>JAOXNX010000001.1:7087586-7105891 GCA_028566075.1 Solidago caesia | reverse complement strand
ATACAACAAGGTGGAGCGGTCAATGACCATCGTGAATACATTCATAAATTTTATACAGGTATATCTCACTTACACTTTATTTAAGGAGGCAATATTGATCCATTTACATGTGAATAAATCGATTTGGGTTATGTTTCATCCCTAATGGACCAAATTGGTTGAAGGGGACATAAAGTTGCCCTAAGTAAAAAAATTTAATTCAAATAACTTCTTAAATCGCGTTAATTTAAAACAATTGGTTTATTAGAATAATAATATATTTTCAAATCTTTTACAAGGCACCAGTTTATAAAGTTTGTCAAAAGCAGACCAATATTAGCAGTTCAGCCCAAATCCCAACGCGTCCAACTGAGGAAGTGATCTGCCTTGGTGCATCTGGGTCGCCTTTTATTTATCCCTGTTTGAGAGCGCAATGTGGACCCATTAGATGACATGGCTCAGTTTTGGTTATATATTATCTCCACCAGATCAAATGGAACAAATTACAAATTTAGCTAAAAATGTAATGGGTCAAAAGTCACTCAAGGTGTATTCAGATGCTTAGTTGCTTACAATTTCCTAGATCACCTACTTAAAAATAAAATGATATTATTATCAATTTAATAGTATGGTAATCTTATTTATACATTTATTATTTGTTGATATTCGAAAGATGGATAAAGAGGCGTAGATTTAACCAGAACTGACCTGTAATAAAAGTTACATATTCTGTATTGTATTACAAATTGCAGTTGATGATGCCTGAAAGTAACACGATCATCCTCACTGATCCAGCATCCAGGCTTCCTCTAAAGAGAAATAGGTTGGCCGTATATCCTATTCAAGGTGATTATTCACGCAACAAGTTGATGCTTCAAAGAATCAGGTCTTATATTGTAAGAGCACATAGTTTTAATTCATACTGGTCCCTCGTCCAAATTCAACCTGTCTAATTTTATAAAAGACCTGAACATCACCACCCCATGCTATTTTCATTTCAGTTTTTCGTGTATATAGCACATACTTAATGATATGTCGTAGAAGTGGCACTTTTTGATCGATATTCTTATCATGAATTGGTCAATTCGGGATACTTACATGTCAAATGTGTAAAGAGAAGCTTAAAGGGAAATTGGTCAAACAGGTCGAAAGTCACGCTAAGTGTATTTTTAATGCATTAACTTCCTAACTAATTCTATTCAAGAATGATATCTTTATTATTATTAACATAATGTAATATTTGTAATCATATTTGACACACAAGTTAACCTTAGATATATATGTTGGACTAAAGTCACTAAACACGTTGGGAATTTCTAACTCCTGCAAAAAATAAAAAAGGTTTTGATGCAAACCCATTACTCAACCCATTTGTATCTTGTTTTTACTTCTACTTTGTTTAGAGAAATTCCTGTAATGTCATCTTGTTTTTACTTCAGTGACTGCCTTCTAATTTTTGCAGGCTTTTTTAGAGGAAAAGTTTGAAGAGCATTCAAGAAAACCAAAACAAAGAATTAATCATTATATCTTCACTGACTCAGACATAGCTGTAGTTGGTGATGTGGGGGAAATATTTAGCAAATATGACAACTTTCATCTGGCTCTCACTTTCCGTAACAATAAACAGCAGCCTTTGAATTCAGGGTTCATAGCAGTCAGAGGTACCCTGGATGGGATGTCAAGGTATGTCATCTTGTAAATTATTCCATTCATCCCATGAGAACTCCATGATTTAATGTAGGCCAACAATATTTGTCAAAAGTCTGTCATAACCGACAAATCTAGGAAATCTTGTGGAAATAACATGGAGTTTTTTTTGGTAATGATGTCAATTAGGTAGCCATGGGAAACTTAGACGAGGGAACATTTGTCAAATCTCTTGTCAAAACCTTCGACATAATAAGAGAAATGTTTTCCTCAAATTGATAGCATCAATTTGTTGACAATGGTCAAAAAGGTAATGTTACTTTGAAAAAATGTAAACATTCAACTGGACACGGTTATCTGAAAATATTCGACTATTTGTCAGGCGTTAGTTAATTAAGGAATATTGCGATTTAAATCAATAACAAGCTTCTAGTGGTGACAGTGGTCTAAGTTTAGCTTTAAAGCGTTCCAAATATGGAAGCTTTATCTTGGACGCATGATATACGGAAAATGTGTGAGAGTCTGTCAAATGTTTAACAAGAACCTTTAACAATGATATGGTTGGTTTCTTGCATTGATCGCAACAGGCAAATAGGTAATTGTAGCTTGAACACTTCCCAATTGGAAATGTTTTGACTAAACAAGTAGCTTTAGGAACATGTTACATACTTGACACTTCGAAATGTCTTAAAGGAACTTAAGTTCATGAAAGAAGGAAACACTTGATGACAAACAGGCAATTGTAAGTTGACAGCTTTCTAAAGTTGGAACAGCTATTACTTTTGATAGAATGTCTGGGGATGTTTTGTGCTCGATTTTCGTGGGAATCTGTTCCTAAAATGGAAATGTTGTAATTCTTGTCGACTCCAGAGCAAAGGTTTTCTTGGAGAAAGTGTTGAAAGTTTATACTACTACATACATGAAAGCTTCACGGATGCTTGGAGATCAACTTGCTATTGCTTCAGTCATTAAATCACATGCTTCATTTGATGCAAAGGCATTTCGCTCACACGGACCTTTTCTCGTGGACATTGGTGGTGCATCCGTGCTCTTCTTGCCCTGTGAGGTTTACAATTGGACCCCACCCGAAGGTGCTGGTCAATTTCATGGCATGCCCTTGGATGTCAAGGTAACCGTATGTTTATTCTGTTAAAATTAACAGGTGATTGAATTTTATAACCATTATGTGGCAAGTTAGGCGGGTAACTTTTTTAGTGTGTTGAAATGGGTCAGGCTGGGAACCAAATACTGTTGTTGAGCTTGAAACGTTTAGTTTATTAGACCTTTTCCCTTCATTATACTAACGCAGCCTCATGGCTGCTTTATCCATATTCGCATAATACTCAACACTAGCATATAAACATACATGTTTGAGGCCTTGGCTCTTTCTAACCTTTGATCTGTTTTCCAGGTGGTTCATTTCAAGGGATCAAGGAAACGCCTTATGCTCGAGTCTTGGAACTTCCTGAACTCTTCGACTTCTCACGATCTATCAGATATGTTGTGCCTTGTATTAAGTAGCGGACGGACAAAGTACGATTTTTGAAGAAACCCATACATTTTCTTTTATGGGGAGAGCAACATGAATTTGGGTGTTTTATGTTAAAAAAACAAAATATAGGAATCATATTTGAGCTAGATTTGGGTTTTATTTATAGATGTTTGTAGCAGTGTTGATTTATGTATATTTTTAATGATTCATGTTCGTTTATTTTGTATGATTAAACGTGAACATCAAAATGTTTTCCGGTTTATTTATAACCCTATAGACAAAATATAAATCCTTTTTAACAATAATATGAAAAACAAAAAGTGCAGAACAAGCAATTAATCAGTCTTAATCAACTACCATAAATCCATGGTAATCAACCAACCAGAAATTATTATTATTATTAGTTGAACATGAGTTTAAGACATGAATAGGCCGGGTAAGAGAATATAATCAGATGATAATCCAAAAAAGTCATTAAATATAAAACTTATGGAGCATAAAATTGGTATCAGGTAAGTCAATTAGCATGGCAGTAGGCCGGGTACGAATGCAAATAAATGTAAGTAGTCAGTCGGTCTAAAAGCATCCCAACGGTTGGTGTAATAAGGGTATCTCACACCACAATAGCCGTTAGGAGGAACGAGTGTTGATGCATGATAATAGTGCGATGTGATGGCTGGCTGGCTATCATTTTCGTGTGATTCTTTTTACATATTTTTCTTATTTTCGTTGTGAGGGTTGGAAGGTGAAAGTAGGTTCAGTATGATATATATGATGTTGATAGTGATACCAAATGTTGGTATGATAGCATGACATGGTTGGAATGAAATGCCCTAATAAGACCATACGTACCAATCAATCAAAAACTATAAATTTCGACATACAAGAGCTTAAAGAGTCAATTCAATCGTACTCGCAGGGGGTCGGTGGTGGCTATCACCCGCTGAAAGAGAGGGGGTGAAGAAATATAACATTTTTTTGTTTGTTTTGATTGGGTATTAAAAAAGTGTAAATCAAATAAAGTTGGGGTATAATTTTAAGGTAATGGGTTGAAGTCTTGAAGATAAAAGATGGAACAGAGTTTGAAAAGACAATAATGACGTGATAATACTTTTTGTAAAGGTGGACGGTATACCATAGGCAGGGGGTAGGCACCTAATAGGCGTCTGCATGAACACCGCCCCGCCTATTAGGCGCTTGTGAGGTGGGGAGCGAATTAGGGATCATGGTGCCTATTTTGCTACCTAATTTTTGTACCATTATATGCATTCTTTTTTGGCATTTTGTGTTACCCATAAAATAAAAGGGTAGGGAGGAATAGACAAACATTCCTTGTAAGTGGGGAGGAATAGACGCCTAAGTGAGGAGTGGGAAGGAATAGACAGAAACTCCATCCACGCTAAGTGATGGATTGAGAATGATCTAAATGAGATAAGACATGCACATAGTTTCTTTATTCACGCTAGCTCATTCATAACATTGCTTTCAACTTTTATCATCAATTTGTGTCATGAACATTTCTCATCAATATAACACTATGAACATAAGCATTATACGTTTACAAAAAATATTATAAGCAATATATTTATTTATATATTTTGAGAAAAAAAAACAAAGTCAAGTTTAATTCGTTATAGTAAAAAGTTAGAGAATATAAAACACTTGGAAAAAACCACAACGATAACCAAACCTGGTATGCCAAGAGTGAGCACAACTCAGACATGTCTCTTAATCGTCTAGATATATCGGAATCAGAATCAGAATTATAGTCAAGTACTCAAGTTCGTCATCTAATTTGGTCACTAAGTTAGGGTGTTGGCATTGCAACCGTCATTGCATCACTCAACTCTCACTTTCAATCAATCCCTTTGTGCCACTTTATTTTTACCCTTTTCAACCCTCCAACCTTCATTTTGTTGGCATCACCAACCATCACTCAACCCTCACTTCAAAACACACACACACATACAGATATATGTATATATATATATACAATATATACACACAGCTTTAGTGGCTTCACACACGGCTTGCGAAACCGTAACTGTCTATACTGCACCCATGTCACACCCTTGGCGGTGGTGTTACCGCGTAGCATGGGATGAAGCTGTGTCCCATGTAGTGTGCAATGCCAACACCCTTATCAAGTGTAAACCGGCAACAACATTTTAAAAGATTAGGATGGATATGCTATGTACTTGAGACTATTCTTTTGAAAATGATATTTTTCTCCCTTTTGTATGTCTTACAATGAAACCAAGCATCCATGATGAAAAGTTGAAAACCTGTCGAACATCATTTCCTTTTTGTATTTCAGCTAGCAGAATGCCTGCTTAATATATATGAATGTGCCCAATAATCTCCTAATCTTGTATTGTATTTGTATTGTATTGTCCTTCACGACCAATAATGGTCCGTGACCATTTACTTTATGGGCCTCATTCTGAAATTTAAAACTGGATACCATAACACCATCTAACTCATTTCGTTTTTCAATAAAAACAGTGTGGGACTGAAGCTCGTATACATAAAGCTAAAGTAGTAAGGTTTATGTAAGAATCATTCATATATGTAATATTAAGTATAACTTGATCTGTTCATATGTAAATGATATTGTTCACATATACCATTCATAAATGAACATATTAAGTTATAATTTAAAGGTTCTTATGGTTCTTCTAAATTAAATGGTTCTCACATAAACTTTTTCCGAGACATAAATACCGTATTCATTCTGATTGTCATCATACCTGGTTCCAATTTTCAAAACAAATAATTGGCCCTATCCTACCCCAGCATTACAAGACAACACCAAAGTTCCTTGAAATGGACTAGACAGACAATCATGAGACTTTCAAAACGACTAAAATTTTCAAACCTGAAATTCATACATACAAACATGACAATCATCAATTTGTATACAATGTTTTTGTTTTGGGTCCCAATATCTTACCTTTACCATGAGGCATGAGAATCGAACCCTTGACCTCTGTCTCCAGAGGTAAGGATGTTAACCATTTGATCAAATCTTGTTGGTTTTTAATGTATATAATGTATATGGTCTAATCAATATTTCTAAAATTGTTTCTTATATTTTTTTCTTCGATCATCCCAAAATCTTTAAATTATAATCTCTTATTCATATCGAGCAACCCTTAATCAATTAGTATCAGTAGATCCTTACAACTTTTTGGTTCAATTAGCTTGTTTTCAAAAATAATAATAGTAATAATAATACTAATGCCAACACCATCTATGAACGGTTGGTCAGGGGTTGGCTATCAAGGTCCCTCCTATGTCTGAATCGAGGGTTTAAATCTTGAGGATGGCTGCCCGCTTGAATGCATTTATTAGGATGAAGACCACTAACAATTAACCAGCCGTTAAGAAAAATAATAATAATCCTTTACAGTATTGATGAACTAAATTTGGCATACATGTTCTGTACACACATTAATTCTCGAGGGTTGTTACTCTCTTTTAATGTTCATGAACTAGATATAATAAAGTATACATTCAAAATATAGAGTTTTTTTTATTTTAAACTAGTATAGTGGATAAATTTATTTACCAAGTTAGTATAGTTTCAAAAATATTTACCATTATGAGTTAAAACCTAATTTAACATTATATTTATTAAATTACTTTTGTACGTTTTCGTTTGTTATTTGTAGACCTGTAACGTAAACAAAGTTGAGTTTTCTATTACATATTTTCCATTTTCAGTTTAATAATGGAATCACTTTTATGAATATCGTTTATCCATATTTATGTGAAGGTGATCAGTATCAAAGATTTTGGTTAATGTTGTTTATCTATTAAATTTGCATATCCATATTTAGACGTTTTATAAACTTTATAAAATCATAATTAAATATATTAGGTAACTGTTTTTATATTTTGAATGTTATGTATACTTAAATTTGTATCGTAATACTTCTAGTATTTTGCGTTATTTTTTTATATTTTTTGTTAATTTGTGTTTGCTTAGGAATACAAATTTGCATATTCACTACTAATTTTCTTGATGAATTGACATGAGCGCATACTTATGTTCGGCTACCTAATCATTAACATATTCAATTCATTGAGTTAAAGGAGTTAATATGAACAATGTTTCATTCATGTTTGTTTGGTTTCTTTACAACCATAAGTAAGACAAAAACACTTGATAAGATCGATATACGAGTTAAGTATGAAACAATATCAAGATGTCAAAACGCTATTCTTACACTGTTTGTTTTTCTAAAATTTTATGTATAACAAGTTATTGTTTAACAAGACTATACCTTTGATTTTTGTTCGCATTACAACATATAAATGTTGTGAGGCCATACGCCCATACCTAATAGGATCAATATTACACCTTGTTCACAATTCTCATCGTTTTATTTATAAAAAAGTTTGGCTTTACTTATTACATATGACGATAAAACTGATAGAAAATCTTGTTTTTCTAAAACCTATAATGTAGTCAAATATTGAAAAATAGCCAAGGTTTACTAAAAGAATTTGTAAAGATGTCTATTTTATGGATCATATTGTTAAATGAAATTATAAATTAAAAAAATATAATGTTAAATTAGGTTTTAACTCATGATAAATATTTTTAAAACTATACTAATTTGGTAAATAAGTTTACCCACTACACTAGTTTGGAGAAAAACTCCCAAATATAGCTTTTCTTAGGTTTTACCAAAATACATTAAATTTATAGCTTAGTTATTGTTAGTTCATTAAATGATATGTACATACGTAATCTTTATATATACTAAAAGACAACTGATCTAACAACTTATTAACCAATCACAGTTCTCCATTCCTTGAAATTGAACATTGGTGATGTCATTGTTAATCTAATTATAATATAATATTAAAAATTAAAAATCCTAATAATCATTATCTAAATATATTAATATATATATTATTAATATTTATATTAGTATTTATTAAAAAAGTCTAACTAATTTATATTTTTTTGTTTTCCATCAATAATTTATACTTTTTAGCCTTTAAAATATAAAATCTCACTAAAAGATTATGTCATTATTAATCTAATTATAATATAATATTAAAAGTTAAAAATCCTAATAATCATTATCTAAATATATTAGTATATATTATTAATAATTATATTAGTATTTATAGAAAAAGTCTAACTAATTTACAATTTTTTATTTTCCATCAATAATCTATACATTTTAGCCCTTAAAATATAAAATCTCACTAAATACTTAATCTATAATTATTATATTTTGTAGCCATCAACTTGAGAAAACTTTTTAAACTTTTCATCATTTAATTAAATAAAAATTTTCAACATATTATTATAATTTTTTCTTTCTTTCATAAAATATTAACACTATATATGTTGACTTACATTTTCAATGAGTATATAAATCGGAAATATTAAATATATATATATATATAAAACTACTTTTAAAAATTTTAATATAGTATTTTAACCTACTGTATGTATATACGATACAAAAATCTAATAAGTAAGTTAAATAAATAATGATATAATAATGTTTACATTCCTTTAAATATATAATACTTTAACATGTAATCATTTAACATGTAATAAAACTCACCAAATCCATATGAATTTTATATATGTAAGCCTATCAAGCGGTATAGTAACGCTATCATTTGTACTCTGGTAGAGTAATTTTTCTCTGTGGATGGAATCCCACAACTCGAATGTCATATTGTAGGGTATCTCAAATTTTGTCCTATCTATGGAAAATATGACACACTTTTAGCTTACATACTTGTGCTAGCTACTACAATTTTATATCTTACTCTTGAAATATGAAGTTCATATTTTATCTCTCAATTCAATTCGCGATATGTTTCAAGTCGAATTTATGGTTTCAGTAAATTGTGACTTGTGCATGGGTTCATATCTATCATTCCTCTTTCAAAGCTACATTCAATTTGATTCCATATCATTTCTCTGATGACATTCTTGTTCCTGTCATAAAATCATGCCTCTTAAAACTCGAAGTGTCGAGGCGGTGCTCCACATTATCCATTGTGCCGAGGAGCACAAGGTGGAGTACGCCTCCAGTCAATATCAAAAGGATGCCCTTTCATGGTGGAATGGGCATATTCGAGCTACTGGTCGAGGAGCCGCTGTTAGTATTTCTTAGGTTGTATTTAGGAAGTTGTTAACAGATAAATATTATCCACGGGAAGAAGCTCAGAGAATGGAAGGAGAGTTTTAGACTCATGCTATGGTGGGGTTAGACAATGAAACCTACACCACCCGTTTCCACGAATTGTCGAGGCTAGTTCCTCATATGGTGGACACCGAAGAAAAACTGGTGGATAGGTACTGTTACGGGTTGTCACCCGAGGTACGAAGACTCGTAGCCGCTTTCATTCCTACTACACTTCAAGCGGCGGTGAGTGCCACTAATAGGATGGTTATTGATTTTAAAAGAACCATGGGCGTGACGGAGGGAAACAAGAGGAAAGATGATGGTTCATCTGGGAGTAGAGATGGTGGCGGGAACGGAAAGAGGTTTAAAACCGCTAAGAATTTCGCTTTGGTTGCTCAAGAACCAAAGAGGTACACTGGACCCCATCCTAAGTGTGATAGGTGCGGGTTTCATCACGTGGGCGCTTGCCCAAAGTGTCAAAGTTGTGGCAAGTTGGGCCATTCCGCAAGGTATTGCAGAGAAAAAGTTGGGAATGTGAACGTAGGGAATGCAAGGGGATGCTTCAACTGTGGAAGCACCACCCATTTTAAGAGGGAATGTCCGAACCTCAACCGAGCGCCCGCCGTCAATGCAATCGTTCCGTATAGGAACAATGCGGGGAACCAGGGAGGAAATGAAGGTGGTAACCAGGGTGGTAACCAAGGAGGGAATCAGGCGGGGCAGGGAAGAGGAAAAGTCTTTGCTTTGGATGCTGCCGAGGCACGACGCGATCCTAACGTTGTGATAGGTACATTCCTTCTCAATAATCATTATGCCTCAGTATTGTTTGATTCTGGTGCCGAGAAAAGTTTTATCTCTTTAGAGTTTAGACCCCAAATTGACGTAAGATCTAAGCCTATGAACAAAACTTTTGTGGTTGAATATGCAAACAGTCAAAAGTACGAGGGTAGAGATCATCTTGTAGATTGTACTCTAATCTTAGCCGATAAAACCTTTAACATCGACTTAATCCCTATTGAATTATCTAGTTTTGATGTAATCATTGGCATGGATTGGTTGTCCAAGCTTCATGCCAATATAGGATGCTATGAGAAAGTCGTAAGAATACCCCACTTAGACGGTGAAACCTTAGTAGTGCAAGGAGACAAGTCGGGGAGGGAATTAAAAATAGTATCGGCTATGAAAGTCCGTAAGTATTTGCAGAAAGAATACATCGCATTCATGGCTCACGTAGTAGAAAGAAAGCCTAAGGAGAAAAAGGTTCAAGATGTCCCGGTAGTTAGGAATTTTCCAGAAGTATTTCCTGAAGACTTGACGGGTCTTCCACTTCCTAGACCAGTCGAATTCCAAATTGACTTGGTTCCTGGAGCCGCACCAGTGGCCAAGGCACCTTATCATCTTGCGCCATCTGAGATGCAAGAATTATCTGAACAACTTCAAGAGTTGTTGTCCAAAGGACTTATTCGTCCAAGTTCATCCCCGTGGGGAGCTCCAATTCTATTCGTGAAAAAGAAAGATGGCACGATGCGTATGTGCATCGATTACAGGGAGCTAAACAAGTTAACAATTAAGAACCGATATCCTCTTCCTCGTATCGACGATCTATTTGATCAACTCCAGGGTGCATCATACTTTTCCAAGATCGACCTTCGATCTGGATACCATCAGCTGAGGGTACGTGAGGAAGACGTTCCCAAGACTGCTTTCAGAACTCGTTATGGTCATTACGAATTCCTAGTAATGCCATTTGGCGTGACGAATGCACCGGCTGTGTTTATGGACTTGATGAATCGCGTATGTCGTCCATATCTCGACAAGTTTGTCATCGTATTCATTGACGACATACTTATCTACTCAAGCAGCAAGGAAGAACATGAAGGTCATTTGAGGACCATCTTGCAATTGCTCAAGGAGCAACAACTCTACGCAAAATTCTCTAAATGTGAATTTTGGATTAGAGAGGTACATTTCCTTGGTCATGTGGTGAATGACAAGGGAATACTAGTTGATCCGGCCAAGATCGAAGCGATAAAGCGGTGGGAAGCCCCTAAGACTCCAACGGAAATTCATCAATTCCTTGGATTGGTCGGATACTACCGGAGGTTTATCGAAAACTTCTCTAAGATTGCACAACCCTTGACCCAGTTAACTCAGAAAACGAAGGAGTTCGTTTGGGGAGATCAACAAGAAGCCGCATTCCAATTGTTAAAGGAGAAGTTGTGCAATGCTCCCATTCTAGCGCTACCGAACGGTACGGAAAACTTCGTGGTATATTGTGATGCTTCACACCAAAGGTTGGGGTGTGTACTCATGCAAAACGATAAGGTAATTGCTTATGCTTCTAGGCAACTTAAAATCCACCGAAAGAATTACACCACTCTTGATCTTGAGCTGGGAGCTGTAGTTTTGCCTTAAAAATCTGGAGACACTACTTGTATGGTGTCTGACAATAACAATATATTGTCAAAAACATTATATATATATATATATATATATATGTATAGTGTTTGACAATAACTTCATGGGTTGGTTATTATGCGTGCCATCTCACTATTTGTAACTAAATTTGCATAATTTCTTGGATTGGAACTTTAGCTATAGATATGTAAGTTGATTTTTGTAATTCGATGTATTTCCGCTTTAACTGAGATTGGTTTCTACAGATTTAACGTTATTTGTTATTCACCTATCCCCGAGCGATATCTGAGTCGCTGGCTGGCTATGTGTTTTTCCTAAGTTATGTGTAAAAAGGCCACACTTGATTCAGGATTTAATATTTGGTTGTCCGATGTACTCACCATGTTACCAGTGAAATACTGATGGGGTTTTATTGTGATTACCCTACATCTTTATTTTGTAACATGGGTGCGTTAACGATTCAACTATTTACTCCGTACAGAGAAAAATGTCGTTCGATGTCTTGTAGTAGCTAGTTAGTAAGCTGACGGATCTGCTGGCCAAGCACAGTCTTGTTACCCTTAGGAATATGAAATTACCTACCAAATATATCGAATGGATTCTTGATTGTGAAATGGATAAATGTTTATGATAAGGTTAGGGAAATCCGAAAGAATTGCTATATATATCACTCGGGTAAGAACTGAATAACTGCTTGACGGAAGATGAATGTATCAACCTTTAATGGTATGTTGCTTCCCTTTTTACAGGTGGCCCTCTTGCCTCTTTGTATCTTCATGAAGCCTCAAATTTTTATACGTCAGCGCATTAAAACTCTTAAGTGGAGCAATTGTAGATGCATTAGATATAAAAAGTATTGAAGTCTTGAATAATTAAATTTGTTTTTTATATAGATAATTTAGTGGTACCCAGTCTACTTAAGAACCTCATGGTAATTATATACCTTATTGCTAGCTAGCTTGTTTCCGTTGTCTGGTAAGGCCTATTTGACCAATGAGAACATTAATGCACTGCCCTGTGCTCATCTTGTTTATCAAGATATGTTATGTGTTTAAGAGCAGTTTAAATACTCTAAAACCATTATGGATAAAAAAAATACAATGCTTCTCTGTGCTCTCATAGCATGTATAAATTCTATTTTGTAGTCTTCACACTTAGTACTCTTGTATGGTATCAGCTATTCACTACTCAAAAGGATAAATTTAGCCTATATAACAACATATACGGGTTTGTTTTCTGTATTTATGGTCATTTGGATCCTAGTTTGAGGTATATTGCGGAAGTAATAAATAATGTGTTCTGTTTTTGTGAACACTTAGTATTATGTAGCCCTGGGTCTAATGGACGCATTTTCAACTTCTAAGCTATTAACAAAACAAAAATATACAGTTACACACTCACACCATAGTCCTTTTTTGCTTTTGGCATCGGTAACCATTTGGGTCTTAGTCTGAGATGTAATTGGCAGTAAGAATTGATATGTTTGGTATGAGGGAACAATCAGTATTCCTTAAAACTTCTGCTTAATTGCCGGATTGTCGAGCAGCATTTTAATCAAAACCATTTCAGTATATACCAGTCATTGTTACGGTTGACTTCTTTTAAAGTTTAAACTATTATAGATGCACACATACATATTAACCAAGTGAAATTTGTGTTCTTGGTATTTAGTTCTTTTACATTTCAGATTGGTGATTCTCTAGTAAGAATTTAAATGGTCATTTAATGATAGATAATGGATAGGAATGTAGGTAAGTTCTCAATAAGGAATGCTTGGCAGAGTCTGATCGTCATGATGAATATGTAAACTGATCTGAGATGAACGCTTAATTAACTTTATTTTAGTGACATATATCATCATACCATACTCCTACACTTTCTGTAAATTCATTAACTTATTACATTATTGTAGGAAAACATTATTGCTGGCCACTGGGATTATAGTTGCTGGTGGGACTGCTGCATATATGCAATCACAAAGCAGGATAAGAAGGCCCAATGGAACTGGTGAACTGAATGGTTTGGGAGATGACCATGAACAAGCGGAGTTGGATGTCGGAAATAGAACTATTACAAAAAAGAGTAGACAAAAGAAAGGACTAAAATCACTCCAGGTTCTGGCTGCAATTCTCCTATCCCATATGGGCAAATTGGGTGCAAGGGACCTTTTAGCTCTTCTGGCCACAGTGGTATTCCGTTTCTTCTATGAAATTTCTAGCTCCTTGTGCATGCTGCCTTTTTTGTTACCTCTTTATATGTTTTTTAATATCGGCAATTTTAGTTATCATCCTTCCAATTTATGCATATTCTTTACCTTGTATTTTGACCCTGAGGCAGTTTTGGTTTTGTTGTCATTGCTGATGATAAAGATGTCAGCTGTTGAAACAATAGACATAGCATGATATTGAAAAATGACCAAAACAGGTTTCCAAATATGATTAAAAACACTTTATTAGTCAGTAATAATATAATATTTTAGAATTAAATGATCTAGGAGGTTTTATGCATCAAAAAGTACTTTGGCTACTTTTAACCTATTTAAAGCATTTTATATTCTACCCGTGAGAGATAAAACAAAACCTGAATCAATCAATTTATATGTAAATGCACTTGCCTGCTCTACGACTTATCAAATCTTGCTTGGTTTATTGAATCCAGATAAAATGCTATGATGAGTTGGTTAAATCTCTGTATCTTATGCTATAGAACAAGATCAGTCATGATCAAAATCATAGTTTGTATTGTTGTTTCGGAGATTTCATTGGAAGTGGACACGGAAAAATTTAAATCGCAACTGAGTTTAGTAAAAAAAATAAAATATATACATTGAGAACTTCACATTTCTTTCATACTAACTTAAATGATATTTTTTGGGTTTTTATCAAAACTATTCTGCTCTTCTATTGTAAAATTGATTAAGCTATGCTCAATGGCAGTGAATCCTTACTTGGGGAGCAAACCGATGATGATTTGATATATAAACCATAGACTTAGTGGATTGTTAGTCGAGTGTTGGATCATATTAACATAACCTTTTCTGAGGAGAAATCTATGCATGCACGTAAATCTGTACATTATGCCATATATATTAGGTGATTTAGGTGTTCTCTGCTGAGGTTCTGGTCTTTGTATGTGGTGCTTTTGTGGGGATTATTATTTTCTAGCTCCTTGCTAGTTTTCTAATGGAAAGTTTTTGCTGTTCAAAACAATAAAATAAAAATGCCATACAGATATGCACACAGCGACACAGATAACAAGCTCTCACACACAAACTTTAGTCCTTGCACTTTCTACTATGAAGGTTATTTTAGGCACATGCAACATAGTAGTCCATCACTGTAAGTATTAAATAGCTGAACTAGTTAAGCTGGTGAAGTAGTCTTTTCTGATTTTGGATATTTAATTAAGAGAGAAATACATAAGACTGTCTTTTGTGGCTCTATTCTTGTTCTGTTTCTGATTTTGGTAAAAGAACTTGGGCTCCTACAGATTGCAGTATTTGGTAAAAGAAATACATAAGACTGTTTTTTTTTTATTTGTAATTCACTATTATTATATTTTATTCAGGTGTTACGAACTGCTGTGAGTAATAGATTAGCAAAAGTCCAGGGGTTTCTGTTCCGTGCTGCTTTTCTTCGACGCGTGCCAACTTTTGTTCAGTTGATTATTGAAAACATTACCTTATGTTTTGTTCAATCTGCTTTGTATTCTACATCCAAGTATATAACAGGGACCTTAAGCTTGAGGTTCAGAAAAATATTGACAAAGCTTATACATGCACAATATTTTCAGGTTCTTTGTTGTTCTAATTCTTCTTATCATTACTATCATTATTATTTATACTAATATTATTGTCACTATTATTCTTAAATCATTTTTCGTAATTGGCAATTGTTTGTGTGGATTTCAGAATATGATATATTACAAAATGTCTCATGTTGACGGTCGAATAACTAATCCTGAGCAAAGAATTGCTAGTGATGTACCCAGGTTCTGCTCAGAACTTAGTGATCTTGTACAGGAAGATCTTACTGCAGTTACTGATGGCCTTTTATATTCTTGGCGCCTGTGTTCTTATGCAAGTCCCAAGTACATAGTTTGGATATTGGTAAATCCTTAGTTTTCAAACCTCAACCTGTCAACTTATATATAGGGTTGAGGACATGCCGATGATGTTTCACCAGCTAGTATAACATGGGCTGTGTATGTAGGTGTCTTATGCATTTGCTATAGAGCTGGCAAAATGGCCAGATGGGTTGGGTAATTTACTAATTGGTTTGTACAAACTGAAATAGGTTGGGTTTGGCTGGCCTGACCTAAATCACTTTTTTGTCCAAAAACTATAGATTTTTCATCAGTATCTAGTATATCAAATTTATGATTAGAAAAAGCTATATTGATTTGAATAAAGATACACTTTAGCGACTCTGATCTGTTTGGCATATTCTCTTTTAAGCTAATTCTTAATAATAATAAATCTGTTTGAGATAAAAGTCATAAAACATAACATGACTCAACCTTTTCAGTATTCTTTAGTAATTGGGTTGAAATTTCCACCTTTTATGTGTGATTTGGCTGGATTGATAGGATTTTGTGGGTAACTGGCTTCTTCTGCTATGGTTGGGGGTACATATAGGGCAGTATAATCACTATATAGGCTCTTTAAATATAGTTATATCTATATTGTGAACTATGACTTATTATCTGAGCATTTATTGGTACCTTCAGGCATATGTGCTAGGAGCAGGAGCCACCATTAGAAACTTCTCTCCTGCATTTGGAAAGTTGATGTCAACGGAACAACAACTTGAAGGTGAATATCGACAACTTCACTCAAGGTTAAGGACTCATGCAGAAAGCATAGCATTTTATGGTGGTGAAAATAGAGAAGAATCCCACATCCAGCAGAAGTTTAAGGCACTTGTTGGGCATCTGAAAAAAGTCCAGCATGAACATTGGTGGTTTGGCATGGTCCAAGATTTCTTATTAAAGTACCTTGGAGCTACTGTTGCTGTTATCCTAATTATAGAGCCTTTCTTTTCTGGAACTTTAAGGCCGGACACCTCAACATTAGGACGGGCAGAAATGTTGAGCAATCTGAGATATCATACCAGTGTGATAATATCTCTATTTCAGTCCTTGGGAACTCTCTCCATTAGTTCTAGACGGCTTAATCGTTTAAGGTAAGTTATTTTATTCTTAATTGCCGGTTTTCATATGCAATATACAAGGAAAAATGCATACACTGCAAATGTTTAAGCATTGATAACTCTGTATATGAACATGAATGTCAAAGGGACAAACATGAAAGTGGCATTTTATGAAATTCCAACACGTTCATAAAGATTGATTTGCAATCTGACTGATACGAACGGATCGATAATAGAATGAAAATAACAAAATAAACAAGATAAATGGTTTATTTTAGTGAGATGAACCAACCCCAATGGTTTATATTTATTAGATAAACCAACCCCCAATTGATATGCAAATCAATACTCCACTTTTTAATATTCATCATAATGAAAATACAATCCTAATGATCTGTATAAATACTAATGCTGTAGCTTGATTAACATGCTATTATTAATAAGTGGAAACAAAATAATAATAAAGATACCCTAGTATATATCTACAATATAACTTATCTAATAAAAAGTATGAAGAATTCTTAATGAATATTCCGTAGAATAGAGGTCGAATCATTGATGAAGTAAATTCTGTACATTTAGCATATTGTATGTTTTGTCATTCAAACAGTAATGGTCCATTACTGAGTAATGGTCCATTACTCACTATTGAACAATGATTGCATTACCTACCCCTAATCAAGCATGCTTATTCATTACCTTTCCCATTCCTTACCTCCCAATACCCCTAACCAAGCACCTCCTAAGTCATTTGGAGCGATACCAAGTCTGGACGGAGTATTTGACTCATTCACACCTTTGATGCATTTATTCCTAAACTATTCAATTCCATCAGACATTCCCTAAAGAGGTTGGACAGCCCTTTTTGTTAATCAAAAAGTAGAAATAACAAGACATCAGCTAGGTATTTATAGAAAGAAAGATGGTGTTTATCTGATGCTATTTTGATTCAGAGGTGCTTTATGTGTTGTTACATGTCTTAAAGTTTTCTTATCATCTGGTTTATGCTTGAAGAGCTAAAGGAACAATACATTTTATGTATATGTATGATCGATCAGACATGATCTTCTCTTAATAAGTAATTCTAATACTTCAGTAGAAAAGGGATAAACTCCTGAATGGAACAACTTTACACATAATGTGTTTTTCCAACTTGCAGTGGTTATGCGGATCGTATTCACGAACTTATGGCTATATCTAGAGAGTTAAGTCCAAAAGATGTACCGTCTCTACAAAGAAGAGGGAGCAGTAATTATATAACCCAGGCAGATTATATAGAGTTTGATGGAGTCAAGGTAGCTGGAAATTTGTATCTTGTTTTGGATACAAATCTGTAATCTGCATCTGAAACTAAATTGATCTTTTCAGGTGGTTACCCCCAGTGGTAATGTTTTGGTGGAAGACCTGACCTTAAAGGTTGAATCAGGGTCTAATCTTTTAATCACAGGTATT
>JAOXNX010000001.1:7035038-7066402 GCA_028566075.1 Solidago caesia | reverse complement strand
AAATTATTTGATTGGAGATTCAAGATTTTAAGTTTCGATAACTTTTTTCCAATCCAAGAAGGGATATTACCTGTCAGTAAATTGTTCCCTAAATCAAAGGTAACTAAGCTTGTCAAGTTCTGTAAAGCCACTGGGAGATTGCCCTCAATTTTGTTGTTGTGCAAGTGTAATGACTCGAGATATGATATGAAACCAAATGAATTAGGAATATCACCAGTTATAGTGTTATTTGTTAGATCCAGCACGTGTAAATGGATCAAGTTCCCTAAGCACTTGGGAAGAACTCCAGAGAAGTTATTATCGGATAAATCCAGTACTTCTATACTAAGTAACTCGCACAAGTGTGTTGGAACGCTTCCAGTGAAGTGATTTTTCCCAAGAGATACATAAACAAGACCTGGGTTGGAATTGGCAATCATTAGTTTAGTTATAATTTATAAGATAAGTTGGGTTGGGTGTTGGACCAATAGTTAGTCAAGTTAAAATTTTTGAAAACACTATATGACCCATATGACCTGGAATGAACCCACCAACCCATTTTTTTCCGGGTTGGTGGGTTGGGTTCGGGTTGACGGGTTGGTAGGTTTAGGTTGAGATTTTCAACCCGATTTTGATATCAGTTCGAGTTCGAGTTCGGGTTCCCAACCCAAACTCGTCAACCCGAACTCGAACTCGTAGACACCCCATATATATATATATATAAGAAGCTTTATAACTTTTTTTTAGGCTTAAAAAAAACTCTTATTGAAAAAAAAACTAATTATAATTTAAAAAACGTATATTATAAATAAGTTAACTAAATATTTAGTCTTTTATATATACGAGTACATTACCCGTTTTAAGATGTTGTAAATGTATGATTAAGTAGTTTATGGAGATTAGTAGTTATGTACATATCCTCGCACCTTTTATATACCACTAAAAAAAAACTTAAATTGATATATTTATTTGAAGTTTAAATTAAACTGTTGATTTTGATTTATTATAATAATCTCTAGTCCGTTATAACCATATGAGGTGGTTTTAAATTTTGAGAACAATACAATGACTCGTTTTCCCTGATATTTAAAGTACTTTCGTATAATCTGAACCACAAAATCAGCATTAAAAATCCGTAATATATATTCAACTTAACAATTTCTATTTTAAAATATTTGCTAAAAAAACGGAACACTATATTTATTTACCTGTGCATTAATACTATTATAATGAGCCAAATTCTCTAAATAATAAACGTATGTCCGTTTACCATCAACCTTACGGGTTACAATCTAACTATTACCCTTTAATTCATAATTAACATATTGCTATAAATAATTTTATTCCGTACTTTTGCAACTTATATATAAAAAAAATATCACTAACATAGTAGATGGTTGTATGTTTTTATTATTATATTATAATTATACTTATATTTATTTTAGTTATTGTTCTATAAAGATATTTACTCATGCGTTGGAAATTTTAAAGTCGACAGTTGGTGAAGCTAAGCATCGTCCACCCCCCTCGGTTTTCATGAGTAAAATTTATAAATTTTAAAATTTGATTTGAGCCTAAATTTAAATCTTTTGATAAATCATTCACCATGTTACGTATTACATTAACTTCTTATTTATAGGGATATAAACTGTTTTGAAATATAAAAAAATAACTATAAAGTTAAACATGAAAAGAAAAACTATTTTTTTAACGTCATGTTTGGTTATTGATTAGAAAATTGCGATAGTTATGTTTATTTTTTTAGGGTTTAATGTCTGAGAGTGTAAGGAACTTTTACTATTGTATGAGTGTAACTTACATTTTGTGCATATAAGGAAGAAACTTTATAAAAATATTTAAATCATGTAACCGACTAATCAAAAACTTCCACGTGACAGCTCATATGGTTTGTCATGTATACAATGTTACAAGATTTGAACATTTTTGTAAAGTTTCTTCCATAAATGCACAAAATATAAGTTATATTCAAATAATAGTAAAAGTGTAAAAGTTTCTTACACTCCTAGATACTAAACCCATTTTTAAAAAAATCCTTGGACCTACTAAACTCAATAAAAAAAATGTTTGATAGACATTTAACAAAAGTCTTACTCCTATGCTATGCTAAATTATCTACTTAATGATGATGAACAATAAGACCTCGTCACCCTCACCCGTTTTCATGAGTAAAGTTTATAAGAATCATTTTAAAATTTGATTTAAGCCTAAATTTAAATCTTTTGATAAATCATTCACCATCTTATGTATTACATTAACTTCTTAATTATAGGGATATAAACTGTTTTGAAATAAAAAAGAAATTAACAATAAAGTTAAACATGAAAAAAAAAACTATTTTTTTAACGTCATGTTTGGTTATTGATTAGAAAATTGCGATAGTTATGTTTATTTTTTTAAAATGCTTGGACCTATTAAACTCAATAAGAAATGTTTGAGAAACATTTAACAAAAGTCATACTCCTATCCTAAATTATCTACTTAATGATGATGAACAATAAGCCCCTTCAGTATCAATAATTACTTAATGCTCCAAAGCTGATTATTCATATTTGTTAGTTAAACATGTCCTGTTAGCAATAGAAATCCAAATCATGTGTTTTAATTTCATCATCTTGAAAATTTGTGACCATATTTATATCTATATTTATTTTAGTTACATATTAAGTGACTACTAACACAAAAATAAATAATAACAGAAAAGAGTATTTATCATTCCACATTAAAAAAATGACTTTTATTATCATCAATGGAAAGATCTATTAATAGAATAATGTTGACTAATTTCCAAAATTAAAATCAACCAATCAGGACCTATATAATACAATCGTCAACCAATCAGAATCGAGAGAATTGTTTTTTCTCTGTTCTGTTGACAATACATATATATATATATATAATTAATTGTTGTGTAATCCAAATATTCACAAAAAAATAAAGTGTAAATATTTTTTTTTCCATTTTAACTAAAAATTAGTGATTTGGTCAAATATTACATAAAAGGGTTCTATTTACGTTACAAACAACTAATTACTCAACCCTAAAATAACTATATGGTATTCTCTTTCTTAGTTATTTTAAAACTAAAATTTATAGTCTAACTTTGTTCAAGCCAATTCAACAAATGCACTAGAAATAAGCATCCAAACAAATCATTAATTGTATTTGATCAAAACCTAACAAGTTATTATGTAGTTTAGTGATTCTTTTTGCTTTTATCATACCGTATATTTATTTATTTATTTTTATTAAAATATCAATCTCATTGACTTTGTTATCTTTTTTCATTCTATCGATAATACAATATGTAAAATTAATTATTTTTTTTTAACTGTATTTATAAAAAATAACAATAAAAAGGACATAAAGTATTACTACTAAAAGCAAAATGTAAATAAGTTTTTTTCTTTAATACATAAAAAAATTTTCATCAAACTTTTTTTTTCTAATGGATTCAATTAGTAATAAAAAATTTAATTCATCAGAACATTTTTCTATTTCCAAAAGGATACAAGTAATATAAAAATCATTAAACACTGACCGTAAAAATTTCTTAATACCATTGCATCGTACAAATATCATGCTAGTAATTATTTATTTAGTCAGATATCATTATCGTTTTCCTTCTTTTCTTTTCTCATTTCTTTTATAATATAAAAAAGGAAAATATTTTTTAATCATGTGGTCAGGACATAAAAATAAAAATGCCAAAAAAATATACATAATTTAACTCACACTAAAAATCAACTCCTAGTTAACCCAAACACCCCAAAATAGATCTGGCCAGTCAAAAAGCTATTTTTCTGGTAATCAACTCGTTAGTATACCTGGGTTTTTTACTCGTGGCAGATTTCCACTGATCTCGTTTTTAGACAAATCTAAGGATTGAAGATGAGAGGAGATGTTCTCAAACCACTCTGGTATTGTATCTCTAATACTCGAATTTGAAAGATATAATTCTTTAAGATCTGTTTGCGTTCGAAACCAATTTGGGAATTGGTGTCCTATGTTACAGGAGCTTGCATGAAAAGATTTCAATTGGAAAGGAGGAATCCAATGAGGGCTGACATTCAACGTTAATGAATTATACGACAAGTAGGTTAGATTGTTGAGTTTGGTGAAGTGAATTTCAGAAATAACCCCATCCAATGAGTTACCATAGACATCTAGGAATCTGAGGTTTGAAAGCTGACCAATGCTTTCAGGTATGCTCCCACTCAATTGATTACCATTAAGATAAAGGATTTCAAGCATTGATAATTGACCAATGCTTTCAGGTATGCTCTCACTCAATTGATTGTCATAAAGAAAAAGGTGTTCAAGCATTGATAATTGACCAATGCTTTCAGGTATGCTCCCACTCAATTGATTACCATCAAGATAAAGGTATTCAAGCATTGATAATTGACCAATGCTTTCAGGTATGCTCCCACTCAATTGATTGTCATAAAGATAAAGGTGTTCAAGCATTGATAAATGACCAATGCTTTCAGGTATGCTCCCACTCAATTGATTGTCATAAAGATAAAGGTATTCAAGCATTGATAATTGACCAATGCTTTCAGGTATGCTCCCACTCAATTGATTACCATCAATTGAAAGGATTTCAAGCATTGATAATTGACCAATGCTTTCACGTATGCTCCCACTCAATTGATTTCCATAAAGAGAGAGTATTCTTAGATATGATAGGCCACTAAGTGAGGGAGGTATTGAACCAGACAATTTATTGGATGAAAGTTTGATGGAGGAAAGAGAGCTCAAGGCTCCAATAGAATCAGGTATTTGGCCATGGAAGCTGTTATTTTTAAGGTTTAGATGCACAATGCTAGTAAGGTTTGATAACCAGACGGGAATGGTGGAGTTGATACCATTGTAAGAGAGATCTAATGAATTAAGAGACGTGAAATTGATGAATTTTATGGAGGGGATATTGATGTCACACGAGGCCAAGTTCAGTGTAAGCAAAGAAGGTAACATGTTAACTGGATGGAACCAATCAATATGGTTACCGATTGTTATCCCTGAGAAATCCAAGTGCTTTAACGACGACAACAAAGACACCCACAGCAGATCATCCTTGACCATCAAAGAAAAGTCATAACGGAGAGGCACTATGTAATCTCTATATAGGAGATTAAGATCAAGATATTGTAACCTTGAGAGATTTCCTAGATGAGGAGGGACCGCACCAGTAAAATCTGACCGAGAGAGGTTAAGGTATTCCAAATACTTGAAAGACCCAAAGAACTCAGGAATATTTTGTCCTGAGAAATTGTTCATGCTCAGGTCCAAGTAACGCAACTGCTTCAAGTTGAGTAAGGAAGGACTTACCTTACCTTTGAAACAGTTGCTTTTGTTGAAAGTATAGCCATCCGTTAAAGACAATGGATATCGAAGATCAAGTTTGACAACATGACCATTCCTCCTGTCACACCCAACTCCATTCCATTCACAACATTCTAACCCGGTCCATGTTGACAGCCGATTTGATTCGTCCATGAGGCCTTGTTTGAATACAAGTAGTGATTGTCGTTCCCTTTGGATACATGTAACGTTTGAGGAACCCGTGATCATGGTGTTGCTGCTGCTTGCGCCATATGTTTGAAAGAACAGGAATAATATTGTAAAATTGACAAGAAAAGTGGTTTCCATTTTGAAGTTTTTAAGATAGAGTAGATATTGTATAATTCAGATGCAGGGGGAATGGGGCATATATATAACACAACATGCCTTAATATCTTTTATGAACATATACTTAGGTTGATATCCAATTGAGTCCACAAGAAATTTCATAGTAGACTTGGAGTCAAGGATCACACAAAGTCTTTCAATAGGTAATGGCCACATACAGAAAAAGCTTGTTTGGGTCCATAACGTGTTATTCCTATTATTGTCAGCCATCACTTGTTGACTGTAGTGTTTTGGAAAACTTGTTTGTATTCATGAATCGCACTATTGTCATGATCAAGAATTTAACAGTAGAGTTGGATTCATGAATGGTACAAAGTCCTTCAAGAGCCGGTGACCACATACATATCAACTTGTTTGGGTCATAATATCTTGTTAATGTCAGTCAACGGTTGTTGACTGCAGTGTTAAACACGTAAACTTTCTATCAATAGCCAAAATTTTGATCTCTCAAATCTCAATTAAAGTAGGATGTGTCTTCTTAGCTGGTTTTCTGCTAGTTTATTTCTCAATTGAATTCTAAGTATTGGGTTGGTTGTGGAATTCTTTTGTACTGGTATTTCTTTGCCATCGTGTCCTCTTTCAAGCTATCTGTCATTTGGTGTCTTAGTTGTTATCTTGTTTTGGGAGTTCTAAAGAGGATGGCAGATTTGATTCAGTTGCTGGTCTAAGGCTTGGTGTATTGAATCAACCTAACATATGTCTTTCTTTGTGTAGCTGTTTTTACTTGATAATTATTTTTCACCAGAGTTACAAATTGATCAACTTTATTTTATTTTTATTATTATTATTATTTTGCTAATGATTATTTTACTTAATCGTCATATTATGTCGCATGTATTCAAGCCCATCAGGTTTGTTTATCTAGGTGGTGAGTGGTGACGATAGGCCAAAGACCACGAAGAGCCCTGAACACCGAACTTTAGCATTATTTGACTTTGGTTTTGGTGGGTTTGAAAGTGCTCAATCTGTACTTGAAGCGGTGTCAGTTTTGACTGCAATTATAGTTCATGAACGTGGTCATTTTTTAGCTGCTTCACTTCCAAGGAATTCATGTAAGTAAATGTGCTATTGGTTTTGGGCCTATTTTAGCTAAATTTAATGCTATTAATGTTGAGTATTCTTTAAGAGCATTTCCTTTAGGTGGTTTTGCTGGTTTTCCTGATAGTGATATCCCAATTGATGATGAATTTTTATTTTTATTTTTTTTGAAAAATAGGCCTATTTTGGATAGAATTTTTGTTATTCCAGCTGGTGTGATTGCCAATATAGTTTTTGCATATGTTTTTATCTTTACTCAAATTGTATTTGTTGGATTGCCTGTACAAGAAGCTTTCCTTGGTGTGATTGTACCCGATGTTTGACCCTTTTTGGCTGCTTCCCTAGACGGGTTGCTAGCGGGTGATGTTATTCATTCCGTTAATGATATTGAGTTGCCTAAAAGTATCCCGAATTCGGTTTCACAATTTGTTGATGTCATTAAGAAAAATCCAAAATCGACGTGTTGTTTAAGGTAGTTAGAGGTGGGAAAGTTTTTTAGTTAAGGTTAGCCCGGATAAGAATCTTGATGGTAGTAGTCAAATTGGGGTTCAGACAGTATCTTTATTTCGGATGTTGATATTATTACGCCATCACAGAAATTGTTAGCAAAGAAGTTAACATGTGATAGTGTACCAGGGAAAAGCCTGTCTTATTGGTTAGTAAAAATATATTGTTTATCGTATTCTACATTTTTCTAACAATTCAAACATAATATAGAAGGTCCAAACGGGAGTGGGAAAAGTTCAGTGTTCAGGGCTCTTCGTGGTCTTTGGCCTATTGTCGGTGGGCCATTGATAAACCTTCCCACAATGTTAATGACGTGGGTGAATTCATTGGTGGTATATTATACATTCCTTAGAAACCGTATACTTGTTTAGGAACATTACGAGATCAAATTATCTATCTTTTCTCACATGACCAAGCAGAAAAGATGGCATTAAGTTTTTATCGAGGTGAGTTTTGTTCTACCTTTTTTGCTTATGTTTTCTATTTCTTCTTGAGGTGGGAAAATGGCCGGGTCGAGACGGTTGCGTAACGTGTCAAAAGGAGTTCGTAGAAGAATAGTTAATATTATATTCAAGATGGATTCAGGTTGAAATAAGTAATTTTTTTAAGGGGGTCATAAAGGGATTTTTTTATTTACTGAACTAAGATGGGCCGAGTTGGGTTGACTAGGTTGAATGTATTATGTGTTACAAATAGTTATGGTTTTAAAAGCTACACCAGTAATATTGTTTGTGGTTTGTTTGCATAAATACAATTAGGAGGTTGATAATATTTGATTAATGCATATGGTGACTATCAACCCATATGACTTGTTCCATCTGTTTAGTCAGTTTCTTTTTAGATAAGTCATATGACCCATTAGAGTGAAGATCTAACCAAAATCAACCAATTCTTAAGTAAATGGGTTGAAATGGTCATCTGTGATGGTATGATCGCCCCCTTCACTTGTGATAAGGGTTGTGTTATGATAGTCAAGGTTTTTCATGGGATATACCACACCATAGAAAATAAAAGAAAACGCAAAAATGTTCATGATATTTTTCCAGGGTAAAACGATGGTGTTGACGCAAATATGCTGGATGTGCATCTCATAACGATCCTAGAGAATGTGAAATTATCTTACCTTTTTGAAAGGGAAGGAAGCTGGGAGACTAATCAAAGCTGGGAAGACTTCCATTCTCTTGGGGAACAACAGAGATTAGGCATGGTGAGCTTCTCTTCCCTTGATCATGGCATCTTCATATAAGATTATGTACCCATCCATATGTTCAGCTTTCTAATTTTTTCTTTTATTTAAGGCCCAAATGTTCTTTCACAAGCCTTGGTTTGGTGTCCTTGATGAATGCACTAAGTAAGCAAACAAAATTTCCACACATGAAAAGAGTTCATTACCAAATTTTGTTTTTATGTATTAAGTTTCTTGTTGTAATCATTCCATTGCTACAAGTGTTGATGTTGAAGAGTACCTTTACAGTCTTGCACACGATCTAGGCATCACAGTTATTACATCATCATAGGTACCTACCTGCTGTTCTCTTGCAACAAATAAACATAGGCGACGGCAAAATCTACAGCTTATAATCGGTTTAGGCCAAATGGGTAAATCTTATCCGGGAGTTGAAACCGATTGCGTTGGCCGCTAGGCCAACCCACAGGCACCTTTTTAATTTATAAGTGCTCGGCATATAGTTATTGATTACAAAAACTCTATTCCTTATACTTCTTTCATAAGGTGATGTATCATGTATGAGCTTTTATGCATTTTAATACATCAATGTGGATGACTTTTGACATTCTTGATCCATTTAAATCGTATTTAGATTTAGTTTAACCAATTTGACAGGAAAATAATTGGAAACCTGACCAATTGAGAATTGGTCGAACTTGGTACTTGCAAGTAAAACCAGAAATAGGGTATACAGTTGAACATTGTAAAAGTCGACTTGGTACTCTGCCTAGTCGCCTGTTTTTCTCTGATTTATAATATTACTTGGGTAATCCATTTACCTAAAACTATATCTATTGTTTCATGTATTATAAGCAACATATGTTTATTTGTTTTGCTGTAAAAAACAGTTTCTATATGGTCCTTTTGATCAAATTCTATTAGGAGGAATAGTTATTGTATATTAAATAATAATGTAAAAATGACACGAAAAGTGGTTTCCATTTTGGAGTAATTAAGATAGAGTACACGTTGTATAATTCAGAAGCACGGGAATGGGGTGCACATATAACACGGCATGACTTAAAATCTTTTATGAACTTTAGGTTGATTACGACTTGAGTACACAAGACATTTAATATAGACTTGGGACCAAGGACCACACAAAGTCTTTCAAGAGATAGTGGCCACATACACAAAAAGCTTGTTTGGAGCCATAATGTGTTGCTCCTATTATTGTCAGTCAACAAGTAGTGTTTTGGAAAACTTGTTTGTATTCATGAATGGCACAATTGTCATGATCAAGAATTTGCCAGTAGACTTGGAGTCATGTATGGTACATATTCTTTCAAGAGCTAGTTATTGATATGAGGTATAGAGTTCTTGTAATCAATAACCATACACCGAGTACTTGTTAATTAACAAAAAAAAATAAAATTAGCCACATACATATTAACTTGTTTGAGTCATAATAACATGTTAATGTTAGTCAATGGTTGTTAACTGTAGTGTTAAACACATAAAATTTCTTTCATTAACCAAAATTTTGATCTCTCTTGATTTAACTTAAAGTAGGATGTGTCTTTTATAAACGTATACTTTGGTAGATATGGAATTGAGGCCACCAGACATTTAAAAGTTGACTTGGAAATCTTTCAAGAGATGGCGGCCACACACAGAAAAAGCTTGTTGGTCCATAACGTGTTACTCCTATTATTGTCATCGATTGCTTGTTGATGCAGTGTCATGATCAAGAATTTAACAGTAGACTTGGAGTCGTGAATGGCACAAAGTCTTTCAAGAGCCCGCGGCCACATGCATATCAATGTTAACATCCGTCAACAGTTGTTGGCTGCAGTGTTAATCACGTAAACTTTCTATCAATAGCCAAAATTTTGATCTCTCTCGATGTGTCTTCTTAGTTGGTTTTCTGCTAGTCACTTCTCAATTGAATTTTAAGTATTAAGTTAATGGTGGATTTCTTTTGTACTGGTATTTCTCAAATACACTACTACAAAATATGGATTTTTACACAGTTAAAAAGGGTCTTTTTGCACAGTTTTGCTTCTGTGTAAAAGAGTAGTGTAACCGATTCTTTTCCTTTTTTACACAGTTTTTTAACTGTGTCAAAAAATTTAGCTTTTTACACAGTTTTGCTTTCAACTGTGTCCGATTATTTAGCTTTTAACACAATTAAAACATAACTGTGTATGATTAATTAGCTTATTAATGTGATCCAGATACAAGCTTGTATACCATCCTACATATTTTTATTCTACAAACCTGTATACAATCATGCACATTTCTATTGAACAAAAGGATCGTTCTACACAATTTATACCAAAACACTCACATAGCTAATATAATTTCACTCATCCATTCAAACATCAATACAAATAAATACATATGACAAACTTAATATAATACAATCTAGTTTAACACACCTAATAATAATTACATCATGAATCATTTATACAAACCGTTAATACAAACTTGCATCATGAATCTGAAATTCATCGTTTCTTGACTTGGGTTTCTTTCTAACCTTTTTCTTTTCGGTATTTGAATGTCGAGGCGATACAAGAACAATTTTAGAACTTCCATCTACTACGCAATACTTCTCAAAATCCAGCTTTAAATCTTGTCCCAATTATGAATCTTCCCTGGAGCAAATAACCTTTTTCTTTCTAACCAGTCAATAGCAATCACCACTGTAAGACATAGCATAACGATTTATCAGGGGACGAACAGGGGAACGAACGAATGTGTCAAAAGGGATATATCTTTTTCTAATTCAAGACATTCTTCATTAACATCTGAATTGCGTACAACCATTATAAAACTATTCATAGATATGTTGCCCGGGAATGAATCATGGTTAAAACAAAAACCATATCAATAAAGAAATATATATAGCTTAACTAATTCAAAGACAGAATAGTTAGAACCATTAGTTATGTTTTAGAAATCATATCCCCTCACAAGTCACAAACTCACAATCATATTAATATAGTAATACCAAGTGTTTCTTACCGTGAGATCCCTTTGCTGTATAATAATATCGTTAAATAAAAAAATATTACTACTTCAATAATAGTTAATGATTAAAATTAAATAATTAAAGAGGCTTGATCTGTTTGAGCTACTATCGTTAGAGGGAACCCAATATTAATAAAGCAAACAATATATTAGATATCCATGTCAAACATGCAAACAATGATCCTCAAAATGCAAGTATCATCAGTATGTTTATATAGCATCACTTATAAAATTTGTACAAGATTAATTATATGGGACTAAGATTGAATTAGAAAATAACTTAAAAAAGTCAGACACCAACTATTGATTAGTCTGTAGGGCAATTATAATTGGTGCATATTTGGTATTAATAATATAGACCAACACTTAACCCTGCATATAAAATAACCGTTTTGCTCTTTTTTAGAAAAACCAAAATAAGGCAAAACGGAGAGTGAAACATACCAACAATGCAGATTCAATATACTGAAGCAGCAAATTAGTAGCCTCTGCATATCGCCCAAACCCAATGGCAAGTATGATGCATAAATGGCCCACTTCAATATTTCGATCCCAACTGTTGTTATTATCCATATCCATTTAGCTCCTACAATCATCATAATTCAATGTAAGGGAATCATTAGTTTTAAAGATAAAATTCTAGCTTCAATAGTGAAAATTTTTAAGAAGGGATTCTTTTTAATTTAACAAAATTTCAGAAACTACCAAGTCAAGCATTCATCACAGATTTGTTGTGTGAGTTTCACAATACATGTTATACATCAATCAATAACACAACATAAAACACTAAAATTAACGAAATATTTAAATGCTCAAAGAACAATACTTATTTATTACTTTGATCAAACAATGCACTAACACCAAAGGAAATGGGTTAATGACTTGCAGTTTAATGTAGTAGGAACACTAACATATAAATGTGGGCACCCATTTGATGTAAAAAAATCATGAATCTGCAATAAACAAAAGTTTGGGATAAAATGAAGTTTAAAATTTTTATTGATAGAATAACAGATACTTTTGCAAACTATATCAGATTTGTACCCAATGAAACATGAAATTTTTATATAGTATAAACCCATGTGATTTCAATTAATTTATCATCCATGTAACATGAAATTTATTGTCATCAATTTTCTTTGAATTTTGAAGATATAAGCACATCAAAATCAAAATCCAAAATATAAGCAGATTGAAAAATATAATAAAATTAAGCATCTATCTGCCTTCTTTCTTTATTGGTTAATAACCACATCCACCTGGATATAGAAATGAAGATTTAAAAATAATCGACAAAAATAAAAATAATAAGAACCCTAAATTTTGAAATCTCAAAAACACCTTATACGAAATTTGGAAAATTGATACCTTAAATGGTTTAGTAATCTTGGCAGGCAGGTGGGGCGGATTTTCCCCATGGTTTTCCGATAAAGCTTGATTTCGAAGTTTTGACAGCCCTTTTTCTAATTGAAATAGAAGTAATTCAAATCGAGATTATCAATGGATTTCAATAGAGATTTTCTCCATGTATATCCATAATTTGACAGAAGGTAAATCCATGGTTAGGTATAGAGTTAGAGATGAAAATAGAAATTAAATAGAAAAAGGAAAATGGGAACATATTGTAATTTTTGACGGAAGTTTTCTTCGTAAAGGATGGCTGCTTGCCACGTGTAAGTTTTTTTAAAAAAATTTAATTTTGGGACTCTCTTTTATTAAGAGTAGAGATATGTAAAAACACATTACCCTCTTCATCTTGTTGTCTGCAAATCTTGATATAATTAATGATATAAAATAAATCTTCTATATTTATAAAGATATGATATTCATTATGAATGTTTGACTTTGCTAAATGTGATTGCCATTATGTTGATATTAGTTTCTAGTTTTTTAAAGGATACTGTCGAAATATATATAGCATTGGAATGGAATGCAATTTATCTTTTTGGTTAATGAAATTCAACTATAGCATTTAAGCCAATGTAAAGGCTAACACTACTATCAAAATTTTTTTTTTCCAATATGGCAATATTTCAATTTTACTATTATATGGCAATATTTCAAGGTTTATATTAGTTAAAGTTTGACTTTTAGTTTAAAGTGTTAAGATTGTTTTGTTTATTAATTTGAATAGTCTAGATTAAAAGTTAAAGTTATTTTTTTCTCTTTGTAGTGTGAGCCATATATATATATATAATATGGTGGGTGTGACGACATGTAGTGTAGGTTATTAATGTAAAGGTAATTGATGTAAAAGGAGGTAGTGTAGTTATTTTAGTGGTTGAGGTATAGATATTGTAAATTATTTCATTAAGGGTATTTTTGGTAAAACAGTAAGAGATTGTAGAATTACATTATTAAAGACAGGGGTATTTTAGGAACTTTAATTCATCTTTTGAGAAAATGGGGAGGGGGTTCCCCTTTTATAATATATTTACATAGTGTCTTAAATTTTGACTTTTATAAACATTACCATTTTTAACTTATTATTTTAATGTTTATGTTATATATTATATATATATAGGGGCTGGTTATTGTAAAACAAGTATTAAAGTAAAACAAATAAGATAAGATCTTGACCATTGGATCATGATAAAACTGAAGCACGAAGATTCATCGAGCACAAGTATATATACAGATGCATGAAGATTTTCATGATGCACAACGATTTTCAATTAAGTAAAAAGAATTGTTTTATTTGTTTTACTCGAAACCATTTTATATAATATCTCTACTTTTAATATTTAATTATCAGCATTCTAGTTGGGTGGTTAAGATGTTAGGTACGCACGTATTTTGGTTTTCAGGTCGTCGGATCGAATTCATTGCTTTTAGCGTAAGGGGTTTTTTCTGGCTCGTCTTAGGCCTAAAATTCTTTAGTGTTGGCCCTGATTACTGTTAAACTAAATCCCTAAGCATAGTTAGGGGGGAGGGTGTCATCACACCTCAAACCAAATTAATACCCAATACCATAGTGCCAACTCAATTTTATCCCTCAAACCAAAAACCCATCATTTTTCACTAGGTGTCATGATACACCAAACCAAACCAACCCCCACTATTTACATTCAATGCATTTACATTTTCCAAAGTTAGACTAATACTATACACTCAGTTTGCCAATCGGTTTGCCAAACCGATGGCATCCAACCCGAAATGAAACCAAATGGGAAGGAGTGGTGTCTTGGTGTGGTTTGAGCTAAACCAAAAGGAACCCGAGCCCCACACCCTCCCCCCTTAACATTAAATTTAAGTGTTTGCTATACGCTACAACAAATTGTAGAATTTGAGGTATATATCCCCTAGAAAATTTGTCCTTGACAAAGTGTTTAAGATGGTTATTTGTCATGATACTCATGAATAACTATCTTTAGTTTGATTATATTTTTGAGCTACTCCCTAGAGAATATATCCTTGATAATTTTTGTTATCACAAATGGAGTCGGAAAATGAAATCATACTAGGTGTAAACGCCACCTCACACCCTAAGACGGATGTAGAATTTTATTTTAATTTGTCCCAAAAAAAGTTCCATTGCTAAAATGATATATACATTTTGCAATTCTATCCTTAACATTTATTATCTTAAAAAATGGATTCCTACAAGAGTGTGAAAAACTAAAGATAAACTTATCATTATCATTTAAAGCAATTATTATACATTCTTAATCCTGTATGTGTTTGTTTATGTTATAAACACTTATTTTCAGATGGCCGGAGTATTACTTTTATTCGTGTTTGAAACCCGAAGAAATGATATAGCATTATTGCCATTATGTTCGGCTCGAATTCAGGTCAGGGGAGAAGTTTTGTACTCTAACAACACGCAACCCTGACGATGGTATCCATAATTAGTGCATAATTGTAGTTCAATTCATCGCCCCTCATATACGTTCTTTTAAAGATTGAACAATCCAACCGGCCCCCTGGCTAAAATTAGAATCTTTACATCTATTAGCGATCCAATTGTAAAACCATAATACGACCTCATTATATAGAAATTTGGGCTTGAGCGGTTTGTCTTGAAAGCAGGCTCAGGGTTTCGGTTCTTGCAAATAACCCGGGTTGCAGTTTGGATTATCACGTCGAATTGCCCGGTCTCATGTCTGCTGTCGATCCCAAATAGGCAATACTTTGAATCAGCCAAGTATCCCAATTCCAGCATGTCTATCATCACATCTGCCCATAGTGACAACTACGCGCTCCATCAGTAAGTGAGTAGCATATTCAGAAATAAGTGAAGTATAGACATTGCCTTGAATTATTTACAATTCTTGAAGATGCAATTGGATGTTACAATAAATATCTATACATATTCATAACCTTAAATTAAGTTAAGGGGAAATCATCCGTGCTGCAGCAACATCTATGTTAGGTGTCGCTGCCCTCATACCCATTTTTAATAAACTTCAAGGGACAAACGGAAAAAACAGTTGTAATAGCATCCAGTTAGAATGTTAGATACCACTACAACACCGATCATTTTTCTTTTTAACTTAAATAGTGAAACTGTAGGAGAATGTATAAAAACAAATCACAAATATTATTCACCAAATTCCGAGAGAAAAATGCAAACCAAGTTACATATTCATCAAATACATCTTGAAATCAGAAAATAATACCACCACTCTAAAACAAACAATACAACCTTTCAATTATGAGAGGTGATATTAGGATCATCATTTTTGATTTATGTTTCACACTGTACAAGTTAAACAACTGACTGTACAAGTCATTAATGCACAATTGTGATAAATCCATCAAAAGTAATGGTACTAATATCACCACCCTTAAATTATTAAGTAATTTATCATTAATTCTGACTATATTATATATTAAAGCCTGAGTAGAAATATACTGAGTTCAGGCCCTCCATTGCCATCTAGATTCATCATATAATACGCTTCCGAGTCACGACTACCCACGACTCGTTGAAACATGGCTCTCATATACACTAACTCGCCCTCCGATTCCCCGCCACCACCAGCATTACTCCTTCTAGCACCTTCCACAACCGGAATCACACCGGCACCAACCGAGACACTCTGCACCATGCTCAACAAGTTCCAGTCAGAATCCGAACAAACCCTGGATGACGCATACCCACACTTCTTTCCATTAACATACATTGTCCATGTAGGTTCATTAAACAACTTGCAATAGCAGCCAGCTCCACGCACACCCAACCGCGAATGCTGCTTGATCTTCTCACACTCAAGCGCGATTCTAACAAGGCCCGATGACATTTCCTTCACGAGCGAAGCAGTGGACACACCAAACTCTATGATCAACACTGGAGCTGATCGTGACTGATATTGTACAGCAAAGCTTACATGTCCTCTACGGTTTCCAAACAACGTGCAAGTCACTTTACGACTAAGGGACGGTGTTAGGGAGATTTGAGTTGGTAAGCTTGGCCACCGGAAAGTACTTGGAAAGATAGATGGGATTGACATAACAGTGAGAAATGAGTGAATAAGTGTGGTGAACCCGGACCGGGTTTTGGAGAAACGGCTTGTATCGGAGAGCCTTTTATTCCGACTAAGGGTTGGTCATCGTCAATAAGAAAGGAGGTGGTAGTGATGTAGTTGGATGGGATTATTTTGTTGGAGGTGTGTCTTGACAGTGGGAGAAGACCAAAATGCTTCATATTTGGTATATTGCAATGAGATGGAGATGGAGATGGAGATGGTGAAGACGGAAGGTGTTTGTGGATGTATATATACTAAAGTTTTGGATTAATTGCACCTGTTTTCAAGCACATTTTTGGGTCCAAAATGATTTTATACATTGTTTTTTATTGCTTTAGTGATGAATAATAAAATTTTCGTTCTTCATTGATTGTTGTCAATGAATAATAATAAAGAAATAATGGTGAATCATCATTGAAGAATTTAATTTATTGTTCTTCTTTGAAACGAAGAATTAATTGCTTCAGTGAAAAATAATGAATAAAATCATCGGACCTGAAAGTGATCCAATGGCCTAAAAGCTACCTCATCTACCTTACCTAAACATTCCTACCTCACACTAACCCGACCCCAACGTTTTTGGATTATATGACCATTAAATTGTCTAAGCTGGTTTTCATAAATTATAGACAATTAATAATGAGCCTTTACAAGCTTCAAGGGTCTCAAGTCAACATGCAACTACTAAAAAAAAAAAGCTATAGACACACGATTTTTAGAAAGAAACTAATTGGTTAGAAAACAGATGTCTCTATGCAAAGTGAAGTAGGGCAAACAAAAGCAACCGGTCTCTATGTGATTTTACTACTAGACCCATTGAAAATTGACTATAGAAACCAGTTAGATAGATAAACCAGTCCTTATACTTTTGATGTATACAGACCTGTTTCTATCTACCTAAGTTGTCTCTATATCCGAATTTTATTTTTTTTCATCGCTTTAAAACGTTTTGATTTGGTACTGACTCCCCAAAAAAATTGAATTGAAACCACTTTATTTATTTGAAAACCGAAATACTTTATCTCTTTGACTTTTAAGTTTTCCCATTCCTTAAAAAACTACCACAAGTCCATAACATTCATGGACTCACCACCGGCAGCAACTTGTCGCATTTTTCGGCCACAAGACAATAACATTCTTGTCGTAGGAATGTCTGATGCTTCCATAAATATCTATAATGTTCAGATTGACTAGGTATTCTCCGGCACCACAACCAAATATACAACTATGTAAGGTTTATCATTACCATTCGGTTTGTTGTAAAATCTTGAACGGTTACAGGTCTTAAAGAGTGTAACAGGGTTTGCTTTTTCTGCTGATCGTAAGATTCTCATCCCAGTAGGAGCTGATGCTCAGGCCCGTTCCTTAAGTTAGAAAATGTTGTTTCTAATAAGGGTGGAAGGAGTCATCCTTTCCAACCCTCCAACCCTCCCAAAATTATCTAATCAAATTATTTCACCTCATTTCAACCCTTCAACCCTCTATTCAACCCTCTTTAGTGGCGCCCATCATTCTCAACCCTCCCAAATCCTTTTTTAAATATTCATAATTTGTCCTTAAAATTTATAAATTTGCAAAATTAACCCTTCCAACTTATAATAATACTAAACAATTATATAAAAAAAACAAACATTTTATTAATAACTAATTATATATATATATATATATATATATCAGCGAGACAGTGGCTAGAAAGAAAGCAGATGGCAAAATCCAATATATATATATATATATATGTACGAGCCATGCCTACACATCCACATGCTCTATTATATATTTATAGATTTTAAATACTAAACATCATCACCTCACTTCACCACCTTCGTCATCACCACAGCCGCCCCGCCACCCCAGTTCGTCGGAAAAAAGGGAGCCGACCATCACCTTAAACACCCCCATCACCTACTCTCTCTCTCTCGCCGGAGAAAAGGGAGTTGTTGAAGACTGCTGCTGCGGCTGTTGCCGCCGACCACCAGCACCGCTATATTCTTCTTCTTCTTCTTCATTTCAATGTAAGTATCGGTTTCTTTTTCTTCTTCTGCTGCTGCTGCGGCTGCGTATATATGTATATATATGAAATAGGTTTGTAAGTGTATATATGTATATATATGTATACATATAATTTTACCAAACACTCCCTCTAACGGTCTTGTGACCGTTGTCACACTCCATCCCGCAATGAGCTCCGAGCTTGCTCACCCAGCCCACGCCCCCATCTCGCAACCGCGGCGGCGGTGTTCGTCTCTAACCCGCGAGCTCGCCACCCAGCCCGCACCTCCACTCCTTCCTCCCTAATATAGTCTTTTTGGTTTTTAAAGCAGGCACCCTAAAAATTTAAAAAACGCCATCGCATTCACATTGCCAACATGCTTAATATTCCTATAACAAAAACTATATCAAATAATTTAATTTTGTAATTTTTACCCATTCTATCTCTCTATACTACTAAATCTCTCTATACTACTAAAGGAGGATGAGGAGCTACCTCATCATCTCCTAGGTGTCACAATATTAACACTGCCACATAGAAAATCTTAGGTCATTGATGATGATTTTCGTATATGTTTGAAGGTGAAACCAGTGTGTGTATAGAGAGATATATATACATGGGTATCTTGCTTATATACATGGGTATTTTCTGGTCAAGAAAGTGTATATATATATATATAATATAATACGAAAGAAAGAGGGAATTTCAAATTGGAAAGGACATGGGTATTAAATGCAAAAAAACCTTCTCTGTCAAGTACAGCCGCCTAAAACCATTGAAAGTTTTATAAAATTGGAGAAAATCATTTTAACCCATGCTCATTTAACGCAAAGCAGTTGAAAAATGAGGGGATTAGACACCCTCTTTTTCATTTCTCTTTACCAATGCATAAGCAATGATGTAAAATTTTGAAAATTGAAAAAACAAGTGAGATAGATATAGAGATAACATACCAGGAGAATCATTTTCATATCTTTTTCACCGAATTTTCTCTCTGCTTATCTTTTATTCATTCCATGGACAACAACACAAAATTACCTATGTTGATGAACTCGATGCCAAAAAGGATTTTGTGAACATGAAAGTGAGGATCATTCGGAAATGGAAGCAAAATTTTAATAAGGGGATTAACATGATCCTCATTGATGAGAAGGTAACGTTGATCATGCTGAACTTTTGTACAGCCGGATTTGCTATACCTTGGAGATGAAGACATCAACAAAGATATCAATAGACTGCAAGTTAAACACCATCCACAGGTCAAATGTTTGATGACGAAATAGCAAAGTAGAATTTTTATAATCATAACTAATAGTGCTCATAAGGTGTGTTTTATGGGTATTGATTTTTTTAAACTTAATTTTGTTGTTTGTAATTGTTATTTCATCTTAAAAGTTTTTTATTTATTTTTAAATCGTAGATGGGATTTTCTTTTTAACAGGAACATGAATAAGAAGAAGCAATGTCTACATTTACCCAATATCTAAAGATGCAAAAGATCCTAATATTAGTAAAAATCGGTTTATGTATTTTGATTTTTTTTTTTTGTTGATTTTTATTATTAGGGTTTCTTTTATCCAAAATATGAAGATGATGATGAAAAGGTAAGGTTCGAGATCTGAGTTTATACATATATTTTGTTTTCTGGGTTTTTTTTTTTGAGTTAGGAATGTATTGGTTTTCAACAGTCTAATACTTTCTTTTCAACAGGATGGGAAGTTCATTTAGGATATGTTCTACTTATTTTCTTATAATGTAAGTTTATCGGCCCTGTTTCTCAGTCAACTCACTTAAGGTTGTATTATATGTTGCAGAAAGATTTTTTTGGTGAGCTCAAAAAAATCCTCATCGAGATGCCTGATGTAACAGCTATGCATCCTGTACCTGATGCTTATGTTCCTGTGATGAAGTTCAAGTTAAATAGGGTTTCAGTAGATCTTTATGCAAGACTTTCACTCTGGGTTATACCTGAGGTAAGTTGGTCAAGATTATTAACTTAATGAAATGATGATATAGGCACCATGTAAGAATTTGTGTTGAACCACATGCATTTTATATTCAAGATTTAGGGAACAACGGAAAATAACTTGAACATTCAAGATTTAGGGAACAATGGAAAATAACTTGAACATCTTTGGAGGTCTGCACGTTATCTTCTTGAAAATCCAGAACTTGCTTTGTGACATGCTCGATGGAAATGTATGTATTTGTAGGATAACTTATCTGGAGTGTTGAGGTACCTTATCTTTTTCATGTCCCGGACCGAGAACATTCGTGCCCCCAAAATGATGAATTAAAGTAAAGACCAGATAGTTATGTTACCATTAATTTGGTATATCGAGGCTGGGAATTATTAGTAAAAGTGATCATAAGCATCATTGCTTCATGACCATGTACACAATTCTTAATACAGTTTCATCAGTTATTTAGCCATTTAGGTGGATTGATTGCAAAAAGTTCATGATCGTGTTTCTGGTGTACAATTCTTCTTGGAAGTACTGTAACAATATAGATTTGATTCAGTTAGTTTTGTAAGTGTTGTTCAATGTCTTCTATTTGAACTTCAGTGGTGGTGCAGATACTGGCAGGACCTTTGATGACAAACGAGCAGACTGCATACTCTGTCTTCTACAACGTGGATCCATCTAAAGTTCACAAACAAAGTGGCGCAGTTGGAGAAGCCTTGGCGAAACATACCAAGAACAAGGCTGGAGGAAAATCCATTAGCATACTTAACAAGAAAGCGGTCATTGACAAAGCCCTTGCCAAACATACAAAGAAAAAGTAGGGAAATGGAGAGAGGCTCTTAAAAGAGAGCCAATTTATCTGGGTGGGATTTGAGGAAGACTCAAAATGGGTATATCCTTCATTATCTTTCTGCAAATTCCTTAACTTATTTCCTTTCTCATATACATTATGGCTTGGAAGTAAAATCCATGTCAAATTAATAACTTAAAATCTTTTTCTTTTTTTTTTTGAATGACAGAACAAGAAATATGTTTATGTTAATACTTATCATACATTTGTATATTATTATATCTAATGGACCTGAAAACTGGTGTCTAACTGCATCTTCTTTAATCCACTTATCCACAGGAATACAAAGTAATATGTATGGCATGGACGGAAACATAGTTTATTTAGTTAAACATCAATTAATCTTTTGTATTTGAATGGTTCTTAACTTTAATATTAGCTAAGAAATCAATCTTAGCCCTTAGATCAGAAAAATGAAAAATTAGATTCAATAATCAAATGTCAAAATATGCATATGCTGCCATGCTCTTGTGCTTATTTGTATTACAAACCATTTTGACAGTTTCAATTCATTTGCCTTTTTGTGTATTCTAATTTGGGATAAGAATGGTATTGCCATTGTTATTTATTGTTGTCATGCTATTGCCTTTTTGTTAAAGTTTGTATGGTTTATAGTAGCAAAGATTATAATTGAAACATCATAGCTTTATTTAAAAGAGTTATGGGATTGCAAGTACCTGATCATATAAAGGCAATGATCATATACCTGATCATTGACAGGGAGAGAAATCTACAAACAAAAATCGAGTCATTCGGGGAAAATAAAGAGATTTTGAAATATCAACTTTTGTGAAAACTGGTTATAGAACTAATATAATCCAGAACTTGCTTTTGTGACATGCTCGATAGATAGAACTAAAAACTGTTTCTTTTCGTATGGTCCAGGCCCATTTTGCTTGGGATACACAATGAAATGTATGTATCTGTAGGATAACTTACCTTGAGTGTTGAGGTTTTCACAATGATTTAATAATTGTTCTTTATTAAAGTTAGTTTGTTAAAATTATTAGATAATGCATACATAGGTTTTTTATTAAACAAAAATCCTATAATGTATAAAAAGCAGTATATTATTATATTGAAGTTATTAATCATGTACCTATTTGCCATGCCATTTCGATTTAATAGTTGTTGAACTCTTTTTATTAAACTTAGTTTGTTAAAATAATGAATATCAGATTTTTTTTTATACAATTTTTAGGAGTTCATTTTATATAAGTATAAAAATCTCACCAATAATTTTATGATTATATAATTTGTTATCACAAAAATTGTTATTCTACCTTTTTAAAAACGACAATCTTTATTTTAAGCCAATGACAAATGTTTTCACGAACAGAAGCTTTAAATAAAATTAATATCATAATTTACTTAGTATACAATTATATTTTTTTTATACACATCAACATATATAATTTTTTCATTAAGTAAACCCGTGTTTTCAGTATATCCGATAAGGTAAAATAATTAACATTTGACTCAAATGTATTTATTTTTGTTACCAAATTATTTACCTATAAATTATTTACCTATACCAAATTAAATTATTTGTTATTTAATATACCTATAAATAACAAATTATCTATCAACGATTGATTATGTTCAAATAATTACCAAATTAAATTTATAGGTATAGGTATAGCCGTATAGGTATACCTATAATAACAAATTATCTATCAACGATTGATTATGTTCAATTATCAAACGTTTATCATTATAGTTATTTAATATACCTATACCAAATTATTTATCATTAAATTATTTTTGTTACCAAATTATTCTATAAATTATTTACCTATACCACTAACAATAATAAACAAAAATGTTACTTATAAATATTTTCTTCACACACAAGTGACCAAATGAATTTTAAATGTGAAAATAAAATAATAAATGTAATTTTAACTCAAAAGCATTATTATTTTTGGCATTCTCGTAAATATAAAAGTCATTTTAATTATTCCCGCGTTTCCCGCGGCAGAGGCGGTACCAGAAAAAAATTTCAGGGGGGTCAAAATTAAAAAATTCATGAAAAAAAAATCCGAGGGGGGTCAAAATTTTAAAAACCCATAGGAAAATTTAAAAAATCTATGAAAATTTCTAAAATATATGACAAATTTTTTTTTTCGGGGGGGTGCCCCCACACTGATACCGCCCCTGTCCCGCGGGATATAGATCTAGTATATATATATATAAAGCGTGCATCGTATTTCGTGTAAACTACAGTAAAATCCACCACACCCTCTTTTTTTTTTCTTTGCTTATTTTTTGGGCCACACAACTTACTTTTTTTTTTCTTTTTTGAGCCTACCTTTTTTTTTTTCACACAATTTTTGTGTTTGTTTGTTTCTTGGTTTTTTTGTTTAGAAAACTTTTTTTTTTAATTTTTTAAATTTTTTTAAAGGTTTTGATTTTTTTTTTTATTTTTTTTCATTCGTTTTTAAGATTTATTCTATATTGTTTAGCCATTTTTTATTCTGCTCTGGTATATATATATATATATATATATATATATAATATATATTAAAATTCTTATTATTTACGTTTCTTTGGCAATACTTTAATTAGTCTATAGTATAACTTTATAATATCTTATTTTCATACAAAAATTAACGAACAAAATTTCTCTAAATTTTTTTATCTGTTCTTCTCTTTTTTCTTTTATCAAGATAAATTACTAACAAAGTTAATAAGTGGATATCATATGATGATTATATGTATCTTTTATTTTGAATTTTTACATTATCGTTATTCAAATGTCATTATTTGTACTTATATATCTTGGGAGATGTCCTTTACAAAGGTCACTAGCCCTTCCGAAATAAGGAGCACCGTTGAACAAGCTCATTCAAGTGGGTGCAGAGGACACGTCAACAGCTAAATGTGTTATATGTTATGTTGCTATACAATGTATGGTAACACATCATATCAATATTATTAAAGTGTTTTTGTATGTGATAATGTAAATATTATTTATCGGCACATGAACTTTTCAAAATATATTCTATATTCTATATGTATATATATAAATTTGGTTCGTCGATCTGCATGCATTTTTTTTTTTATATTTCTTCCTGAGTTGGGTGAAGCTTTATTATATATATATATATATATATATATTTCCTTATTCAAATATTCTAAAATGAACACATATCTACATGACACGTATACGGACACGTATCTACATGTCACCATGTTTTATTTTATTTTTTCTTTTGTGATTTATCCATATGAATTACATCTTTTTGAATTTGCCAAACATTTTCTAATTTGCTTTACATTTTTTTATGCTCTCATTTTTAACCTTTAACTTTTATTTAGTATTTTGATTTTAATATATTACTTTTATATATTTTAAAATATAATATTTTGTAAAATTTTAAATATATTGTCATGAAGTGTTAGAGAGGTCATCGTTAATATTTACACGTTAACGCATGCAATAAATGTAATGTCTCCCGGGGTAAAGCCCGGGTGACATAGCTCGTTAATTTGGAAAAACAGTCACAAGACTCAATAGTCTATCACAATAAACATTACCAGATGATGTTTTAGTTACAAATTGAATAATATATATAAAAAACCAGAAAATAAGCACCAACAAACAATTGTTGTGATGGCTGGCCCTTTTCCTTTCTTGCGTGCGTCTTGGGTTCGAGTACTTGCTTAATAAAATTTTAAAATTTTTAACTAAAAATACTACATAATATAATAGACCTTACATGGACAATGTGGAAAAAACCAGTATTATAACACATAAGCAAAAAGCTGATGTGACATGCAACAAATATTGACACGTGGTAAAAAGTTCATTTTATGGTTTTTTTTTCTGAACGACTTATTTTGGGAACCCTCCCCCCCCTTTTTGTTCCCTCAAAAAAGCTTACTAAACTATCAAAATTATCTCTATCATTTAGGGAGTATTAACTATTTTAAATATCTCTATCTAATATACCTGTAATACCTTAATGCAATTATTTACAACATACATCTCTCAACCTTTAAAATAACTACACTACCCCTTTTACATCAATTATTTTTACATTAATAACCACACCGCTACCCGCCGCCACCGTCGCCACTACCGCTGCCCCCACCACCCCTACCACCCGCCGTCGCGGCCGTCGCCTCCAATAAATGTTTTGGTTCATTTATCCGCAAGATCCCAACAATAAAATCGATGCACCAATATTGCAATTGCAATTAATTAACACAGGCACGATCAATTTGGAGGTCGTGGATTTTCTTGGCCAAAAGGCTAATATATGCATAAAGAAATTATGATGGTTTTGACTTACACTATTTTCAGAACTAAAATATGCATAATTGGAATCACCATTATGCTAACCATAACCGTTAAATATATTATAGATGGTCAAAACATATCATCATTGTATTCATTTCAAAGAGTTGATTGCATTTGGACTTCATTATATATTTATATCCCATCAAACAATATTTTGCATGTATTTGTTTCATATTTTTCATGTGCAAATAATACAATGTATTCAAGACTTAATTAATGGTTTTGCTTGTAGTTTTGTTGAGTATTTCAAACAATTTTGTAAATATATATTTTAATTATAATCTAGTTTTTCATTTTGAAAATGAAATTGTATGCAAAACATGATATAGAAATTTTATATAAATACATTATTTCAACTCAGTTTACATTTTTTTTCTTTTAGTAAACTGAACAACATAAGAATAGTGGTAACAATCATACATATTTTCCCCAAAAAAATGACATACAAGCACCATAGTAAAAGCATTTTTTTTTATCCGAAATCACTAAACTGATATTTACTGTACAAAAGAAAAACATTACACCCCCACACTAACACGGTGATTTTCAGCATGGTGCTTGAACACGTTGTGCACCACACTGATAAGTAAATGGTCACCGGCCGCGTCTGAAATCTGACATGATGAGTGGTGATATTAGACAATTAGACTTGTATTATATTATTTATATATTAGAGAGGGTCTAGAATGTAAATGGAATCTCTATATATTGTAATCCTACTCTTCTCATAATAATATACTCAATAATACAATCAAAATTATCAAGTTTAACTTGGTATCTAAGCCTCTAAACTCTATACAATAAAACCAAATCGCCACCTCTACACAGGTCGTCGAAAAACAGCGGAAAAACCATCCACGGTCTCCTGAAGCGGCTGCCCTAACAAATCCGACCACCTACAAGGCTCGGCTCACAACAAAAACAATTTCATCTCCACTATAAAATCCGACCAAACCCTAAAAAAATCTAACAGCTCCCACATTATGGTGTGGTAATTTGGGAGCCACATACTTGTCTACTAATCCAGTCTTTTATGCCCAGATCAAACACGTGTAAGTTGACTTTCATTTTGTTCGAGAAAAGGTAGCTCAATCTCAATTAAGTTTATGTCCATAGATGACCTGATCGCTGATGTCTTCACTAAGCCATTATCATCAAAACGATTTATGCTTCTTCAGTCCAAGCTAAGGTTCGCACCTCGGCCTTAGCTTGAAGGGGAATATTAGACAATTAGACTTGTATTATATTATTTATATATTAGAGAGGGTGTAGAATGTAAATGTAACCTCTATATATTATAACCTTACTCTTCTCATAATAATATATTCAATAATACAATCAAAATTATCAAATATAACCGGTGATCACACCAAAAAAAAGGTCCAGGATCGAGCATTTCGTTCTTCATGACAATAAGATGATGTTGGTACAACTAGACAAGCAAATATTGAAAATAGTGTACGTGACTAGTTATTTCCAACAAGTCTTTGAAGAAAATTTAATTATCTCCACCATAACATAAAAAGGGAACAACAAGTTGGAATTTGAAACAGACTATCGAACAAAAAAATAGCTGTTGTAGATTTGTGTGGATATGGTTAAGATTTCGATAATCGGATATCACCATTAATGGACAGTTGAACCTCTCCAAAAATGATTTTCTAAAGTTACAAATTGTTATGAACAATTACAGGTCTCGCTGTCACGAGTCAGAGTGGTCAATGATCAGCAGGACTCATTGAGTCACTACTAAACTAAGTCATTGACTGATTCAGTCAATAATCAGACTAGTAGTTGTTTTTTTTATTTGTAAGATGTGAATTACTTTTGAATTTCGAGAGGTCTACCATACATTGTCTTAATCGGGTCCGCGCTAGAGAACTCACTCGACTAGCAGATCCTCTTAATTAAACTCCTCGAAAAGGAAAACACCTTTGTCAAAAATTGAACTAAAGACCTTGGGTTTCATATAAAACCCCTCCCTGGCCACCCTAAAGCACACCAGTGGCCAACAAACCTAAGTTAGTTTGTTTAATCAAGCTAGTAGTTGATCAGGGTTATTGTGTTGTGACACCGTTAGCCACTCTTAAGACCCTAAAAGGGGACAAAATCCACTTGCTATTTGGGTCTTAGATTATATGGAGTATTGACTTATGCGGTTTGTACTTCATACAATTTCATACAATCATACCTCCTAACTGGCATCCTAGTTTAAACTCTTTCCTGCTAATTAATCCTTAACTTAAATTACTAAAACATGATAATAATAAAAAAAAAAAAAAAAGGTTGTTCTAGTTTATGGGTTCGAACAAATGATTTGCATTTAGAACCGTCATCTCAATTAAACAATATAATTAAAAAGTTTGTTTTTGTATATGATGAATTAAACTTTGTCATTACAAAAGATTAGTGGAAGTACCAATATCTTCATGGTGCTATGTGTGGATGACAGTATATTATTGTTTATAGAGAGGATGAGGATTGGCAAATTTCAAAAAGTTAAAAAAACAAAGTTACATGAAGTTTATAATGGGAAAAAAAAGTAAAGGTATTCTATCATTTAAAAGAAAATGTTATTCATTGATTGTAATTTTTTTTTTAACAGCAAATATACTACTATACTACTAAATTATACAAAATAATACTAAATTACCTTATTATTAATGATTGAACCTTGGTCTCTACCCCAAGAGGCAAGAGCCTATATCAAGTGGGCTAACCCCACATTGGCTTATTGATATATTGTAAGTTAAATATTTAACATTTTTTTGAGTTTAACAATTTTTTATAACGTCATCTATCTACTAACTAAAACAGAATTCTAAAAAAACCATCTAGCACCTCCAGAACCATCCTGAAAACTTTTTCCTACCTTTTTCTTTTCATTAATATATTTCTTTTTTCTTTTCCCTTTTAAACCTATTATTTAGATTTTTCATTTTCATTAACAAAATCATTTAATTTAATTATATCCTTTAAAAATTACCTAATAGATTTAGATTTACATAATTATTGATTTTTATATTATTTAAAATTTGCATTATTTTTTTAAATTTATTATAGATATTGAATATTCCCTAACTACAATTGTATCTGCATTACACGTGTTGGTGAGTAATTTATCAAACTTTTAAAAGCTTAAAAATAACTAAAATGTTGAGAGTCAACACACGACGAGAGGCGATAACGTCCGGCTTCGTTGACCGCTGTATTTGAACAGTTTTCGATGGTGGTGTATGATATACATTAAATTTTATTTTTGATTTTACAAATAAATATTATATTTACTTTTATAAACATTTAAATTTGTGTTGACTTTGATTTAATGTTAAAATATATACGACTTTCTTATTTTATGACTATTATTATTACGACTTCTCTTAATATATGACATTGATTAATGATTATTTTGATTTATTTTAAAAAATCTTACAAAAATACATTAAGTACTTTGTATTTGTATTTTGAATATTTCATATAAAAGCAAAAACTTTGTTGTTTTTCTATTCCTTTTAGTTGTTTTTCTTTTAATTTTTATTATTCTCATATTGATTTGTATTTAAAAATTTATCAGATATGATATGATGACACTATTCATGTTTTTTAAAGATAATATAAGACTACTTTTTGTCACCAATCATTTAGTCATTTTATATGTGCTTTTTTGTTTTGTTTCTAACTAAATCTTTCTTTCTATTTAGTTACAATACTTAGTATATTATACTATTATCTGGATGTTGAAACCTAATTGTTAGTCTCAAAATAAGACTTAAGAATTTAATAAGTTAAAAATAACTGCTAAGTATGTTTATAAACAGTTATGACTTATCATCAATAGATCAAAGTATAAATTGTCAGCTGAATTCAAAGAAGACAGCTGATGAAAGAGTCATCAACAGTTATTAACTAGAAATCATACCCGCACAATGTGCGGCGATAGAAGATTTCTTAATTTTGATAATATTTGTAAATTTTAGTTACGATATTCCACAAGAGTGACGACGGACAGCTTTGCCGACCGCTTACTCCGACTTTGAGTTGTCTAAAACAAATGTATATAATTGTGTTTGTTATTTAGTTGTAAAACATTTATATATAAATTATTAAGTAAATAAAATATAAAATAATATAAATATGAAAATGTTGAAAAATTCAAAATTTTAAGACACTATCCATTTGCTTTATAAAGTAGTATAGATTAAGAGTAAGATAAGATTAAGATAAGAAGATAAGATATTAAGATTAAAATTAAGATATATTAAAAACCATCCCTTTAAATTTCATAACAACAAAATATAAATTTTAATATACCTAATTAGTTTTCACATAGTAATACAAACCCTTAAATATTAATCAAAAAGAAACATCGACCTGAAATTAGTGGCGTGTCTGCATAACACTTGATTAAAAATTTTGCGAAATTTGCGGGCAACCGACAGCCTTCAATTTTAAGTTAAAAAATATTTGCACATGTGATGATTTACCGGCGCATCCGGTCAAACCAAACTTGAGCATTACCAAGCATTTACCAACGGCAGACTCGCAAGCATTACCAAGTTGTACATTTTGCATTGAAGCTGGTACTTTAATTGATTTTATCCAACGCATACTGTCAGTCGGATAAATATATATATATATTTTTTTGAAAGACGTGGATTACATATGAAAATTGGGAGGTCTAGCATACGTTGTCTTAATCGGGTCCGTGCTAAGGAGCCCCCTTGCCCCCAATTTAAACTCCTCAATGAGAAACCCCTATCATCCAGAAATCTGGAGGGGAAAACGCACCCAGGCCCACCATAGGTGAAAATTAAATACCTGTAGCCATTTTAAATATGTCTAGGATAGGACTCGAACTCCTGACCTCTTGTAAAGAAAGAGACCTCTTGTCAGTCGGATAAATGATCCTTTGTTGTTGCAAGGTTTTCTTTATAATATATAATAATTAATTACACTAAGGACATGTAATATTGAAGTGCATCTTGATAAGATTATTATATTTGTTTGAAATATTATAAAATTACCATCGAATTTTCTACGGTTTACAGTGTTTATTATAATTATAGGGTTGTAATCATGTGAATCCTAAAAAAATGGTGGAAACTAGGGGACAAATCTCAGCCACGCATTTCCCCTCATTATCTCTTCTTTTTGGTATGTATTTTTATTTTTATTTTTTGATTTTTTTTTTATTTTTTGATTTTTTTTAAATAAAAACCCATTCCAACAAAAAATTAAAAAAAATTTTCAAAAAAATAAAAATAAAAATTTTCTATGGGTTATGTGTTGAAAACGGATGGAGACGGTACGGGCGTAGCCCTTAATCGAACGGCTACGCCG
>JAOXNX010000001.1:6887446-6900111 GCA_028566075.1 Solidago caesia | reverse complement strand
TCTGGTGTATTGAATTATGTATTTAAATGTAATGTTATGGCTTGTACTTGCACAAGTACTGTCTCATGTAGCAGTACTTATATAATTCCATGTCATACTATGCTTTATGTGGCATCCCATGTTTCCGCCATGGTGGGGTGTTACATTACAAGTGTGGAGAGACGAGTTATAAGATTGCTGATTGTCCTAAGATGAAAGATAAGGAAAAGAAGAATGATCAACCGAAAGCCAAAGCCCGTGCCTTCCGGATGACTGCTGTGGAAGCAAAGGAGAATGATGAGGTAGTATGCGGTACTTTTCTTGTTAATTCTAAGCTTGCTACTATTTTATTTGATTCTGTTGCGAACAAGTCTTTTGTTTCTACTTTGTTTGCTCCTAAACCTAGTATGACTACTAGTACCTTGATCGTGCTATAAAGGTTGAAATTGCTAATATTTCACTACTACTATTCGTGAGGGTTTTTCTGGTTGTTCTATGGAAATCGAGGGTTGGACTTTTCCTGTCAATCTAACAGCTCCAACCTTGCATTTATTATTGGGGTGTGTTCTGATAAGATAAAAAAAGGTGTGATAAGTGTGGTAAACAGGCTCATGCTGCTTCTGTTTATAAGGATAAGACCCGTTATTACAAGTGTGGAGAGACGAGTCATAAGATTGCTGATTGTCCTAAGATGAAAGATAATGAAAAGAAGATTGATCAACCAAAAGCCAAAGCCCATGCCTTCCGGATGACTGCTGAGGAAGCAAAGGAGAATGATGAGGTAGCATGCGGTACTTTTCTTGTTAAATCTAAGCTTGCTACTATTTTATTTGATTCAGGTGCGAACAAGTCTTTTGCTTCTACATTGTTTGCCCCTGAACCTGGTATGACCACTAGCCCCCTTGACCGTGCTATAGAGGTTGAAATTGCTGATGGTTTCACTACTACTATTCGTGAGGGTTTTTCTAGTTGTTCTGTGGAAATCGAGGGTCGGGCTTTTCCTGTCAATCTAACCGCTCCAACCTTGCATTTATTATTGGGGCGTGTTCTGATAAGACAAAAAGTTATGATAAGTGTGGTAAATAGGCTCATGTTGCTTCTATTTATAAGGATAAGACCCGTTGTTACAAGTATGGAGAGACGAGTCATAAGATTGCCGATTGTCCTAAGATGAAAGATAATGAAAAGAAAAATGATCAACCAAAGCTAAAACCCGTGCCTTCCGGAAGACTGCTGAGGAAGCAAATGAGAATGATGAGGTAGTATGCGGTACCTTTCTTGTTAATTCTATGCTTGTTACTATTTTATTTGATTCTGGTGCGAACAAGTGTTTTGCTTCTACATTGTTTGCCCCTGAACCTGGTACACTAGCCCCCTTGATCGTGCTATAGAGGTTGAAATTGCTGATGGTTTCACTACTACTATTCGTGAGGGTTTTTCTGGTTGTTCTGTGGAAATCAAGGGTCGGGCTTTTCCTGTCAATCTAACCGCTCCAACCTTGCATTTATTATTGGGGCGTGTTGTGTTCTGATAAGACAAAAAGTTATGATATGTATGGTAAACAAGCTCATGTTGCTTTTGTTTATAAGGATAAAACCCGTTGTTACAAGTGTGGAGAGACGAGTCATAAGATTGCTGATTGTCCTAAGATGAAAGATAATAAAAAGAAGAATGATCAACCGAAAGCCAAAACACGTGCCTTCCGGAAGACTGCTGAGGAAGCAAAGGAGAATGATGAGGTAGTATGCGGTACCTTTCTTGTTAATTCTATGCTTGTTACTATTTTATTTCATTTTGGTGCGAACAAGTCTTTTGTTTCTACATTGTTTGCTCCTAAACCTGGTATGACTACTAGCCCCCTTGATCGTGTTATAGAGGTTGAAATTGCTGATGGTTTCAATACTACTATTCGTGAGGGTTTTTATGGTTTTTCTATTGAAATCGAGGGTCAGACTTTTCCTGTCAATCAATTGCCTACTACGTTAGCCGGTTTTGATTTAATACATGGCTTGTACACGTAGTCACTAGACTTTATAGGTTGCCATGTCACATGCACGTTTAAGGGCCCAAATTTTAAGATGATTAATGTTATATGAGACGTAAATGCTAGCCTTAAGTTGGTAAAAACAGCTTAAGTTAAACTTGTTGTTGGTCCGGATCGTTTAAAAGGTTAATTAAAAACACTAAGCAACAACTTAAATGAAAATTAATAACACAAAGTTAATTTTCTATGGAATTCTTTATTAATGAATTTATCAAAGAATTACAAGAAGTAATGCGGAATAAAGGATTATGTAACAAATACTAATCCTAACTACTTCTCATTGACTACAAATTTTGACTCACAGAATATCCTTTGAGTTCTTATGAAAGAACTGCTGATGAATAATATATTATGAACACAGAGTTTTAAATATTATTCAGGATAATTTTGACACACAATAAATGAGGATATTCACCTCCTTATATAGGCGAAATGCAAGTAGTTGCATTTCTGAGTTTCTGAGGATAGTATACGTGTCACTTTGTTACTGGACCGTCATACTAATCCTAAGACTTTTTAAGACATATTCCCTGACATGATGTGACATATTAGATCTTGTGTTTGCCCTATATGTCGTGACTTCAAAGTTCATCAGCGATTATTAAAGACTTTCAAAATGTTGATGCTGCAAATTCTTCTAAGTCTTTTCTTGTGAGCTTCATCAGCAGCAAGTATCTGTAGAACTTCTGCTGATGACGTGTCATCAATGTCTCTGTTAAATGTAAAGTTAATTCCTCTTAACTTTACACTTCTTTTATCAGCTTCTTTCTTTGACTTCAGCTGACTGATCATTCTTGTGATTACATTAATGACGAGTTATAACTGCTAATAACATACTTAGCAGTTATGTTTAACTAATTAAATTCCTAAGTCCCATTTTGGGACTAACAATATGAGATGTAAATGCTCAAGCTATTTAATGATATGAAAGTGTTAAGCTTAACCCGTGTTAGTCAATGTCATGCTAGTGCGTAAATGTGTTGCTTGGGTGGATCCGTGCAACATTAGTACGTGGTTGAGTATCTCCGGGTTGTCTGACTACCCACCAATGTCTTTGTACATACGGAATACTCCTGGATCAATTTTGCCTTTCCTTAACGACAACGATGGACCACCGAAAGGTTACCCCCATCAAGTCGGGTGTGAGGTTCCTTGTCAGGTTGTATGACCGCCTACATACACAACCAATCACCTTAGATGAGATGACTGACATACGTTGCACTTAATGTGGGACGATATGTAAGATGTAATATATGAAATGTAAGATGTAAAATGAGATGCTTGAGATGTGATATGTGAGATGAGTATAGGCACTATTAGGACTATAAATCCTAAGATGTTGAGATGATATGTATGTTTTGTTATGCAATATTATGTGTGCCTAAGATGTATATGTAACCTTTCTAAATGAATAAAATGGACAAATGTTTTGCCAAACTTGTGTTATCTTAGTTAGCTTTAATTACTAACACTTGTTCTTTTAAATGTGTTGTTCCCTCAGGATAAGCAGTGAAGGACAAGTAGAGTTGAGATGCGAGGCTTGGATATATGCATTATGGAGATGACTTTAGTTTACCCTTAGCAGCCTCTTTTTTAGGCATTTATCATTATGTCAGATGTTTTGACCTTGCATTTACGATGTTTCTTGGTTGTTTTCATGTTGGATTAAGCGGTTGGATTTCCTTTGAATTATTGTTGTGATATGCTACGGTAACACCTACTGTATGTTGAATGGACCATCCGTTACAGATTGGTTTAGTTTTTTAAAGATTGTTTCCGCTTCTTTTGGCACTGTTAGACGAAAATTTTTGAAAATCTTATTTTTAAACGACAGGTGTTACAAGAGGCTATTTGAGTAATTTTAATAAATAGGGGATGGAGCTTTTTTTAAACGCTTCTTCTATAGGCTTTTTTTATTGGAATAATTTATATGGTTTAGTAGCACCTAACTTTAAGTGCTTCCATGACAAATTTATAAAACAAATTTATATTTTTGATCCTCCAGCTTTTTTAGAAACACACATATAATCTTTGATTTACCTTTGAAATCTACCTATGTTAGATACTATTAGAAAGGTTATTCTCTTTTTTTATAAGCTCTTTAATTTTATTTATTTTTTAAATGGAAGGCCAAAGGTTTCACATCTAAACAAGATTAAGTTGTATTGTAAGAGTTTTTATTTTAAAAGCACCATCCTTTAGTCCCAAAAAACTAAAAAACTTTTTCCAAACACATCTAATGTATTTTAAAAAACTTTTATTTTAAAAGCTCCATCCTTTAGGCCCAAAAAACTAAAAAATTCTTCCCAAACACGCCCAATATATTTTAAACTTAGTTATGGTATCTGGCAATACTTTTTTGGGTTTTGTCATTGAGGAAATGATTTGTAATGCATATTTGTTAAAAAAAAATGTTTTCATTTTGTCCCTGAAGTTAATTAAATATACATATTAAATCCCCGATATGTGAGAATTATAATATCCAAAGTTACATAACATTTCAGTACGGATGATATCTTTTGTTATTACCAAACCACCATGGAGTTGTGGGGTTGGTAGTGTGATGACTTTTTCTAGAGCGCGTTGACTGAAAGGTATGGAAGGCACGCAGCCCCTTCCTGTTTTTCATCCATTATTATCAAAATATATCCATCCAAACCAACCTCTGTTTGTTCTTCCCACTCCCATTCCCATTCCCATTCCCATTTCATCTTAACAAAAATATAATAAACTCAAAAATCCCAAAATATGTCTGTCGATCCTTTTTCAGAACCTTTATCTAAACTAACTGATACTGTTATATATGTTCTAAAAACAACTGCCAATTTCAAACCCCTGTTAACCCAACTCAAGACCACTTTAGAAAAAATTGATCCAATCATTAATGACATCAAAAACCTTAATGGGCAACTAGACCGTTCACCCATCGAATCCGACATTTTTGTCGACAAAATCAATGATGCCAAAAAACTTGTCTTAAAATGTTTGAAAATTAAGTTCAATCCGTTGAAGAAGTTTACTCATTCACTTAAACTTAAAGATGTTGATGACAGCTTACTAAGGTTTTTTCAAATCGAAGTACAAGCAGATCAAAGCCGTGATATTAAACAAACCCTTGTAGCTGTGAATCATGTTAGTGATAGTTTAGCAAGTTTATCAATGGATTTTAGAAAATTGGAACAGACAGTGAGTTGTAGTAGTTTTATGTCGGTTTCTTCTAGTAGTTCGCAACTTAGTGGAAACATGGAACGACAAAGGTTGGGTTGGCAGGTTCCTGCGCTTCCTAGTTGCATTGTGGCGTTTAAGGAGCCATTGGAGAAGCTCAAGGCTAAGGTTCTTGATGGTATTGATGATTATAACTCGGATTCGATGGATATTGATACTGGTGAACGTGTTTGTAATGTGGTGGTTGTTTCTGCTGCCGGTGGATGTGGGAAGACCACTTTGGTGAAAATGCTATGTAATGATGAAGAAATCCAAGGTGAATTTTATCTCAGTCTTATTCGGCATACTTTGTCAATGTTATCTTTAATTGCTTATGTCGTTGAATTTCGGGTATACCATGTTGCCTGTTGGATAATTCTCCCTTTTCCCTAATTGTAAGTAAGTAAGTAACACCCAATGCCGTCTTCCACGGGTTTTGGATCCCAATACCTCGACAGTGTGTGGGGGAGGTTGAGATATAAACAACCTTACCCCTACCATGACAGTATAGAGAGGCTGCTTCCAGGTTCTATCTAGGATAGAAAAGGACCTCATATATAAGTACCGGCCTTCAACTTGCAGGAATTGGTTTCCTATTTGTTCTTTGCCCGAGTACCTGACATTTCAACCCAAATTCCAATCAGTACCCCTACCTGATAGATTCACAAGCTATGTGATATCATGGCTGACGACTGACGGTCGGGTCTGCTTATTCTATTAAGATCCAAATATCAACTAGACTATACATACATGTATGTGATACTATCCATAAATTCTTCAAAACTCATTACAAAACTTTCGAGTAACTACTTCAAGAATGAGGCTGTCATAAAAAGTGTCTCTAGGTTCTAAAATCAGAAACCAGTCAAGTTATGAACGATGGCAAGTTTCCTCGTTTTTTTACCAGCCATACCACACACTCTCAAATTAGCTTTTACATTTTGCTATTGGATTTGGTCTCTAGTCCAACACATGTACGAAGGCTATGTAGTTTGCTACTTGAATAAGGGTCTTTCTTTTAGTGACCTTCTTTGGTCCACATAAATATGATCCAAGCCACAAACTCTAGTTTCCTCCAGTGGCCAAATACAATTTACATTAATTTTGTTAACTTCACTTACTTGAGATGTCACAGTTGTCTTTAAAACTTCATGATGACGATATACATAAATCTCAAACTAATGATTTCAATTCTCAATTTGAATAGTTACTTCAGATTATATTTTCTTAACGCTATGATCATAGTTAACTTTTCAAAGTTTAGGTTCAAGTATATTCCAATTGAACTCTAAATTGGACTATTTTCTAGGTTCTAAGTATGTAGAGAGTATTACCTTGCTAGCTTGATACTAATTCCTCTTACTCCTTTCACAGGCAAATTTGGGCAGAATGTCTTTTTTGTGACAGTTTCAGAAACACCCAACTTCATGGTAATTGTAAATGATCTCGGTCTGCAAGGTCCATTTCAAAGCAGTGAAGATGCTAAGAATAAGTTGGATAACTTTTTGCGTGCACAAGTATCAGGCCCTATACTTCTAGTTTTAGATGATGTTTGGTCTGATTCATTCATAAAAAACTTTGAATTCGACATCAGTGGATACAAAGTTGTGGTCACTTCTAGGAACGTCTTCAATAAATATGATGTGTTTCAGTTTGACCCTTTAAGTGATGAAGATGCCAAGACTCTGTTTTGCCTTTCCGCAAGACCAGGTCCTGTTATTGGTGAGGATCTTGTGAATCAGGTAACAATATTTTCTAAATGATTAAATAAATATGCAGATACTTCTGCTTCGTGTGTCTATTAAATTTAGGACTAATGTGTTTCTAACCCTTGTATATAGATGGTAAACTGTTGTAAGAAACACCCCCTCACCCTTTCTGTGATTGGTGGTTCCTTAGCTGGAAAAGATAAGACTGTTTGGATACATATGCTAAAGATACTGTCTCGAGGTCAATCGATTCTAGATCTAAATGACGATCTAAATGACGAAGTCCTTAACCGCCTAGAAAGAAGCTTTGAGTCGTTGAATGACATGTTCAAACAATGTTACTTGGACTTTGGGTTATTCCTAGAAGATCAAAGGATTCCAGCTAGTGCTCTCTTAAATATGTGGGCGCATTTGTACAACCATGATGATGAGGGTGTTGCTACCCTTGCCATGATCTGTGAACTTTCCTACAGAAATCTTGTCAATCTTACTACAACAGGGTATTTGACATTCTCTATTACTTTGAATTAGCAAGGTGCACTTTGACTTTTGAGGTCATATGGACTAAATTTCACCCTTAAAGTTAGCTTTTGATGATCTAAGTTTTTAAAACTACCGATAACAAGTTGAAAACCATTGTTCAGTTGCAAAAGGAAATCTATTATTCTAATTTATTCATGCAAAAAATAAAAAATAAAAAATCCTCATTCATTTGAATTCCAATGTGTACAAGTTTTGGTTCATGGGAGGGTCTTCAATTTCATGTATATGTTATTTGTGCAATTGAGTAATTGACATAACTGCTGTAGATTTAATACCAAAGTTGTTTATAGGCTTAGGAGAGAATCAAGTGCAAAGGTTAACTACAGTGAACAGCAGAACTACTGTGAGCAGCAATATGTGTCACAGCACGATTTGCTGAGGCAGCTCGCTATAAAGTTGAGTAGCAAATCACCCATAGCACAGAGGCCAAGATTAATTATCAGTGCATATAATGACAAATTGAGTACAAATGTACAAGGAGAAGACATTGAAAAAGTGCAAGAACCTCTGCAAGCCCGCATAATGTCTATTTCTACAGGTTTGTTTCATCCTATTAATAATTTTAAAAGAACCTGTTCTCTTTGTTTCAACAGTGAAGTACCAAATATTGACTTCTAGGTGGTTTGGACTGACTTTTACTTTGTATAACAAATACAACGGAATAAAAAGGTATTGGTTTTATACTTGTTCCGAGAACAAGTACAATATCAATACCGATCTCTTGTATGAGAAGTTAAACTTTTTGAACTTGAAAGCTCAAATGAAAGGGTAATAATGAATTGGTATATTATGCTTCTCATACATTGATTAAGATATTAATTGCAGGAGAGTCGTTCTCATCGAAATGGTGCAACTTGAAGGCCCCTAACGTCGAGGTTATGGTGTTGAACTTGATGTCAAAGACCTACGCTTTACCCCATTTCCTGAACGAAATGCAAAAAATGAAAATTCTTGATGTCACAAACCATGGTTTATACCCAACAGAATTTGAGAACTCCCACTTTCTTAGCTATGTATCCAATTTATCAAGAATACGGCTTGAATGCGTCGCTCTTTCTTCCTTGATTACATCCTTAGGTGCATTGGTAAACTTACAGAAAGTATCTTTCATAATGTGCAATATAGGTAATGGTTTTGAGAAACTCAGTATTGATAAGGTCAATATCTGGCCCAGGCTAGTTGAAATTGAGATGGATTATTGCCAAGATTTAGTGGAATTCCCTGATATAATGTGTAACAGTGTCTACCTTAAGAGGCTGAGCATCACTAACTGCAATGAGTTGTGTAAAATATCTGAAGAATTTGGTAAGTTGACTGGTTTGGAATCACTGAATCTCCGTTCATGTACGAAACTGGAAAACCTTCCTGAATCAATCGTAAGACTTCAAAATCTAAGTATCATAGATATTTCAGATTGTTTAAGCTTGAGCAAGTTTCCAGAAGAGATGGGAAATCTAGCTGGCCTTGAAACAATTTACATGAAGGGTTGTACAGGAGTCGTTGAGCTGCCACAATCTGTGATTAAGCTATCTAAGATACACGTGGTATGCAACGAAGAAATATCTTATCAATGGCAGGAGTTCCCTAATGTGAAGATACATCTGGTGGAAGAAAATAGATTGGATACTCTAATGAAAATAATGTGATCTGGAGTCCCTCTTGTAGCTGCCTTCTGTTCTTTACTTGAGCGCGTCAAGTATTCTCTATCGTTGTTCATGTTCTAACCGAAAAATAAATATCATCTTGATTGTATGTATAAATAGAACTAGGCAAATTTGTTAAAACAGATTAATGGTTTGATCTATGTTTATGACAATTACTTTTAATGTACTGTATCTCAACTTGAATTTGGAACTACATTTTTTTTTGTGTATATTACAGTTGGAGACCTTCAAAAGTTTACCTTAATCAGGCTAATATTAGGGCTGTCAATACTCGACCCAACCCGAAACCCGACCTGAAACTGACCTGAAAAAAACCGGGCTAAGGTTGTGAAATCTCGACCCGTCAACCCACTAACCTGATTTTTTTCGGGGTGGGTTCGGGTTGACCCTTTGGGTCAACAAGTCGACCCGCCAACCCAAAAAAATTTTAATATATAATTTTTTTAAACAGGTCGACCCACCAACCCATTTGACCAGCCAACTTACGACCCATTTGACCAGCGAACTTACGACCCATTTGACCTGAAATCAACCCACCAACCCGTCAACCCATATGACCTGTTTGACCTGAAATCAACCTGTCAACCCACCAACCCATTTGACCCGCCAACCTGAAACTCGACCCGCCAACCCGAATTTTTTCAGGTTGGTGGGTTGGGTTGACAGGTTGTAGGTCAGGGTTGAAATTTCTGACCTGAAACTTTTAGTGGGTCGGGTTAGGGTCAGAGATTTTCGACCAGCCAACCCGCCAACCCGAACCCATTGACAGCCATAGCTTATTCCTATTTTACTGATACATTTCGAGTCATTAGATCATATTCTTATTGCGAATATGAAATATGAATTTGTGTTCCATACAGTTCCAAAGACCACAACTTGGACAGGATTTGGCCCTCTCACGACACGTAGGATTAAATGTTTTTGGTCATGAGATGGGATTGATTGAGCTCATTGTTACTAGTTGAGACTTGAGATTGTCACTTGTTTGTCTTTCGCCTATTTTTAGAAGGTTTTTAGCTAATATTTTATCATACCCGGATATAATAAAGGGGATAACATATATGCTTCTGGCAGCATGTTTATACATGCTTACCCCTCACAATCTTTAAAAAAATTTAAAACATTTAGCCATGTGATTTAAAATTTTTTAAAACATTTAGCCATGTGATTGAAATCAATGTGAGAGGGAGCTAGAAGCATATATGTTATCCCCTATAATAAAATAGTGTTTAGATTAACTTATTAGCTTATCGGCGTTATAGGCTAAAAATATATTATTTTTTTAGTGTGTTTTATTTCGTTATGTTGGATATGTTTTTATGCCTTATGTTTTTTGTTTCTATAATCTATCCTAAATGTTATTATGCGATACTCGGCCGTCAGGTATGTTTCCCTATCCCCTACACTTTATTTTCCTTCCAATCTTTGGTCGGATGTCCTTATGGAAGCAGTCTTTTTACCTTTGAGTAGAGGCAAAACTGTCTACATCTTATCTCCCCCATACCCCGCTTCGGTAGGGATTGGGTACTGTTGTTGTTGTATTAAAACTATCTTTTATATTTACTTTTAGGGGATATCATCCGTACTGCAACATTACGCAATCTTAGGTACTGCATCTCTCACATACCGGGGATTCAATATGTACATTTAATAAACTTCAGGGGGCAAAATGAAAACTTTTTTTTAACAAATTTATATTAGGGATCATTTCCCCTTACTTTTAATATTTTAACTATCCATTTATTTAAAGATTAGCATAATATCCGTACTATGTGGCGGGTAAATATTATTCATTAGCAGCATTCGATGATTTTTTATGGTGGTTGTCTTAGATGGTTAAATATTAGAGAAAATAATGTGATTAGTGACATTTGTTATAAACCTTGATCATTGGATCAACCACATTAATCAACAACAATATAATAACAGAAGATTAAGAAAAGAGAAGATGTTGGAGGCGGCACATAGAGAGAGAAAAAGATGTTTTATTATTCAGTAATACATGTATATATAGTGATTACAAGGGGATCAGGGTTATAACCCTTCAAGGGCAAAATAGTAAATACATATCTAATATATATTTGTATCTAACACTCCCCCTCAAATATATATTACAATACACTATACACAAATTCTGTTACCTCATTAAAAACCTTACTAAGAAAACCCAATGGGATAAAACTTAGTTAAGGAAAAAAGAGTGCAACGTGTATAATGCTCCCCCTCAATTCAGCATACATCTTCGAAGCCCGATCTTGTGTGACAACTGCTCAAAATTGCTTCTAGTTAAGGACTTTGTAAATAGATCAATCTGGTTCTCTCTTGGCTTGACTTGTTACACGTGGATCCATCCTTTGTTTTGGTGATCATATGTTAAGAAGAATTTTGGTGAGATGTGTTTTGTTCTATCACCTTTGATGTAGCCTTCTCTGATATGAGCTATGCAAGTAGCATTATCTTCATCAATGGTCTTCGGGTCTTCTTGATTGATTCAATTTCGCATGCTTCTTTTATGTGTTTTATCATCAAACATTTATCAAATATATGTTTTATTTGATTAATTGGGACATGTTATTTTTATGGATAGAATAGACCTAAGTCTTGTGTCCCATAAGAATATTAGAATATATGTTTTATTTCATTACAGTGTCCACATGTAACATTTGAACAGTATCTAGCAAGTATATGTACCGAGAAAACAATTTCGGGTCTCGTGTTATTTGCAAGATACATGAGAGCACCAATTGCACTTAAATATGGTATATCTGGGTCGGATACTTCTTCGTCCATTTCTTGTGAACGATAAGGATCCTTAAGTGGATCTAGTAATTAGACTACCATTGGTACATTAGATGGATGTGTTTTATTTATATAAAAATGTTCTAACATCCTTTGGATGTAATTTGATTTATGAGCACATGTCCCATTAAGTAGATACTTGAATTGTAGACCTAGTCATAATATTGTCATACCCAGATCTTTTATTTCAAATTCCTTCTCTAATAATTTAGCAGCTTTTTCTATCTCTTCATGAGATCCAATGATGTTGATGTTGTCAATATATATATATATATATATATATATATACATATACATATACTACTATTATAGTAAATTTGGGGTATGATCTTTTTATGAAAACACATGGGCTGATTATATCAGCTTTGTATCCCTCTTTATCGAGATATTCAAATGAGTCAATTTTACCATATTCGACTAAATTGTTTAAGACCATATAATGATCTTTGAAGTTTTATAGCGCATATATCTCGTGATGTTGATTTTTAATGTTTTAGGCTATGTTAAGCCTTTAGGGATTTTTATATGGATGTCGGTTTTTAGACCCCGTATAAATATGTAGTAATGACATCCATTAGTTTCATATGAAGTCCTTTGGAGATTGTAAGGCCGACTGAGAATATTAGTGTTGTTGCATTTATTATGGGGCAATATGTTTCCTCAAAATTTATTCCCGGGATTTGAGAGAAACTTTGTGCAACTATTCGTGCCTTATCTCATTTT
>JAOXNX010000001.1:6875059-6887346 GCA_028566075.1 Solidago caesia | reverse complement strand
ACTTAAACACGTATTCATGCCCTAACTTAGCTTATCTTGCCTTAACTTATCAATAAAAATCATATTCGAGCATAATTAAGTAAAACTGGTTAGATGGAAAATTGACGAATGTCACATGATTTTCGTTGGTGGATACTTCACACTATCGACCATCTTGTCTTCACCGATATTTTGTTGCCACATTTTGGCATGCGAAAGCGCCTCTCCCAACACAAAATGGGCATCATAAATCATGCCAATTGCTTTATCCACCATGTCGATCTTCTCTTGCACTTACGTAACATAAAGTTGTTCAAGGTTGGTATTATTCCGTCCCAACGCTCGTATTTCTTGTATTTTCGCCTTGCATCCATCCCTCTTCGCCTGTAATTTCTTTATCACTTTCCATGGTCGTTTTGGCAACTACTGTCGTCTAACATATCCAACTGCATCGAGTTCTTGACCTCGAAGAATGTCATTTGTGGTCTATTGTTTGAAGATGAGGAAGCCATTGTAGTTGTGAGAATGTGATTTTTTGAGGTTTGAAGTAAAAATGGATATTTTAATTGGTGTTTTTTGATGAATGTATGATATAAAAATGAAATGGAAAGTTGAATTTATAAATGGAGTATATATTTGGAGTTTGAATGTATTTATATAATAGTTAGGAAGTAAAAAAATATAATTAAATAAAATGAAACTACCCCTTCAAGTCCAAAGTAGCAGTTAAACTTCAAACGTTCACTAAAGCCGTGATATCCTTTCGCGTGGTATGACCACTCACTTGCACCCCTTTCCGCACTCACCACTAACGGCGGCGGTGTTTAAGTGCGGCACCGCAGCCACCACGCCCCTATATCGCGTGGGTTGCCGACGCTCTAAGAAAGTACCAAGAATCAAAGATCACAAATCATTACAGAATATGGCAAAGTATATATTTTAAGAGAACATAATTTATCTATTGTGAATTTCCAAAAAACAAACAATAACCATAGTAGTTCAAGTGGTAATTTGGTACTCATGCTAGACTGGAGGTTGTGGGTTCTATCCCAACCTTTTGCATTGTTATAAACCATTTAAATATTTTAAGAGAACATAGGTTATCTATGGTGAATTTTCAAAAAACAAACAAAAACCATAGTGGTTAAAGTGGTAATTAGTTACTCATGCTAGTCCGGAGGTCATGTGTTCTATCCCAACCTTTAGCATTTTTATAAACATTTTAAATATGCAGATTTTAAATTTGTAGATTACAAACTTAGATGCTCCGCAAGACAAAAGCTGACGTAAGCACTAAATGATAGCAATATATATAAAGATATAGAGATTTATACATCACGGAAAGTGAGAATAATTCTAGAAACGTTAGCATTTATTCGATGTTTAATAATAATCTAATTATTAGTTTTATTAGATTTTAGGCCCGTGTAAAGATACAAAACATTATAATTTAAGAACATTATAAACATTGATAGTTCATTATGAAATTTATATGGATTAGATGAGTCCTACTATATGTTAAATGACTACATGTTAAAGTTTTATATATTTAAATGATTGCAAACATTGTTATATCATTATTTATTTAACTTACTGTTTAAACTTATTGGATTTTAGTCTCGTATATACATACGTTAGGTTAAATTAACTATATTAAATGTTTTTAAATAGTTTTAGACATAATGATATTTCCGATTTATATTACCATTTAAAATGTAATTAAGTTAACATAAAAAAGGTAGTTTTAATATTTAATAAAAAAAAAGAGTTATTAATAATATGTTAAAAAAATTTTAATTTATTAAACGGTGAAAAATTTAAAAATTTTTCTCAAGTTGAGGCTACAAAATATAATAATTATATTTAAATTAAGTATTTAGTGTGGTTTTTTTGTATGAAAGGTTAAAAAGTATAAATTAGTGATGGAAAATAAAAAAAATGTAAATTAGTGAGATTTTTTCTATAATTCTTGACATAAGCAAGGTTTAATTTAGAGGTATGGAGATATGTGATTGGTTAATAAGTGGTTAGATCAATTGTTTTTTAGTATATATAAATATAAATATTTTTTAAATTTTTTTTATTTTATTTAAAGTTAATGTGTGTATTTGCATTTACCCGGCCGAAACACGAAGTTTGCTTTATTATTACTTCGTGTTTTTTTTTTTTTCCAATTATTCTTTTTAATTTTTATTAATTTAAAATGATAACATTTGTTTTTATATTTGCTGAAATAAAATAGAGAGTTATTAATAATAGTTTATTTGAGACTTTTAAAATAGGTACTAATGATTTTTATTTGGGTTTTTTTTCCCCATATTGAATGAAGTTATAATATTCTTGGCTCTTGCTAAATACAGCCCTAAGGGCTGTAGTTAAGGTGCATAAAATAGTTGTACACTTACCATAAAATTCAGGGGATGAGCTTTTGATATGGAAGGTACAATTATTTTATGAACGTTAACTACAGCCCTTAGGGCTGTATTTAGCATTTTTCAATATTCTTATATAATCTAAAAAAACAATTAATATACATTAAATAAGTAGAAACTTTCCATAGTTAACATGATTTTATATATTTATAAGGAAACTTTAAGTTCGGTAAATACTTCTAACAAGTACCGTTAAGGCACAAGTTTGAAAAACCATTTTTTTTATGGATTTTTCTAATGGCAGTCCTTAGGGCTGTCAATAACATGCATAAAAAATTTATACCTTCCATATCAAAAGCTAGCCCACCCCCTGAATTTTATGGTAAAAGTACAACTATTTTATGCACGTAAAATTAGCAAAACCCTTTTTTATAACCATTGTACTATTCAATCAGATTTGAGCTCAAATTTATTAAGTCGAGTTTCAAATTATCGTGTTTATAATACTAGTTTTGATTGATATTAGCTTCATAGCTTAATGGAGTCGAGTGAGCTGAGCTCAAAAGTATGGATTAGTTAATCGAAGAAAGAATCAACATGAATAACTCATAATTGAGTTCGAGAAGAGGTTTAGGTTTAGCCATCAATTCTAATAAGGGGAAATGCATGTACCTTTCGATGATAGGTTTATTCGATGTATCATGTACGTTTCGATTTATAATGACTAGAAGAAGTACTCATGTTATGCATGGTAGTGAAACCGGTGATGATAAACATTAACATATTTTTTTTGTAAATAAAAAGTTGAATACGGTTGTCTTTATTTTGACCTTTCTTGTTACCAATGTTTTAAAAACCGGTTCGAACCGGCTCAACCGGGCACCGGTTGGTCGACCGGTTTTTTAACCCCGATTTTTTGATGGTTTTTTCCACTGTTGCGTACCGCCGGTTTTGCCCAGTTTTACCCGGTTCAACCGGTTTGTTCTTCTTTCTTTTTTTTGAATTATTTTTATGGTGATATGTATACTTTAATTTTTTTTTACTGTTTGTGAACTTTAAAACTTATATTTTGTTATGAAATACCTATTTGGTATTATTTTTTAGTGGATTGTAATTATATTTCGACTATTTTCGTTGGATTGTAACAAGTTTAGTAGTATTTTTATAATATATATATATTAAAATAAACCAACCGGTTCGACCGACCGGTTCAATCGGTCCGACCGGCCCCGGCGAGAAAACCGGTTCGACTAAAATACCGGTTTTTAAAACATTGGTGGTATGTGTAATTGAAAAACAAGGAACAAAAGTGAGTGAGGATAAAATGAGTGAGGATATATGTAATTGATAGGGAATAAAATTTTAATGCAATAGTTAGTTGTTCTAAGTGTTTTATTTATTTGTACTACTTAATAACTTAATATCGAGGATTAAATTCTATATGTTTTATATATAGCATAGTGTATAGATAACACAACAAACAACTCTTTAGTTTAAAAGAAAATTCTATGTAATGTACACCTTCTACGGTCATCTAAACCAACTTTAACATTTAGATGGAAATTTTAAACACTTTGCAAATTTGAAAATTAATTTATATAATGCTACGAACTTCATATAAGTAGTTATAAACTGTACATACTAAGTGATATTATTTATGTTTAATGTTTAATATTTTATAAGTCAATGTATATCGTACTAGTTTGTAATATATATGTAATTGTATCCAAGACCGGACGAGGGATTAATGCTAGCAAAAAATATTCTTCGCTTTAAGGGGATAATGGGAGGAACAAGATGTCGACTTGGCATGATTTTGTGCGATGGCAAAAAATTTATACTATGTAAAATAACATTTCTATTTCTATACTCATTAAAAGAGGAACTCTTTTCGTTTTTTAATTTTTTTTGTGTTTAAAATATCTAAAATGTCTCTAAATTTCAGAAGTTTTTTTTTATTTTTATTTTTTAATCATTAACCAATATATATAAAATACCTTTAATGAAATAATTTACAACATCTATCCCTCAACTCCTAAAATAACTACACTATCCCCTTTTACATCAATTATATTTACATCAATAACCACCAGTCGCCACCGCCGTCACCTGTTGCCACCACCACCACACCGCCGTTACCACCATTACCGCCACATTACACGGATACCAGTCTAGTATATATACATACGTATTCATATTTATAATTATATAAAGAACAATGTAAATTGAACCATCCTATGAACCATACATGTGGATATTCTATATTTGGTAGATATCATTGTCAATAGAATTACTTCTCTTTGTAGTCTTAGTCTTCAAAATGAAGTTACATCATTAATTTATGGGTTTTGTTAAACAAAGCCCTAAGAGCTGTATATAAGGTGTATTAAATAGTTGTATACTTACCATAAAATTCAAGGGGTGGGCTTTTGATATGGAAAGTATAACTTTTTTATGCACGTTAAGTGCAGCCCTAAAGGCTGCATTTAACATTTCCCTTAATTTATATGATAAACAAATTAACAAATACTCTAGTAGGATTAAATTAGAAATATATAATGCATATATTCAGCATAATTGGTAAAATCATTATGCATATGAAAGGCTTGGTTAGACGCCATCAATCAAATCGTTTGACTTTGACTTCGATTTGAATAACAGAACTTTTGTTTGAACATTCCACATGCAAAATGGAATTTTTATTTCATTTGACCCATTGTTTGGTTACATGTCTAATAATCAGAGACAACCCACTAAAGGATTGTTTATAGTTTATCCAAAATATAAATATAAATATAAATATAAATATAAATATAAATAATGTATTTATTTAATTCTGAAAAGCATGTTATCAGTTTCTAACCTTAAGAAAAAGACATGTCGTTAAGCCCAAAATTTATATTTAAAAAAAAATAAAATAATTCAATAGCTATTGGTAACAATGATTAAAAAAAAAGGGGGTCTTGGTTATTGAAATTTACCTGTCTTAGATATACCATCTCAAGTTGTTTGAATACTTTTCTACACAGGTCCATTTGTCACATAAATTTTCGAAAATAGATTCTTTAGAAAAAGTTTTTTTTTTTTTTTTTTCCTTCTCTTTTAAGTTCAAATAATAACTAGAAACCTTATTAGATTTTGGCCCGTGTATATACATGGACAGACACAAAACATTATATTTTAAAAACATTATTAAAATTGATAATTTTGTTATGAACTTCATATGAATTAAATGAGTCCTATTACATGTTAAAAGACTAAATGTTAAAGTATTATATATTTAAAGGTTTTCAAACATTGTTATATATATCAATATTTATTTAACTTACTGATTAAATTATTAGATTTTAGTCTCTTGTGTATATATATATACGGGTAAGTTAAAATAACTATTATTAAATGTTTTAAAATAGTTTGTACATAATGATATTTCTGATTTCTACTCATTGAAAGTGTAAGTTAACATATAGTTTTAATATTGTATGAAAATAAAGAGTTATTAATAATATGTTAAAAAAAATTTAATTAATTAAGTGGTAGAAAATTAAAAAAAATTCCAAATTGAAGGCTAAAAAGTGTAATAATTATATTTAAATTAAGTATTTAGTAAGATTTTTTCTTTCATGAAAGACTAAAAAGTGTAAATTAGTGATATAATTATTATTATATTAATAGTTTTGGATAACTCTTATGAAAAGATTAAATATTAAATATATATAATTTTATTGGGAATTTTAATTGTAAATTTAATCTACATCAATTATGACATAAAAGGAAAAAAGATATGTGATTGGTTAAGTTAAAATATAAATAATTAGAAACCTTATATACAGTCATTTAGTGATAAGTAAAGTTTTTGCGATAAAAATTTTGAACTTAAATGATCTTTTTCTTACAAAGCATCGAATGTTGTTATTCATGCTTCTTCTTAAAAATGATTAATTTTCATATTTAACATGTTATATGAAGATTAATATCCAGTTATAAATAATCTATAAAAATTGGTGTCAACAAACTACATGGGATTATACTTTAAATATACATATTTACAGAACAAAAGTATCTAAGAATTTATTAATACAAATTACACACGAGTATTAAAACTAGTTTATATATTTTATGAAAACTTATATTATCATCTAAATCTTAATCTTAATTATACTTTAAACTAATCAAAAAAGTGACCCCAATATATTATTCACCAATCAAAAGCCTCTATTTTATCGAATTAGAATTTGTTTATATTATCGTTTTATATGTATTAAAAAACAATTAATCTAATAGCTTATTAATCAATCATAGGTCTTGATTTTATCAAATTAAAATTTGTTTATGTAATAATTAATAATTAAAGTAAAAATTATGTACCCACATAAAAATTATTATTTTATTATTATATATTATTTATCTACAAAATAAAGATAATAATTAAATAAAAAAAAGATATATCAAAAAGATAAGTATTAGAACTCAATAATTTTACTTACATTCTTTATATTTAAATTTACATCTTTGTTTTTTCATATATTTTTAAATTTGAATATACAAAACTTTTTTGTTTACATATATTTAATAATAAATTTTATTGGCTTATTTCCTCAAATTAAAATTTGCCCATTTCATAATTAATAATTAAAATAAAAATTATGGACCCATACAAAAATTATTTTATAATATATATTTTATTTACAAGTTAAAGATAATGATTAAATAAAACAAGATATATAAGAAAAACAAACATTAGAACTCAATGATTTTACTTACATTCTTTATATTTAAATTTACTAGTTTGTTTTTTTATATATCTTTAAATTTGATATTACAAAGTTTTTTTTGTTACATATATTTAATAACAACTTTTATTTTGAAAATATCTTAAACTCCCCATATATTTGACACGAGTATATATTTAGTTAGTAAATAAATCATAATTTCCCAGTTTGAATAACAAAATTGATTTTAACCTATTAAAATCGATTTACCAAAACTACTATAATTTTAAGATTTCGGGTTTTAACATGTACGCTAGTGCCAATGTTACTAGCTGAGGCGTTTACCCCAAAGAATCTAGAAAGGGCTATCCGAAACTTTATATATAATAATAACTAGTCATAATACTCGTACGATGAACGGATTGACTATATATATTATAGAAATGATATTTTTTGTAAAATAAATAATATATGAACATGCTCTATCACATGCATTTTGTTCTTCTAGTGGTAGCCTAGTAACGAAAGACATTTATTATAAAAATATTGGTCAAAATATAATATTAGTTTTGGTATTGGTAACAGTATTAGCTAATCTACAGTTATGACGGTGAAACATGCATGGCTCGTGTCATTTTAAAATTTTCAGCCACGTTTAGTTAGGTTAGTAAATGAATAAATAGTTAAATACTAAATAATATAATATTAAATTATAAGTTAAAAACATATATATATATATATATATTAATAAATTTAACATATTTTATAGATTATAATAACTAAGATTTAATTTTAAATATTATAAATAACAATATGTTGTAAATGATATATTACAATCAAAAATAGGAATGACGATTGGAAATATATAGTGATGATATAATAATAAATTTAATAAGATTTTTAATATAGAAAATTTTAATTATATTAAGTATACTGTTCAAAAAAAGGTATCGATATTTATATATTAATTAAATATAAAATATAAATATTTATGGTATAATTACTTGGTAATAATTGTTTTATTTTATTTTATTGATATTGATTAATGTTACTTAAATCATGTCTTTGAGTTTGCATACAGATTTTTTGTTGGATATTATGTCTAGAATGATTTAAGATAATTCCTAATGAGTTAATACCTTGTTTAGATAGAAGAATGTGGCTGTGAATATATTTTTCAAATAACGTAATGTAAAAGAAGGGTAAATAACGTAATGTATCAAACCATTTAATATTTAATTGTATTATTTTATAATTTAAGCGAAGTTTATATGGAAAGTAGAGATTATTATGATAAATACAAAATCTAGGCTTAAAAAATTTAGTTTTAAAAAAAAACACGTGTCGTTTAAATGTTATGCCACATGTAGTTTAAAGAACCCTTCAATCCTACTTTAAAAATCCTGTGACTTTATTCTTGTAAGTTCAAGACAGCAACTCATCAAGTCATATAAAACTCTTGTATGTTCAAGATATCTTCTCAGCAAGTCCTCCTCAGCGAATAGGGGGAGATTGTTAGGACCAAGATTCGCTGATATGACTTGGTCGCTGAGATGAGCTCTCAGCGAGTCCTCAACGTGTCATTTTAAAGATGATGTGTTGATCTTATCCGCATATTTGTGTGTTAAAAATAGGTAGGAAAGTGAAAGATGAAGACTGATTTGAAGACAGAGGATCAACAGAACATGTGATCTGTTGTATCCTCTTTAAGAAACAACAGGTTTCTCTTTCACCCAAAATGGCAAAACAACAAGAAAACAATTCAAAAACATTAAATGTCAATGTACTTCACCAATGGATGGTTGACAACCTCTATCATGTCAACATCAATCTCCCGAAGTATGGTGCCTCTCTTCTACTATAAAAGGCAACACTTGGTGAAGACAACTCTTGTTGGTTGGTCGGAAGAAAATTACTATGTGTAATTTTATTTAGCTTTTATATTTTACTAAGTGTATAATTGTAAACCCAGTTGGGTCTTTTCGTTTGTCTAAGACTCTACAACTAGTGTGTGCTATTTACTTAGTGTATTTATATTCTGTTATTAAAGTTGTGCAAATTTGGGAACCAACAGTTTGGTCCATAGAGTTTTGACCAAATCAAGTCCTTTTTTTCATTGTAAACCGTAGGTTATGAAATTCCTCATATTCGTAGGAGGGTTACATTTAGAGAAGTTCTCTTATATAAAACTGAAAATATTGTTAGATTTTGTATAAAGAAATAACTCATAAAAGAAATAAATAAAATGTATATCGTATACAAATAGAGACAAAAAAAAAAAAAGTCGGACAAAAAGCTCTATCAATAAAATGAAATGGTTGAGGTGAGATATCCAGTAATTTTAAAATTGAGCAGATTATGAGTTCAAGTCTCACATGTGGAAAAAAAAAAAAAAAAAAAACTAGGATTTCATGTTCGATCAGAGAGTTTTTGAGTTTTTTTCTCACCTATGATGGGCTTCCTATTTGAGGAGTGAAAATGACCTCGCCTATGATGGTTTTCTTATTTGAGGAGTGAAAATGACGGATGGACTAATGCCCCATCAGTGATAAAAAAAAATAAAATAAAAAATTGAAACTTGGATAAATATGTCAAACAAACGAATTGAAATAAGGCTTCCAAATTCAAATGCATACATTAACTCTATATACTAATTTGCAACTTTACTTCCTCTCACAACTTCCACTATTCATTTATTTACATTTTTTAATGCATTTAGTACAAATATTTGATGCATAAAAAAAGTTCCAGTAATTTCTATCTTCAACAACACTTTCATTCTCAATCACTTAAACAGTTAAACCTCACATCTACATACTGTCCCTTCGGTTGTAAAAATTTACCAGTAATATTTTACTTCTAGATTCCATCACAGCAGTTACAAGTCTCCCTCTCTTTCATTTTTAATCTTTTTTCATTCAGGTGGGTTTTCGATCCATGTTAACTTTTGTTACTTAAATTTTCTGATTTTGTTTCAGATCTCTGTTTTTTCTTGGATCTCATGGCAGCTCCGTTCTTTTCAAGACCGTTTTGGACCTTTTTTTTATCAGGTATAATTCGTTTGTTCATTATCATTATAATAATATAATTTAATTTTAGTTCCTCAATTTTGCTATAAGTTTATTCATTCAATTTTCGTTTATTTGTTGAATTTTGAATTATTATTATGATGTATATATATACATATATGTATATGATCACGTGTAAAAATTTTTTTATAACTTTCCTTTACTAATTAAAATTTGTGATTTTTTAAAAATCGTTAGTTATAGTTGATCTAATATGTAACTGCTCTCTATGGGGATGGGGAATGTAAGTTTTTTTAAGGCAAAACACATTTTTACCCCGTGGAAATGAAATTGTGGTGGTGGAACAGTGGGGTTACTAGGTTGCAAGATCTTGGATATGTATTAGTGTATATGTAATGCTTGACAATCTCTTATGGAGGCTACATTGGTAACCATTTATTAGTAAAGGCCTGATTTTATCATACTAAAGAACCAAATAGTTGTCGGGTTTGTGTTGGTTTGTATGACTGTCTGTGAGGTTGTGCAGCGGTTTCTCGACATACATGTTAGGAAAAGATGTATTTTGTTGTTAGCCTACTAGGGCTTTAGAAATGGAGGTGATACGTACTACATACCATATTTTCTCCATACACAACAGGTACAATCAACATGATGCAGCAGGTTCATTCATTAGATACAAGCTAGAGGGTTTTTATTTTTTTTAGTAATCGTTCATGTAACTGCCCTCTCATTTGTAGGGATGACTACCAGCACTGAACAAACTAATTGTTGGATTATCGGGTTTGCACATTAGATGGAAAATGCTCTAAAGGTTTGCTATTTTCCCATTTTCAATATTATTAACATTATTGGTGTGTTGTTCTATTGTTGCTATTTTTAGTATTAGATGTGGGTGATTGGAAAGTTTTACTTTTGTGTGAGTATATATATACACACACACGCATATAGCATGTATGCAATGTTTATAGGAAATAGATAACAGTATGAGGAAGAGCAGCAGAGGACCACAAAAATTTAATTCTATCCATATACAAAGCAAGCATTATGCGGTTCAAAAAGGTATTTATAATGGTCTCATGATATACTCAAAAATTTTTTATTGGTTTTGCATGTATAGCATGTTGGGTGGTGGTGATCTACAATTATAAGGGGCGAAGATCGTGAAGCTATCCATTTTCCAAATCACAAGTTTACAACGAATATGGTGAGAAATACGACTCGGGAGACTGATTGGCGTATCAAAACATGCCTAGCTATCAGCCATCTAGATATCAATAAGACTAATGTAAGAACATGATGCATATTTGATTTTTCTTTAGTTCCTCTTTAATTATGATTTGCTAAATCAGCAATATAAAGGTGGAAAAGAAATTGTTCCCAATCTGTAAAGAACAGTTTCCTGATCCAAAAACCTATGCATTTAATGAATGACCACAAATATGCGTGTTTTGAAGGTGATCATTGTGGATCCAAGTATCAGAATCACATACGTAATTATTTGAATTTGATTGATGTTGGCGAGATTTGGGGGTAATTTTAGTTCTATTTATGGGGTCTGTTGAGCTATGGTGGACTTGGAGTGGATATCCCTTTGCCATTCAACAAGTAAACATTGCAATGGGCAAATAGAACAAGAGAGGCCTTATATTCAGTGAAACTTGCATGAAATGTTTTCTATAATGTATAAGTATTTTGTAGTTTTGTCGTCAAGAGTCTCGGATTAATATTCGTTAGTTATCTTATTGATGTTTGTATCAACACTTTGTCGTGTAAATAACGTATTCCGCGGCAGCGCGCGGGTAAAAATACTAGTTAACTACTAAATCATAAGAAAATGCAAATATATTTTTTTTGCATTTTCATATATACAATTATTGTTCTATGAAAAAGATATATACAATACTTCCATTACATATTTAATCTCAAATGCAGTACTAAAAGAATTCTATTGATGAAGAATATCAAGGGCTCGTTGTAATGTCTCTTGAAACCTCGTCACATTAAGCATTACATTTTGTTTATCCAAATAGATTGATTTATAAGCTTCCCAACCTTTCCTTTGAATTGAATATGGATCCATGAAGACTTGATGATTAAGTGGATATTGCTCTATCAAAGTGCTTTCCCCCTCACTGATCTTATATTCCAAGTACTTCAATCCCATTGCCTTTGATGGCTCTCCAAAATAAGTATTT
>JAOXNX010000001.1:6816821-6827181 GCA_028566075.1 Solidago caesia | reverse complement strand
AAATCAAGATAATCAAAGATTAGCCTTTTTGACCTTCCAGTCATATAAAAGACTAATAAAATGTAGGCACTCTGCAGTAAAATACACAAAATCAAATGTAATGGTAACAATGCTTTATGTATAGAAAAAGTATAAAGAAAAGGAAGTATCCTACTAATGGCACATAGACGTGACTATTAGCACCTCTGTAGTACAAGTGGATCGATGGCCTTGAGCCAACCAACATCAACAAGAGAATGAGGGCCTAAATGAACATTCATCTTGTCAGCTTGGATTATGTAAGAAGTAACATACACCATATATTTGAATTCCACCTCCCAGAATTAGAGCAACTTAAAAATATGGCGGAAACATTGAACAAAAACTTCATGTTCTGTTCCTCTAGTTTGGGCTGCTATAGATCTGTTCGCTCTTGTGATCAATCACATGTGAAGTCTAACATGACTTAAATATACATGTAACAAACGTAATTTTAAAACTGGAGGAGATTATGGCTATTAGAATCTCCATTAGCGTATTAACAATCCCACTCTAGATAATCAATACATGCAAACCCATTTGTTTTCTATATACGAGCTTATACAACTCACAAACAAACATTTAGATAAAAATCTTTATCTTTTATTACTATTACCGATAATGCCACTGCCACTGACAAAAAGACACATATAATTCTCAAACGATATACCCTATATTCAATAAATATCTAAATATTCAACAAATATGAGAGTATGCATCTGGACAATCATTTAATAATTCACAGACTTAAATGCAATATGAGAAACACTGAAACGATATCTTTCTACAAACTATCTTAATAAACTTGATTAAAAATAAAAGAAACACATGAATGGCATTGAACCCTAATATAGTTCAAAACTACAAAACTAAATAAGGAGAAAAAACACAGATGTGAAAATATAAAAACTTACCTTATGTAAAATGGCTCGAGAAAAAGTAATGGCTAGTGTTCTTCTGAAATATCACCTGAATATCAATGAAAAAGGGTGCAACAAACAATTGTGAGCAAGAGAAGGGGGGGGGGGGATAGATGGAGAAATGGTGAAATGAGAAGAGGAAGTAGGTTAATAAAAATTGAAACACAAATATTTTGAGGAAAGGGGCGGGACTTGGAGGGAAATCAGGAGGGAACAAAAATATTTGGGGAAATAAGATATATGACACGGTCGTTTAGTAAGTCGGGTTCTAGTTGGGCTTACTATTTAGTAAGCGGGTTCAATTGAGGAGTGGCTTTAACATAACTTGGTATTTTAGTACGGTCATTTAGTAAGCCGGGTTCTATTTTGGCTTACTATTTAGTAAGCGGTTTCTATTTGAGGAGTGGCTTTAATATGACTCGGTCTTTTAGTAAGCGGGTTGTATTTGGCGGGTTCCATTGGGGGGTCCTATTTAGATTTGTGTAGTACATTGTTTTGATTCTTTCATTATGAGTAGTAATCATTTCATCATCTACAAAGATGATGTGAAACAATATGTGATGGTTGCACAATTTTATTAATTCAAAGTTGATTAATTTAACGGTGTGTCGTAATCTTAGTGTTTTAATTCCTTATTATTTATCCTTGAATCATTGGTGATATATGTATGATTTCAATAGTAGTTGATTTTCATATGTATGTGATTTTGATTTTTTAGGTATAAAAAATTGGGTCTAGTTCATGGTGATAGATTTTTGATTCGTTGATAATAGGCATTAAAGTGTTAACGGTTTGGTAAAATGGTAGAACGCAATTGTTATCTTAATAACCAAAAAAATTAATTGATTAGGAAAGTTGTATCAAATGTTGATGGTGTAAGTTTGGTATAATGGAACTGGTTGTTTAAGGAAGTTGAATAAAGTACCAAACTTGACGGGTACGGGGTTAGTTCTTTGTTTGAGTCTCGGTTATCTTATCAACATAATTGAATTGAGTTTTTATTTAATGTGCAACCAGAACTAGTTGTGGATCAGATTCGATGTAGATGACCTTTAAATATTATTATTTTACAACAAATCGAATATTTCTCGTTATTTCCATCGTCTTAGGATAACCACTGCCCCGGTCATAATGGATTCCACTTTAGATTGTTATTTTAGTTTCTAAAATCAAAGTGATTGTTGGTCAATAAACTCTTTTCCTTGGATTTCATTAAACTCACATTTTTCCTGAATAATCAGTCCCTGTGTTCGATCCCATACTTACTTTTAGTTATATTGCGTACGAATGCCCGAGAGTGTATAGCCGTCAGTTATTAGGTAGTCTTTGTGTATAAATTTTTAAAGCTAGATTTCACACATATATCGAAGCAATGATGATGACTGAAAAAGGTCTTGAAGAATTGTTATTCCCAAAAGCACCAGAAGGTGCAATTATTTAGGAATGACACTAGGCTTTCTTGCAGCATCATAAAAGGTTAGGTAAGTATGGTTTATATGGAAGTTCACCAAGAAGGCAAAATCTTTGGCCCAAACCACTCCATCCAGACGGAGATGGTTCAATAAAAGACAACCCAGTGGAACTTGTTTGAAATAGATATGATTTTGTTAGTTATGGTTGCAGTAAAGAAAGCCACTGGATTATGCTATGCAGTTATGGTTGTAGTAGACTTGCTTTTGTTAGTTATGGTTGCAGTCTTTTGAACTCATTATCCGGATTATGATGGTTGCACTAGAACAATGTTAACCATCATCTTTTGAACTTGTTTATTTGGCCAATATATTATCTTTTGGAACTCAGATATCATTTGTGCCTTTATTAGATAAACACTACAAAATGACATAAATTGGCAATTCATTACAAAACATTACTCTTTCACTAGCCATTACAAAACAACATTAAACCATTACTAACAAGATCATACCATTACTACTTTATAAAGCCTAACAAGCAAAGAATAACAATAACAATAGAACAAAACATATCTTATAAAACAACAACTTTTCTTTAGTTTTTGCTAATTCCTTTCGCATAACATCCATAGCCTCCATTAACTCTTCCTTGTTACCATCTTCATGCCTGTTACCTTTAGTAAGTAATTGTAGCTCATATATTGCTTCCCTAAATATCTCAAGTGGAGGATCAACCCACCCAAAAAGTCGCAAGGCATACTTCCAGTGCCCTGATTTTATCATTCATAAGCAAGCAAGCAAGCAACAATTGTAAAAGGAAAAAAAATAAATTAATCAGCAATAACAAACTTACCCGTTTAGCACATCTCTTGAATCTTCTATTGATGTTGTGAAGATGAAGCCCTAACTTGATTTCTTCCATAGAGTCCTAATTTGATTGATGTTGATGAAGATGAAGACATTTCACGTCCAAGCCCTAATTTCATCAAGAACTGCATGCCATTTGATTGATATTATTTAGGTTTATAGTATAATATATGTAATTTAATAAAGGGCTATTTACTTACGTGGGATTTAAAAATATTAAAAAACGCCATGTATTTAAAAACCGGCCACGTCACCGGTTACTCGGTCACATATTACTGTTTATGGTAATAAATGCAAGTTGATTTATAAAAAGTAAAACGTTTAAAGGATATTGCTAATTACGTGAATGGTACTAAAGTTAGTTTCTATTTTCTAAAGTTATTCCTTAGTAGAAGTAGTTAATCTGGTAGTTGGCTTCATTTTTAATGGATTTGAGGTCTTTGGTTTAATTCCCAACCCCAGTCCTTCCTTCTAGTTATGAGTATTTAAAATTTACATAAATAACCATCTCGTTTCTTTTTCTTAGTTTTTTAAAATTTTCAGTTTTATATTTTGTAGATTTGACATATTTAGTTTTAGATTTTCAATATTTAACCTACATACTTTTATTTATATACTTAATTTAGTTAACATGTTTTTGGTTAAATAATTGATAAAACATGTTTTTATTTAAATAAATAATTCACCATTTATATATTTAGTTTGTGTTAGTATACTGTTATCGTTTAATTTCATTATTAATCATGTAAAATTATTTTTTGGTTAAAAAGTTGTTTTTCATTTTGATACTTATATCTTTATTTAATTAAAACAGATTGAGTAAACAGTAGTATTAGGTGACGTGCCCTTCCTTGATTGTGTTTTGCTATATATCTAGCAATAGATTAAAACAAGATTGAGACATTTTTTGATCGACACGTGACACTTTATTTAAACGACACGTGTCCTTTTAATTTTATATTCAATAATCTTACTTTTTAGATATGATAAATAACTAAAAATTATATTTAATTAATATATATATATTTAGATACATAATATAATTAAAACTCTTATATTAAAAGCTTTATTATATTCATTGTTACCATATTTATCTATTTACATCACCAATCTTATTTTTGGTGGTCATTTATATAATACTTTTATTATACATGTATTTCGTTATTAGACTACTATTGTAGATACCAATTACATGTGATGGAGCATGTTTAATTATTATTTTCTTTAAAAAAAAAATCAATTGTACGATATATATATAATATAATCAATCCGTAAATCGTATTAAGACTGTATCAAATGCAACTTGAATCCTTCGTGAAATGATCACCTTCCAAATAGAAAGCATTTTATACTTCATTACGATACCATGTCTGTAGGCAATGCAAACTCGTACACCCTTTCGTGTGCCTTCTTAGCCTGCATCCGCAACACAAGAGCAATTACGATGGTGAAATAGGAGCTCCCAAAGTCAGAAGGCAATACTTACAGTGGTTGATGATCAACGAATTATACAATTGTTTATCAAAATCATTCATATAGTTGTTTCGATATTTTGGTTAGTGTTTTACTACATATAATCTATTAGATACTTTTAGAAGAAATCTCTCTACTCATGACCGGATTAGGTACTATTGTTATTGTTGATGTAATATGTTAAATCTCTATTTTAAAACAGTTATACATATTTTGTAATTATTATATAGTGTTAAAATAAATTAGGCTCTCAAGACACCAATTACTGGGGTCTTGGTCAAGTGGTCAGAGTGTTTTCCCCTTCCTAAAGGGTTTCATCCTGGGGACGAGGATTCAAATCTTGCCAAAAACATTTTGGGAGGGGGCCTTTGTAACGCTATACCCATCCAAGACACGGGAAAGAAAACCCTTTAGGGTGTTACCAGGATTCGAACTCGCAGTGAGCACACCAATTCCAGGGGATGTTGCCAGTTTTTCAGCCTTTAAAAAAAAAAGACACCAATTACCCGACCCATCTGGCCCATCCATATTGTAACATGAGGAAAAACGGGTCATCTCACCAAGCTTATTAGACTAATGACATTTCCAAAATCTATGCATTGTTTTTTTTCCCTTGAACGACAAATCTACTCAACAACACAAAGAATCCTTAACTACCTCATATCAGTGATTGAACCGGTAGACGGTTCCTTTTCCCCCCGGATAAATGAAGAAGGGAGAAGTCACTTGATTCGACTTTACCCCAAAAGCCAAGAGCCTCTACCAAGTGAGTTAACCCCACATTGGCACTATGCATTTATATTTTGACTTGAATGAACTATCTACTCAACTTTTTTATAATAGATTTGCTCTCATATGGACATGGAGTTTATTCCTTGTGAAAGCAAATCTGGTAATGCAAAATTTCTAAATGCAAATTTTCTACTGAGAAGAGCTGAGAGTGTTACTTCTGAATCCCAGTTTGTACGTATAGTAATCGTCAACAATGAGGCCACTTGGACGATCAATGCACCTATTATCCCAAACCATAATCCCTGCGTGATATGATATTCTTCTGTTAGTCAAACAAATTTCGTTTCCTGTACTTTGCTAATAAAAATCATCAATCTTTATTTAAGATTTATGTATCCAACATGTTAAGGACACGTGAAAATACATAATGCAGATGATTTTCATATTCAAACTAAGATTTGAGTTATTAAGGTATGACGAATTGAGTATATAATACCTTCCCTCCAATGTGCAACACAAAGGCTAGTAAAACGGCAAAAGGGATGCCCACAAGGTAGTATGACCCAAGGTTAATGTATGCGCCGATCTTCTGCCATCCACAACCTCGTACAGAACCTTTAGGTAGACATGTGATGTATATGTATAAGCATATGAAAATCTATACATGCTTTTAGAACCTTTAATTCTTGTCATGGCAATATAATTGAGGACTTCTTTCATATATTAAATTTTCTTTCTGAAAACTGAAAACATTCCAAATCAATTAAGGTTCTTGGTTCATTCCTTTGATCAAATAACGCATGTATTTATCTATGGTTTGAAAATACTTAACTTGCTTTGAAGAATGAATAAATAGTCATGATTTTAACTAGACAAATATAATATTAACAGGATATGGTAAAAGAACCTGAAAGAACACATTGGAGACCATCCATGAAGTTTGATGCTGCGAGAATTGGCAACATGGTTGCTACATATTGCACAACTTCAACCTCATTGCTAAATGCGTATCCCAAAACATTACGAATCAATATTAAAACAGACCCTACCACAATTCCCACAATAATTGCTACAACTACCACAACAATGACAGATAACCGTGCGGTGCGTGGATGTCCAGCTCCCAACTCGTTGGAGACCCGTGTACTACACAATCACCAGACAAAAGTAACAAGAATCATCTTTTAAAACATGTATCCAAGAATAGAAGAACAAAAGTACAGGCACATACCTGACAGCACTACTAAGTCCAAAGGGGATCATCCACATAACTGCAGCAATGTTTAAACTGCAGAAACCAAGGTTAACATTACTATATAACAATTGTGAACGTACAACAGTGATACACCCAAGCTACGTACAAGCTAGCTACAATTATGAACGTCCATGTACCAGTGTTTAACACTGATGCAGGTTGCTAGCTAGCTTGTTGGCTAGGCTGCCAGACCAAGTTGCCTACTTGCAATTGGGAACTTAACGTCTGTGTATCACTATTGAACGGTAATACACCCTAGCTACAAGCTAGCTTGATGGCTAGCAGGTTGCCAAACCAGGTTGCCTGTTACAACCTATGCTTTTAAATAAAGTGGTTGCATTTTGATTTGTTTTTTGCTTTCAACAATCAATTCTATAGAGTTACTATGTTCTCAATTGTTTTTTTGTTTCATATATCCCAAAATCCCAAATGATTGTTATGTATTATCTTGTTCTGGGACAATATCTATACTCATTTATAAAGCATTTACCCCTTTTACTTTTTTCTTAAATTCAGATCTTAAAATACCTATATTGCCCTTCATCCTTATTCATTATTTTAAACATCTCTACTTGATATACCTATAATACCCTTATTAATTTATTAATTATACTTTTCTTATTCGTTTAGTCAAACTTCCTTTCTTATACAATTACCGTATTTACTTATCAATTTTATTTATTATAACTTATAATTTATAATCATGAAAATTAATAATAAAATTTTTTTAATTTATCGGAACATTATTTTCTATATTTTTGTACGGGTATTATTCTATCATTTTATTACACAAATGAACGTCGTCACGACAGCTCGCACATTGTATATTTTCACCGCCGCATCGCGTAGGCTTCCATCTAGTTTATATTTAATATCATTCACTTAATTCGTATTTAGTTCAAATTGAACTTTGAAGAAGTTTTTATATTTATAAAAAAAAATAATACTAGAAACTCAATCAGTTGCAATAGGAGTCTTTTGAATTAATCCCACTCTTTGATATTAGTTATTCAAATTTCCAATTAGAAAATACATCTTACTTTAAGTTTAGCTATTAGTTATTTCATTCGATTAATAATTAGCTTGTACGTGCTTACCTTCATAAATCATCCCACCAATCATCCACCATCCTAGCATCAGCAAACCATGATCTATGTCATCCTCGAAGACAATCTCAATTGTCATCCACGGAAAGAGAAATAAAGAGGCCACAGAACACATGGCTAACATAACCATCTCGTTCCAGATTCTGCTGAGACCTAACATAGAATTCCAATAAAGTTAATTCACTTCGGAAAAAAATAAATTAAATGAATTAAGAATACGTTAGAAACTTACTGGGACGGATAAGTATTTCCCAGTTGTCAAGCCCACTCGGAAAGGTTTTAGCTAAAGCCAGGAGTACATAATCAGTTTTATAAGCAAATTCAGGAAATTTGTCAATCATGTCCAACGCTAAATCTGCAAACATAAGCTGTAAAGTGTAAATATCTAAAGCAATATGTATGTGTTTATGTAGCATATTAATTATTAACTCACTATATTTTTTAGCAGAAATTGCATTAACTAGGATGTCGACCCCTATCTCGACATTAGTGGTAACAGATTTGCCATTCTTATCCTTATCGATGGCTTTCAACAAATATCCAATGGTATCGAGATGCATATTTTCATAAGCTTTATGCAATGGTTCTTTCCCTTCGTTGTCTGTAATTTCCAACAATTGTATGTTCTTTTCAACCAAGAGTTTTGCTGCATATGTGTTCCCCACAAGTGCAGCAATGTGAAGTGCTGTGCTTCCATCGGAAGATCTCTTTACGAGGGCTTGTTCTTTCCTTATATGTGCAATCAAGTTTTTCACGAAATCATCACCACCTATTCCAACCGCGTAATGAAGCACTGTGCTACCGTCAGTGGTGATTGCCTCTCCAACTCGAACCTTACCTTTCATTAGTATGGATTCTGCTTTTCCCCAATCTCCCTTTGTAATAGCTTGTCGCAATTTCTTCTTGTTGTAGAGACTTTGATCTTTACTTTCCTCATCATCCCTACTTTCTCGTACACATCTGCCTTCCTCCATTCTGCCAATTTCGGAAGTTGGATGTGTGTCTTGTAGTTCTGATTGAGTTGAAACTGTGTAGGAACCTATTATTTTTATGTCGATGAGTTATAAAAGGTTTTATATAAAAAGGAAAGAAAAGTAGTAATTCACCAAAATGGCACAATGACTCCTGAATAACTCGTGACACATGAAAACAAGTCCTGAGAACATTTATGTAAAAAAGAAAGACGGTATAAAACTTGATAGGTAAAAAGTTACTTATATAAATTCTTTCATATGCAAATGTTTGATACAATCATCAGCAAAATTAAAATACTTTAACCTAAAAAACAAACATAAAACAATTTTTTATCTGTAATTGCTTTACCATGTCATCATTAAAGCTCTTAAGATTTCGTATTTAGTGTTATATTAATTCTCAGGTCTATAATTTGTATGGCCGGCCGGGTTTTCAATCAAAAAGAAGGCTAAAAGGATCCAATTAATCGGAAACTAACAAAGCGCGCGTTATTGTCCTTGTCCACTCGCTATTCAACACAGAGGCGGAGCCAGGAATCGCCTGTTGGGGGGACCGGCTATAGAAAACATCGGAAAATTTTCGGCCGCACTATATAAAATCTGTTGCATTTTCGCCTGTTGAGGGGGACCAAACACCCCCTAGTCCCCCCTCTCCCTCCGCCCCTGATTCAACACATAACCCATATACACAGTCTCTACACGAATTCACGAATGAGGTTTTCTTTGTTCATGACCGAAAGTTTTTTTTTTTTTTGTCTTATATATACACAGCCAGCTAACCAAATAGTCCATGTGATTGTTTCCTAATTAACCACTAGGCTACCTTGAAAGTGTTTACGATATTCAATACACTCACTTAAATCACTCGGTTGTAACCTCCACCCAAATTAGACCCCCTTATCTTCACAGATTCGGGGACCCATTCACATCAACTCTCTACACTCTGACGTCACAATAATAACAAAGCAAGTGTTGGTATTTTTTTATTTTTTATTTTTCTGTAATGACAGGATCTCATTGCCTGATATGTGTTAGAAGTTACGAAATGCACGCTTGTAATCAACATGAGCGAAAACTCCCTTGTGGGGTTTAGGGATTGAACCCCGAAAACTCAACGAAATTCACATAGTCAAAGACTATTGGAATCAACGAATTCATGGTGATAATATTGTGCTGATATTTCAACAAGCCATGCCATGGATATGTCATGAACGTGAGAACTCCTTTAATATAAGGGGGAGGGTGTTGACTCGGTTAACCATTCGGTATGTGTGAATCCGAATGGGAACACCACCCCTTGCTCGTCAGTTTGGCTTCGGTTTGTAAGTGATCGGTTTGTGAAACTGACTTTGACAATACATAATAAACCGTTGGTACGTATGGGAAATGTAAATTGCCATTTAACCGTTTGAATAAATGTTGTATTACACCACCAAAATCACTTCCAAAATCACATTTTATACAACTATTCCATACACTTTTTTAACTAGAAAATTGTCATGGATAAGGAAAGCAAAGGGTGTTTAAAGCCAAACAAAAGGTGGTTCAAGCCAATCAAAAGGTCGTGGACGAGCCTCTCGATCTCAACCCGTTCCTCCGATCC
>JAOXNX010000001.1:6801427-6812087 GCA_028566075.1 Solidago caesia | reverse complement strand
CCCGATCCAAGCAGTATCGTCTCCTTTGATGGCCGATCCCGATATCTCGGCCGATACGGCCGATATTTGCAACACTGCCTAACATACAAAGATTTAAATATCTTGTATTTTGGCCTAAAACCAATGGGCCATTATGTTTCATCATAATTTGGAAACCCATATAAAAGCCCAACAAATCTCCTCCTTTCCGATTATGAGGAAGAGTTTGCTGTCCAAGTTATGGAGCACAAATTCCTTTCTAAAAATATTTATATTGAATCGAAGATAGTCTAAAGTTTCTATTTTTGCAAAATGGTTTTTCAAAAATAATAGTTTGAAGTGTAAAACCCCAATATAACATTATATTTGCAAAAGAAAATGACCAAATATCTCTACTACATAAAGGAGGAGGGAGCACCCTCCTCTCCATTTCTCATCTTTCACTTTCTCTCTCTTCCACATCATTTATCTCTCCCCATCTTTCATTACAGGGAATATACATTTCTCTTCATTTCCCATCTCTCATCCCTTTTTCAATTTTAAAAAATAAAATTAAAAAATGTAAGAAGGATGGTGAAAGATGGATTAATAGATCGTGGTCTTGTTTTTCATCTTTCACTGCTCCATCTTGCTAAGGAGGGGCAATGTGAAATGTGATACCGCAATGGTACCAGACCCCATCTTTACCTACTCCCTCCTTTCTTAAAACATTTGAATTATAGTTTAAATTTTGATCTTTTAGAAACATAAATATTATTATAATACTCTCACTAATAAATTTAAATAATTTTGGTCAATTATTTCGATATTTGAATGTTCCACCAACAAATAAAAATAAGAAATAAATATCACCCAAAGCCAACGGTCGGCCATCGCCACTAGTTATATGTACTTACACCAAAATTTTAAATATTTTTAAGATCCCATCAACCATCGCGCATTTTGCGGATACGAGTATCACTAAATAGCGATACTCTCCCTTGAAGTTTCGAACTTCCAATCGCAGAAGGCACGAAATCTTGACGTGCTTGTCACGCCCACAACAAGTTGACAAAATTCTAACTATATCTTCAATTATAGAAAGGGGAGGAATTCATCCTTTAACTTTTATTTTGGCGATAAGAATCTCGTAAAAAACTTATTTTAGAGATAAAAGTCTTAGGTCGTGTTTGATTCACAGATTATGATGAAATCTGCTAGAACTGGACTTGAATTCCATCTCTTACTATGTTTGGTTGTCAAAAGATGAAGGGATATCATTCTGTTGGAATGTAAACATTCATTCATTTGATACAATCTCCATTCTTTAGGGGTCTTGAATGAATTTTCATTTCTTCCCCTCTCTTGAATCTCCAAACAAAAAACATTCCTTAAAATTCTTATTGATTCGATAGATTCCATTTTTTATCGTAGCATTTCCATTTGTCATTAAAAAAATAATCAACAAAATAATTTATTACATATATAATAAGATTCATTCATGTAAAATTTGGATAACTCATGCAATAGCTCCTTATCCGCTATCTTATTCATCATGCCTTTAAATTTCTACTTTATTAAATGCAATTTGAATCCTTCCTGAAATGATCACCTTCCAAAAAAGAAGACATTTTATACTTCATTACAACACCATGTCTGTAGGCAATGCAAACTCGTATACCCTTTCGTGGGCCTTCTTAGCCTACATCCACAATATAAGAGCTCTCAATTACAATGGTCAAATTAAATAGGAGCTCCAAAAGTCAAAAGGCAATACGTAAGAGTAGTTGATGATATATGAATTATGATATATGAATTATACAGTTGTTTCTCAAGTCATTCATACAGTTGTTTCATTACTTTCGTTAGTGTTTTACTACATATAATCTATTAGGTGAATCTCTCTAACGGTTTAGGTAAGAGTTTCTATATAGCAACTCCCTCATACCCTACTCATGATGGGATTGGGTACTATTGTTATTGTTGTTGTTGTTATATCTCTATTTTAAAATAGTTTTACATATTTTGTAATTATTATATAGTATAAAAACAAATTAGGCTCTCAACACGCCAAGCTTGACCATTTTAATTACCGGTAATGAAAAGGTTCATTATTCACGCATTACCCGACCCATCCAACCCATCCATATTGTAACCTCAGGTAAAAGGGTCATCTCGCCAAGCTTATTAGATTAATGACATTTCCAAAAAACTACGCATTATGTTTTTATTCTTTTATTGAATGACAATCTACTCTACTCCTAAACTATCCCAAGTAATAAACTACCCCATGCCAGATATTGAAGCTTGGACTTTAACCCAAGAGGCAAAGAGCCTCTACTAGGTGGGTTAATCCCACATTGGCACTATGCATTGTGTTTTGACTTAAAAGAACTATATATCTACTCAATTTTTTCGTAATAGGTTTGCTCTTGTATCAACATGGAGTACTTTATTACTTGTGAAAGCAAATTTGGAAATGCAAATTTTCTAAATGCATATTTTTTTATGGAGAAGAGCTGAGAGTGTTACCTCTGAATCCCAGTTTGTACGTATAGTCATCGTCAACAATGAGGCCACTTGGACGATCAATGCACCTATTATCCCAAACCATAATCCCTGCATTATATGATATTCTTCTGTTAGTCAAACAAATTTATACTTAGTTGAGAAACAAACTTTGTTTCCTGTACTTTGCTAGTGTAAAAATAAATATCCTCAATCTTTGTTTAAGATTTATGTATCCAACATATTAAGGATATGTAAAAACATACATTGGATGATCAATATAACATAGTGATGTACTTTTATATCATTATTAAATGTTTGCACACAAAATTTATACATATTGCAAATGATTTTGATATTCAAACTTAGATATGAAGTTGTTCAAGTACAACGAATAGAGTATATAATACCTTCCCTCCAATGTGCAATACAAAGGCTAGGAAAACGGCAAAAGGGATCCCCACAAGGTAGTATGACCCAAGGTTGATGTATGCGCCGATCTTCTGCCACCCACAACCTCGTACAGAACCTTTAGGTAGACATGTAATGTATATGTATAAGCATATGATTGGCAGATTGGGGGACCTTTTTAGTTTAGGAATTCAAAAATAAATGAGGACTTCTTTCATAAATTAAATTTTCATTATTCTAAAAACTGAAAAACATTCCAAATCAATTAAGGTTCATGCTTCATTCTTTTGATCAAATAACACATGTATTTCTCTATGGTTTGAAAATGTATAACTTGCATTGAAGATCGAACAAACGTCATGATTTTAACTAGAAAAATATAATATTAACAGGATATCGTAAAAGAACCTGAAAGAACACATTGGAGACCATCCAAGAAGTTTGATATAGCGATAATTGGCAACATGGTTGCTACATATTGCACAACTTCAACCTCATTGCTAAATGCGTATCCCAAAACATTACGAATCAATATTAAAATGGACCCTACTACAATTCCCACAATAATAGCTACGACTACCACAACAATGACAGATAATCGTGCAGTGCGTGGATGTCCAGCTCCCAACTCGTTGGAGACCCGTGTACTAGACAATCACCAGACAAAAGTAACAAGCATAGTCTTTTAAAAACATGTATCCAGGAATGGAAAAAGAAAAGTACAAGCACATACCTCACAGCACCACTAAGTCCAAAGGGGATCATCCAAATAACTCCACCAGTGTTTAAACTGCAAAAAGGTTAACATTACTATATAACAATTGTGAACCTACATAAATCATTGTTAATACAGCCTAGCTACAAGATAGCTACAATTGTGAACGTCCATGTATGACTATCTCCAATGGGGGTATCTAAGGATATCCTTAGATATCCTTGGATATTCATACAATTGAAGTATATTCTTAACCAAGGATTTGTTGGTTAATATCCTTAGCCAACGATATGTTTGATATCCTTAGGGTTTCTATTATTTTTATTTTTATTTTTATATGAAATATGTAAGGATGTGTGGTAATTTAAAAAATGTATGGATCGATTTGTAAGGATATTTGTATGATTGGAGGTAAAATCATGAATTTTAAGTATTTGTTAGGATTTTAAGGTCATCTCCAATGGACAGTTTACCCGCCAGTTTGCTTGACTGGGCAAACTAAACATCAGTTTGCTTCCATTGCACTCCCAGTTTGCTTGCGAGTTTTCCATATCAATTTGCTTCCAAACAAACTAAAGGCAAATTGAGGTTGTGGAACCAACTTTTCTTTTATTAATGTGTGTGTATGTATATTGAATATAGTGTTTTTTAATTTATATGGATAATGATGTGACATGTGCAAACTGAGTCTTAGTATGTGGAGCTAGAGACAAAATGAGTTCAGTGTGTGGTTCAGTGTGCTGAAACAATTTGCTGACATGTTACGGAGGTGGTCAGTTTGCTTAGGCATTTTGTATATGCCATTGAAGATGGCCTAAGGATTTGTAAAGGTATGATGTGGTAGATGATGTGGCGGCTAAGGATGCCTAAGGGCGCCTTTACCGTTGGAGATAGTCTAATGAACAATGATACACCCTAGCTACATGCTAGCTTGCTGGCTAGCAGGATTCCACACCAGATTGTTGCTTATAGTGAATGAATTGTGAACATACGTGTATGAATGTTCAAGACTGTTCAACAGTGATACACCCTAGCTACAAGCTAGCTACAATTGTGAACATCGATGTATCACTGTTGAACATTGATGAATCCTAGCTACATGTTAGCTTGCTGGCAGGGTGTCGTTGCCTGCTTGCAATTGTGAATGTTCGTGTGTCACTGTTGAAACATGATACACCATAGTTACAAGCTAGCTTGCTGGCTAGCAGGTTGTATTGTTTACAAACAAATCCAATGGTAATGAAAATTACGTATGGAGATTTAATATTAAAGGTTATGCAAATACATATTTAAGATGCAATCGTCAATAGTAAGCAAACAAGACATGGTAATAGTACACAAAAACGAATAATGTCGTATCAATTTAAATATAATAACTAATACAAAACTTTAATATTCTATTGAAAACATCATTGGTATTAAAATAATGTTAACAAATTTTTGATAATGATGATAGCTAATATCATAGATTGATATATGAAATTATGAAATAATGGAAAATCAGTCAAACAAATCAATCTATAGTTTTAACTTTATGTTTGAGAAACATGATATTAAAATATAAACCATAAAATTGTTCATATTGACATATGTTTAAACATAAATTAAGTCAAAATAAAATTGTTGAGAAAGTGTTGGTATATTTTTATTTTTTTTTATTAATGTATTTGTATTTATATTTTTATTAATAAAATATGTTTTTTTTTTTAATTTATAAAGTATGCTTTTTAATATAATGTTAATTATAACGTGATAGTTTATATTTGAAAACCAATATGAAGGGATCGTAAAATTATTGTGTATATGTGAGTGTGAAATTAAGTTAATGTGACAAAAACCGAAGTAAAAAAAGTTACGGATGGTATAAAATAGAGATTAGTAACTCAAAATGTAAACAACTTTACACGATTTGTCATAGTTTGTATCGAACTTCAATCATATGCATTGTATGTAATGAACTTTCAGATCCCGGTTATTATATGTACTCGACCAATCAAAAACTTGCAAACTGACAACGTGACATTGGACATGGTAGCTTATATGGTTTCTACGTATACCCGGATACATACAATAACCATGATTTAAAAGTTCATTACATACAATTCATAAGATTGAAGTACCATACACTATAACAAATTGTATAAAGTAGCCCTATAAAATATAAGTGGAGTAGTAAGTTTTATGGTACAACAATAGTTCAGATAGAGACACTTCTTTATTTTGTTTACATTTGTGTTTTGACCATATGAGTTTTGAGGCAAACTTTTCATTTGCGTTACCGTTTAAAAGTTATTGATATGGATAACGTTGTAGTAATGAACAATAAATTATAAAAGGGTTTCTTTTTAATGGCAATCAAAGGCTAAAAGGTCGTGAAGGTGGTACAAGCCTCGCGCTACTTATCGTCTTTGCGTTGTTATTGATGTGGTTTCACAAAAGGAAAAACAAATTCACAAAAAAACCAACAATCAAAAATAAACAAAAAGCCAAAGGCAATTATAGATATGTTGGTTAAAAAGTTTGTCATGTCAAATTTATACATATCTAAGAACAATACCACAACCATACAAAAAAGTTTGCCGTATGAAATATATATATATATATATATATTTGTTTTGTACATCCACAAACAAATAAAAAGAAAGAAATAATATAAAAAATACATATACTGGTATTACACTTTTTGTAACACAAAAATATAATTTACTCCTTTTTTAAAAAAAGTGTTAGAAAAAGTTTATAATAAATTAAATCAAAAGTTAAAAAAAAAAATGTTAGAAAAAACAAAATGTTAAAAAACAACAACTTAAAAAAGAGTATGAAAAAATGTTTAAAAAAACCCAAAAATCAAATAAGAAAAAATGTATAACAAATAGTGTTAGAAAAAAAATTTACAAAAAATTCAAAAAGAAAACCAAAAGAAAAACGATATAACAAAAAAAAAAAAAGAAACAAAAGACAAAAGGGGCTAAAAATCATAAAAGAAACAAGAGGGTGAAAAAAACATAAAAGAAAAAAAACAAGTGAAACAAAATATAAATTTCAAAATAAAAAAAAAAAAGGAATGGATGTTAGGGAAATTTTGACTGTAACCTTTGAGTTCAAAGGTTTAGCTAAGTTTACCACTCCTTCCAAAGACATTTATGCTTTAATTTGGTATAATTATTGTATGGGAGGTGATATTCGTACCAACGTTTTTGATACATCTACCACAACGTACAACCTATATAGCAGTCTGTACATGTTATTAATGCAATCATGTAGTAGATATATCAATAAGAATGATACAAATATCACCACCCTTACTGTATACATTGAACATGCATATAAGGACAAAATAGCTATTATTCCGTTATTTGTATATTCGTAAAGATATATATATAATAAGGGATATCATCCGTACTGCAACAATACCCAACATTAGGTACTGCACCTCTCGAAGATTCAATATGTACATTTAATAAACTTTAGGCGTTAAAATGAAAAAAAAATTCTTAACAAATCTGTATTACGAATTATTTCCCCATATAATAACTAATAAATTGAAAAATTACTAATTTAAATGTAAAGTATTACCATATGGAAAGCACGGAGGTCTCCAACTTGGGATTTGGAAGAAGCCCAGAAAGCAAAACAATCATCTCAAATGACCACATTTCCAAACTGCACAATTCAATATTAATAATCACTTTGAATCTGTCTTTTATATGATTATTATATCTATAATAATCAGATGAGAAATAGAATCTTCCTTCTCAAAAATATTTTCTTACTAACCCTTCATAATAAGGCCATAATATCATATAGAATAGAAATGATATATGTAAATTTATTCTCTTTATTAATCATATTTTAAGGAAATGATTTAGGAAATGAAGAATTAAAGGGCGAACACTCAAAGGCCAAAGCATTTTAAGACGCCGGAATTGAATTTGTAAATCTTATAACCATCTAATGACCACTTTCAAGCAGTATCCGAAACAACATATTTTTAGTTGGAGTAATGATATATTGGAGTAATGATATATGTGTCTAATTCGGTAAACTTGAAAAGCCTGGTACTAACACATAGTTTCCACTCAATTTCTCACTTAATTTTAGCTTTCTGCAACAAATTATTATACATTTGTTTTGTTCTATCAAATTACTTGCATTTATTATTTTTCATTTTTTCATTAAGTTGTCCCCAACCCTCGTTTCTTCAATTTGCCACCTATCTACTTAGTTGGTTGAGTCACTTGGGTTTTACCTGCTATGCCGATGTTCTAAACTTGCCAAGTGCAAATCCGGCCTCTATTAATCTCATTTGTTAGGCGAGCCTAGGGGGTTTTTTCTTTTAATGCCTCCTCTATTAGGAGGGAGCGGGTCCCAATTAAGACAACCGTCTTCCCTCGCTGGGTGGGCTCTCATCTTTGGATGATGAGGGCGTGTTCTATTCGAAAATCATAATTCCGAAAAAACAAAAAGAAAAAAGTTAATATATCTGGTCCTAGCTAGTAATCTTACCATACCATAACGGCCGAAGGTATTGCGAGCTTAGTAAAAGCAATGATATCCCTAAAAGCTTCTCTAGAGAACCCGGTCCATGTTTTAGCACAAGAAGATGAAAACTTGACATAAAGTGCTAATAGAATGACATTATTCCAATACGAGATTGCGTTGGCCAAAGCAGCCCCTTTGCTTCCAAGTCCAGATTTGAACACCAAAATCCAACAAACAAGTATGTGAATCAAAGTGGCAATCCCGGAACTCACCATCATTGGGAACACGATATTTTGTGTTTGTAGGAATCTTACAAGACATTGGAGAAGGCCATAGGCAAAAAGGCTAGGGAGCATGTATCGAGCATATAGCCCTGCCTCTTCAGCTATGTCAGGGGCTTGACCCACGGCTGCTAGGATTGAACCGGTGTTGAACCAGACGACCGCTAAAGGAATGCTGACCACCATAAGGATAACCATTGCTCTTTGCATATATATTCCTAACATATGGTACTGTTTCGCTCCATACGATTGACCACATAGTGTATCCAAAGCACTTGCCATACCCATCTGTTCAAACCACAATATATTAAAATTTTATGATACCATTGAATACCAATTAGTGGTGTTTGGATCGGATATGAGTTCCTACGTATTAACATAACTAGAAGGGGTTCCCGCGCAATTTGGCAGCGGTGTGGTGGTGGCGGCGGCGACGAGTAATATAAGTTATTGATGTATAAAGGGTAGTGTAGTTATTTCAGGAGTTAAAAGATATATATTATAAACTAATTCATTAAGGGTAGTTTCGGTACACCAATGTTGAATTGTTATGAAGAGGTATTTTAAAGACATCAATTCATGATTTGAGATTTGGAAAGGAGGGGATCATTTGCTTTAAATAAGAATATAGATAATAATAATTTTCGGAACATCTAAATATCTAGTAGACAGTAATCTTTTCATTTGGTCCTTTCAAACAATTAAACCATTTTCCTTCACTTAGATAACTAAAAGATAGTTTTTTGCCTCTTTATAGTGGTTCATTATATCATGACTTTTAGAAATGACGGTCTCAACCATTATCATTTCTATGGGAATTAAAACTTTGTTCCATAATCAATGTATTATACATGTTACTTAAACAAAAACTTTTAAAGATGATTTCTTGTTATAACATTACTTCACGTAGGTAGTCCAAGTAACAATTTATTGTTGATATTGAAACCAAAGTTGAAAGTATATTGTATACGTTGCTATTTTTAGATACATTTCTTACATCTGCACAACTCTTGACAGTATATTATCTATATCAGTATTTTATGGAGTTCATTACATACATTGACATATGACAGAAAGTATAAAGTCAATCTATAGCTTAGACTCTTTCTATAATTAAGTATATATATTATACACAAAACCATTGGTTGTACATGTAAATGAACATGTATACAAAATGTTGTGATAGATTCAAAAAGTTTTTCGTGTATCAAAAGGAACACATTGAACCATTAGCGCATTTCCAATTTGTAAGCGTCTGTTTATTAATTATGAAGAGGCCGATCCAAAAAAATTTAAACCATTGGGAGCGTAATCAATATGTACACTTTTAACAATGTATGGAAGTAACTTTAATATGGTTCATTATAGGAAGAATTTTGTAAAAATGTTCAAATCATGTAAAAGTGTATACGTGACAAACCACATGAGCTGCCACGTGCAAGTTTTTGATAGGTGCATGTAAAAATGTTACATGATTTGAACATTTCTACAAAGATTCTTCCTACAATAAACCATATTAAAGTTACTTCCATACATTTTTAAAAATGTACAAGTTGATTACACTTTCAGATACTAAACCCAAGACTTATTCGTGCATACGTGACATGAAAAGGTTCAAAAATCTTGAACTTCTTCAACTCTGAGAATAATTTCTTTCTTTTTTTTTGTAACTATATATTAATGTGAAATCCATCTATAGAGCTTTAAAATGTTCAAACCATAATAAATATTACTTTGGAAAAAGGTTTATGATTTGAATCGTTGATGTGACAGTTTTATAATTTTTTTATAAAAGTTTACCATTAGAGATGCATTTAGCTAGCTAGTATTGATTATTTAATATATTTCATGTCAAGTAATGTTTTACTAACTTACAAATTAGGCAGCCCCTGTTATATAAATAATTAGAAATTAGAGTGCTTACAAATAAACTAAAGCCAGTGACACTAGCAAAGGAAGTAGCCATGGAAGCACCAGAGAGAGCTAATTCTCCAAGATGACCGACAAACATGATTGAAATGAGTTGAAGAGAATATTGAAGAAGGGACACGCATATGAGTGGTCCTGCTAACCATAATTGTTTCTTTATTTCATCTGATACTCTACTATTTCCATCTCTTTCTTCATGGATTATGTTAGTAACTAGAGGTAGCTTTATGTGATCCTCCTCTTCTCTCCTCATTTCAATTGTCAAAACCACTACAATAGAGATTGAGTTATGTTTATGTAACGGATGAGGTAAGCCGACCAGGGAATATTTAGTAACCCGACCAGACCCCTTTAGCAGCGACGTCGCTGCTAAAGG
>JAOXNX010000001.1:6784396-6795029 GCA_028566075.1 Solidago caesia | reverse complement strand
ATTGACCCAACATATATATAGATGTATGCAAAAACACTCACCTCCAATGCAATATAATCAATCCAAGATGACCAATATCACAATTATAATTGCTTTCCACCTAGCAATGATCAAATACACATATTTAAGGCCATCATCATAAAACAAGGCTATCTAGCCATAATTCACTATTTCCCTTTTTATTCAAATCATACTAATATCATTTATCTCATGTGGCTATACCACAATTAACAAAATCATCATTTCTCAATTTGCCCATATGGCTCAAAATCATATTACTTGTATCTTATCACTAGTAATTTCATTTCTATATTCAAATCACCATTTCTAAGTAACTAGCTATCAATTACTAGTCATAACAACATATGGTCAATCATAGACCAATAATACTAGGGTTCATAACATCATACTATCAATTCCTCAAAATCCCCAATTTGTTGTATTACCAAGAACCCTAGAATTTAAATAACATAAGAATAGGATTTTACCTTTAAATTGAACTATGTTTGCAATAACAAGAATCACTAAACTCTCTTTTCTTCTTCCTTTGTGTGTCGACACACACACACACAACCACTTACAAGCTTTTCCAATTGATAGATATAATCTTTGATATTATTGTGATTACTATGAATTTGGGGATTAATTAGAAGCTTTGAGAAACTGTAGGAGGATTTAAGATTTCACAGGAATGAGCTTTCTTTGAATGAAGGAAATAGGAGGGAGCTGGCCTCTTGATAGAGTGCCACGGCTCAAATTAAAACACAAGGGTATTATACCCGTTATCCACTTAAGTTCCAACTATTTTAATCCCATTACTCAAAAATAAATACTAGGAACTTATTTAAATGATAAAACTACAAAAGTAGATTATTTTTATACCTTTAATTTTCGAGACGTTACATTATTCGAGCTCAAGTTCAAGTAATTAGACGAGTTTATCGAATTCAAATCCTTAAAAGATAGTTAAATAAAAATTCTAAAAAAGATAAACGAGCATCGAGCTCGAACAATAACGAGTTACGAGTCGAGTCGAGCTCGAACACATTTTTGAATATTTATACGAGCTCGAGCTCGATTCGAGTAATAAATAAACAAACAAGCCTAAAAATCTTGAAACTCGACTCGGTTTGGCTCGTTCTCACCTTAAAACGTGAGAAGTAAAATAAGGGTGAGAACTGTGAGAACCACTATTTTTCCTCCTCATCTCCCCTTTTTTGTTATGGTTTATGATTTTTTATTTTTTGATTTTTTTTTTTTAATTTTTCATAATAACACCCATTCCAAAAAATAAAATAAAAAAATTTTAAAACATTTATTTTATAAAAATTTCTATAGGTTGTGTTGAAAACGGATAAGATGATACAGTCGTGCCCTTAGTCGAACGGCTTCGCCCTTATTGGTCGTAGACCTCGAGGCATTTATAAAGGGGTTAGAAACCGGACATATTTGGGAATGGTTTGTATTTGATGTACGGTTATCCAAAAAATAATGTTGTGATTTGATACGGTACGAGCCTAGCCCTTATCCGCCCTCGAAGATGGTGGTGATCGGAATTTGTGAGTCTCAAAGTGAGAGAAAGAAGATGAAAAATTTAAAGAAGAAATAAAAGTGAAAGTATAAATAAATGAATGTTTTTAAAAAAAAGATGATTTTTTAATAGTTCTCACTCCTATTTTTGGTTCTCACTTGATCACTTCACTTTGCAAAAACATATAGTTCTATTTTAGCTTAATTTTATAACCTGTTTATACTCATTAGCTATATTCAACAAACTGAAAAGTGATGCCCGATCGTTACATATGTCCTTGTTCCGAACTATATATGAAAGCTTTTAAATCTTTGTATAAGATGCAACTGATTATGATTTGATCACTACAACTTTTAAACAGTTTAGATTACGAAAAGAACTTGTCATAATTTTTATAAATATTTGAACTTTGATTAAAAATAATACCGAGTAATAAATAATAATAAAAAATTGAAAACTTGTATTCTGAGATATTTTCAAAAACTCTTTTAAAAGTCGCGTTTGATATATATAAGATTTTAAAATAGAAAACTGGTGGAAATATAGAATCTTATTACTGAGATTTTTCTTTCGCCCACACATTCTCATGCAACATATATAATCTAAGAATTTATTCAATAAACATAACTCGAAGTTTGAATATACTCAAAGTTTGATCTAGTAAAAGTTTGAATTTTTAAGCCAAATAATAGTCTAAAAATAAGCTAAGTCGAAATAAAACTGGTTTCAACCCAACCCTTTTAACCTACCCTAAACCGGTTTGGTCTGGTATGGGTTTCATAGCCTCCAAATCAGGTTGAACCCACCCCAGTTTGTAAAATCGAGAATATTTGTTCTTTTTATTTATTATTTGACTCTCACAACAATGACAAACACCAAGGCCACAACTCATTTGGTTTCCAATAGCAAGCTGCACTGCTGCAGATGTATTGTCTTGATATCTCAAACAAGAATCATAGATCAGCACTGTCCAAACAGGTCTTTCATGGTTGCCTTGCAACTACTTTGATACTAGGTTATGCCTTAAACTCGTTAAACATGAAAACCATCTGCCTCGGATATTTACAGACATCAAAGTTGTTTTACAAGACGGTGAGTAAACCATGAAAGCAATCACCAAATGATGCTCAAGTGTAACTAGATGGGATTGCTGAAGATATCACATCGTCCAATTCCACTTTTAACTGGATGCAAAGTAAATAAATAAATAAAAAAAACAACTAGTAAGTTCTACTTCAGAATACAGAGTAGGATAGGGGTGGCAAAATTGGTGAGCAGGCAGGCAATGGGTTTGATATATTTTTTTATCATTGTTATTAACTTTTTATAAATGGGTTACATACAAATATGCAACCCATTTATACATTTATAAAAAGAAAACAAAAATTTGTAACTTGCTTACAAAGGTTTTACTATGCACTTAAATACACCAAAATGACTTTCAACCCATTTAACCAATTAGGAATGAAACAACGAAAACTGATCCATTCATAAAAAAAATAAGGTCACTTTGAGGAGAATTATGAACAGCCAAGACCTGAAATTATTACCTGTTGGAAATGTTCGTACAGGCCGTTTGTAGCAAGCTTTTTAACTTTTCACATTGATCAACCATATGGCCCGAACTAATTAACTCACCAAGCTTACACTGCAACCTTTCAATGGCTGTGTATGGAAACCAGACTGCAGATGTCTTCTTCCTACGAACAACATCAGCTGGTCTCTGCACATATTCAATGAATGTCATGAAATTGCAATCAGAAAATAAAAGTGACAACTGATGTTTGTTTTCAAAGAAAGTTAGACATTAAGACAAAATCGGGTAGTTGGGTAACCTGACATTTTTAGTACATGCCAAATAGAATAAGTTCATGCTGGGTTCAGGCAAAACACTAATAATCGACTACTTATCATAATGAACATTCCAAAACTAAAAAAAAGCCCTTTCTAGGCGATGACTTAAGCCTCTTTCTTAGCTTAGGGCCTTTAAAGTGAAAGAGCGTGACTCTTTAAAATAAAACCCTTTGATTCAATTCATGAATTAGCCCACTATGAGTCTACTCTACTGCATTTAAAAATATATATATATAATTATTAGAATATAATATAGTGATCATCCATGAGGATGGATGGACATTGGAGTCGTCGAATGAAGTGTCATTGCTAATGTCAATGACAATGTTCTCATCACCCTCGTGATGAGAAGTGATGGTTTCCACACCTGCTTGTGGAGTTGAAAACAAAGAGGACAAAATGTCCATATAATCATCACCATCTCCTTGTTCAAGAACAAGAGCAGATTTAGATGGATTAGATTGGGTAAAAATTGGTATCCCTTCATCAGTGGTGTGTTGTTTGTGTAAATGATATTTATACCGGATATACAATTGTTTTTGATATCATGGTGAGGGCTGCAAAAAGTTCAATGGAGGATGAGCTAGAAGCGATGCTTGACGTGGTGGACCCACAACCAGGAGAAGGCCGGTCTGTTTCCTTGAAGAGGAGAACATTCGATATGCCAGATGCTGTCATCCAAAAGGAACTAGCGGATGGTGTTGCGTAGGTTGTACGCATGCTCAGAGAGGATAATGGTTCTGAAGCTTTCGAAACTTGGGTGTAAGCCCATCCATGTTAACATCGGTATGAAACCATGTTGAGTTTTACTTCACCCTCTTATTGTTGAATTGCTTTTATGTAGCTTTAAGGGAAAGTAGTTTGATCTTTGTTTTTGTATATGGATCCAAGCAACTTGCTCAAAAATAATGGCATTGGTAGTTTTTATTTTGCAATTGTAGTTATATATCATTTACATCTACTCACTCATCCAATTTCTCTTATTTACTATATATATAGTTTCTGTTTCAAATAAAATAAGTATTAAAGTAAAACAAATAAAACAATCATTTTCTCTTAATCAAAAATCATTATGCATCTTGAAAATCATCGTGCATCAGTGTATATACTTGTGCACTATGAATCTGTGTGCATTAGTATTATCGTGATCTAATGGTCAAGATCCCATCTTATTTGTTTTACTTTCATACTTGTTTTACAATAAACATCTCATATATATATATATATATATATACCAATATATATATATATATATATAAAAGCATGCTAAAATAAAAAATGAAGAAACAAGAACCCTTAGATGATTTTCAACATTCAATTACAACCTTTAGATATAAATAATGATGTTATCAATGACTTAATTATTAGTCAAACACAACATTAGTCCTTCTATTTTATATAATTAGTCAAATATAATTAGGTTATAAATATATCCTAATTAATTATAAAGAAACTTTGATTCGGTGAATATAGGAAACTCGAATAACAATATTAATAATTATTTTATTAATTTTCAAATACAGGCAATCATTAATATGGAAATATATAATATAATAGTTTTAATATGTAGTGTATGCAAATCGTGATATCTATAATTCTATATCTATATGTTAAAAATTGAATATATTCTAAATATAATAATTCAAGCTATATATAATATGATTTTTATAATAGCATTATGTTATGGTCATAAAATTAAATATTAGTTTTTGTTTAATATGGCTACTAACATTATATACAAGTTTTTGTAAGCATTGATTATTTTTATTCAATTTGGTTTAGTAAGTTTTTATCCTTTTTATATCATTGGATATGTTTTTTTCCCCCGTAAATCGTGTTTATAAATCAAGTCGGATGAATTTTGAATATAATTGGGTTTTCATTCTTTTTTTTATTTGTAAATTTATTTGGATACAAATTTATATTTTTAGTAGATTATTTGGATCACCACTTGATGCGTTTATACGGACTTTGAAGTATTTCGGTAGATACTTGAAAGTTGATTATTGTTGAGGTTTTATTGAAAATTCATTGTGAAAATTTGAAAACTTAACAATTTTTGCATATGTTAAATATTTATGTTGTAAGCTATATTTTTATAAACTCCATATGTTTGATAAAGTACAACAATGAATGGAGGTTTTAAATGGTATATATGACCTATTTGGGTTTTTGGTTACTACAATATTTAGTATGCTTATGTGACTATTGATGTAATGATGGTAACAAATTTGGTTTTGTATGTATGTTTGTACGTATTTTGATTTAAGTGCAGTAGTTCCACTAATTTAATAGTGTGTTTTTTTTAACGACACTAATTTAATAGTTTTATGCACTAAGAATACCATTTAGGCAATTTATGTATTTCGATTTATATGATCGTTTTATATGTTCGTTGAGTATGCCTTAATAATACAATTTGTAATACAAGTATGTGAAGAATCTATACAAAAATTTGGTAATATTAAAACAAATTGTACGTAACGTTTGTTTTCATATTAGCGATTTTACATATATTTTAATATTAAGCATTGCGGTACCATATATCATTAAACTGTATATACATCATTACCTTAATAGGTGTTCATTAACCATTGTACTCATTTTGGAGCATATGGTCGAAAACACATGACACTTCTTAATGATTTTTGTTTCACTGATTTTAATTTAATTTCATTAAAGTTGAATACGAGTCCTTATCATTTAACTTACTTTTATCTATGAAACTTTATCACATCACATACATTGTAATGAATATATGTTACTCTCGTAGGTTTTACACAGTTACTATAAAAAGATATCCAAAAACAATACTAATCAGCTGCATATGGTGGCTTCTAACTCGGCAAATCAAGAAAAAATGGTCCTTAGAACATTGGGGATGTATTATTTTAAGTGGTTGATGGAAGAAATTAAGAAAAAAAAGAACACATGTGGATAGACCTGAATTAATGTATACTGAACTAGACGTAAGCTTGCATGATGCGGCAGCGTTCATAACAAGTATAATCCCTCCCTTTGGTCTTCATACATAGGGTGTCAGCTACTTGGTTTGAGAGGCATAGTAGAATTCACACATGCATCCTAAAGTCATGGCAACAAAGTTTTATTATAAATAACATGTTTAGCATACAAAGGACCTGTAGACAAAGGTGCTAATGAGATATTGGGCCCTTATGGTATCTCGTACACATTCTGACGATTGGCCGAGCAAATAAGTCAACTTCAAAGTGGATTTGTTGTGCGAAGAGTGCGTTATGACCCGTGGCCGCCTGCCTAGTGGGGGTGTTGTTTCAACCTCAAGCTTATGCAAATCAAGTACATTTCAAAGGACAGCCTGTTAATTAATGGTGGTGGATACGAAATCACTTTTGTAGCACTAGTGAATAGTGATCAACTCGCAGATATCCTTACTATGGCCCAAGGTTGATGGTTTCAGCAAAATGAAGGAAAAGGATGGTGTCGTACAAATCTAGCTTAAGGGGAACTGTTGAAAATATATTATAGCTTGTTAATTAGTTGTGCAGGAATATATAGGTAGTTAATAAAATTATCTAGAGATATTCTTCAGCTACTCTAAAAGGCAGGCCGGTTCTAATTGTATAAGATAAGGTGCAATTCTACACAATTATTTGGAAGCCACACATATATATATACAACAGAAAGGTGCTAAAAACTGTTGACACGCCGGCAACGACACCAGAAAGCCGTGCCACCGCTTCTGCCACGAGCTACAGCTATTTCTTCATCGACATAAAACCATATAAAGAAGGGATTCTTGGTGGTTGGCTCACTTTCATCTTTTCCTTTTATGTTTATCTCTAACGGCTTGAATGGTCCAATTTTTATTTTTAGTAGCTCGAATACAAAAGCAAGTATTCTCTTTTTCCATGAAAATCTGCCTTCAAATGTTAGACAGCCAAGTGGTCCAAGGTAGACACCGTTCTCTATCCTCTTTGCCTGAAAATTAAGGAGTTCCTTAGTTTTATGTATGGCGGTGTTTGGAAATGTGTTTGGAAGTGATTGTGATTATATGAAACTTAATTATCAGATAATCTTCGTAGTAAAAGTCTATAATGAAAATTGATTGGATATGTTTCTTAGTTTTATGTACGTCTAACGTATGTTTGCAGACCATCCCAACATATATTTACCCAAGGAGGTTCGTTTGAACCCAGGTATTTTTTGAGACCTTGAGGCCGCCCTAGGCAACCTTGGACATGTTATAAAGGCCTATATCATAATCGTATAAGGGGTCTAGGTGCTTTATTTGATTATGGACTAACATTCCATGGCTAACTTTCTCTTCTGACTGGTCACCTGGGGCATGTTCTTTATCTGATTATAAACTTATAACATAGCCACCCAGGGCATGTTCTTTATCTGATTATAAACTTATAACATAGCATTTACTGTTGATTCTAAAAGCAAGTTCCTAATGATGTGATTTGACTGAAGTATATTCTTTTTATGTGCAATTTTCCAACAAAACTACATTTTCTAAAATGGGTATACGAAGGAGGTTTTCCCTGTTCAGGTTATTAGGGTACCCAAGGTGGACGAGTCTTTGACTCACATGTACACAGCTTAACATCCTAGGGATCATTTCGAAACCTTTTCCATGGCCACCGCTTGTGCAGGCCCCCGTCAATTCCTTTGAGTTTCGGTCTTGCGATTGTACTCCCCAGGCCACCCCCAAGATATTTATTACGGTGAGGACAATACGGCATCACGTCTGACCCTTGGGTGACCATGGTGGTGGTTAATGGGGTTTCATTTTGCTAATTATTCAACAGGGAGTAAGTAAGTTGAGATTGCTTACAGCTGCATCAAATCTCTGAACTGCTGTAATAGGAAAGTATTTGCCACTTTTTAATTGCTTCTGTAGAATAGTAATCCATAATATTATATAAGTAACCAAAAATGATATGGAGCAGAAAAATGTGCAACATATATGAATTATGAGGTGCAAAGTTAACCTCAGCGGTAAATACAAGCATCCAAGTTCTTCCAGGGGATTCTGATCCACCAAGAGTCTCGCAAAATTTTGAAGGGTCGAGTTTAGCCTTCTCAATCAATTTGAAGGCCGACAAAATCTCAGAAGCTTCAACCTTTCTAGTCTTTGCAGCTTTCTTGAGTAGTTTTACACTCTCTTCGACTTCCTAAACAATCATTAGCATTACAAGTTATTTAAAACACCCACCATGAACAGCACTAATCTTGACTAGATCCTTTACATTTCATTCATAATACACAAAAAATACTGAACAATAGAAAAACCCAAGATTTGAGATGAAAAATTATTAAAATTTTAATACTGCCCGTCAAAAAAATAAAAGAACCAAGAAACTATCCATCTCATTGAGCAGTTTCTCAAAATCAAAGGTATGACTAAAATGTGGTCTAAAATTGTATAAAAAGACGGTAAACAAAGATGGATCCCTTATCATGCTACCCGGGTAGAGTCGAGCCTTTGCCTCAGATGTACATAGCCTAAAATGGTATTATCATGGCTGTTTCCGGACTCTTCCCTGGACGTCTTGATACGAACCAACCCAACTAGAGGATATTGTTAGCTTTGGTGCCCACACACTCAGGCATTTGTTCTTGGACCAGGCTCACACACTTGTCCAAAGCACATCCACTAGTTTAGGTAACGTTTCGACTTAAATACCCAGCATCTAAGAGGTTAATGTGGGACAAGGAACGCACACATCTCAAGGTGTTACCGAGGGAGGTCCCCCTTCTTTCACTCTGTTTATTTTAGCCCAAACAGTTTGGCGTGTTTCCAGTATTCCATAAACATCAATTCTGATCTACACCATAATTCAACTTAAACACCGTTTTGATTATTATAGTAACAAACTTGTGACACCCATAATCATCAAGTTATTAATGATTATTGGCTTATTTTGAAAAGCTTATTTGGGTTAAGCAGGACCTAAATAAGTAAGCTAAACCAAACACTGGTCTCTCCTTACAGTTTTCTGATTGCCAAACCACAAAAATAAATAAATAAATAAAATTAATTAGTAAGTTATGAAATTGCAGAATATGTGTTGGTGAATTTGAGAGAGATACCTTAGTGGGTTTTAATTGTTCATCCTCATTATCTTGTTGTTGTTCTTGAAGGACAGCAAGAGGAGCAGGGGAATTGGTCCCATTTTCATCAATGCTACTTTTGATCTTTGACGATGAGGATGAGGATCTGAAAAGGGGAAACTGGGTGGTTGGTTTCCAAAGGAGAGTGTGACTTGAAATGAGTGTTGTGTGAAAAATGTGAGGTGAAGTTGGAATCACCACACATTGGTTAGCCACAGAAGAAAACATAGCAAGAGTTTGATAATTATGATATTTTGGTGGGATTTTTGGCCTTGTATTGTTTATGCATTCCAAAAGGAGAATCACTCATTTTGATGACCAGAAATACTCCGTAAGTTGAAGGACGAAAACCGAATTATGTTACAAATTAATAAAAGACTAGAAATCATACCCGCACAATGTGCGACCTAATTTTGATGATATTTGTAAATTTCAGTTACGACACTCCACATTCCACAAGAGGTGACGACGGAGAGCTTTGCTGACTGCTTACTCCGACTTTGGGTTGTCTAAAACACATGTATATAATTGTGTTTGTTATTTTGTTATAAACATTTAATTATATATATGATTAAGTAAATAAAATACAAACATAATATAAATATAAAAATGTTGAAAAATTTAAAATTTAAGACACTATTCATTTGCTTTATAAAGTAGTATAGATATAATGATAAAAATACCAAATGGCCCTCACGTGTCATGCACGTTACATGAATTTTTGGACCAACGATGTGCATTTTTGGAAACATTTGGACAATCGGTATAGTTTTTTAAAGTTAGAGATGAAAAACATATTATGGTTGAAACCTCGTAGACCATTTGTGTAATTAGCTATTTCTTCCCTTCTTTTTGAGGCATGCAGTACCGCATTTTGCCATGCGGTAACACCGCTCTCAATGAGGTGGCTGAATCGGCAAGCGGCAAATGGGGTTGAAATCGACATCCCTATATCGATGGAGAATTCGGCGAGTAAGGTAAGCATACATGAAGTTGTACAATACAAATGAAAAATGCTTAACCATTCCCTACAATTTAGCATGACAATGTGAGAAATGGCACCATTTGATTGGGTGTCCCCATACAGGTAAGATATATATATATATATATATATATATATATATATATTGAAAAGTTATTTTAGGA
>JAOXNX010000001.1:6762149-6784296 GCA_028566075.1 Solidago caesia | reverse complement strand
GGGAAGCCCTAATAACCCTCTAATCTGCTGTACCCACATGCTAAAAGACTACTTTGCCCTCACAAATTCACCATAATTGCAATATGACTCCATTTAACGACTTAATTGTCTAACGGAAACACAACACGACTTTTCTACATAAATGACACATGTTTAAATCTCCATAATTACTACATAATAATCCACATATCACACATAAATATCCACATAATAATTTAGCGCCATTAACTACATATAACGATTTAACGGAAGACTTGGCTTGACTAACGGCATAAGTCAACAAAATGAACTAAAAAGTTCGGGATGTTACATTATAGCTATGGGTGATGCATATGGTCATACAAGCTCAAGCTCTGCACTAGTTGCATCTATGACTACCCATCCTAGCTCAAGAAGCCAAGAGATAATTCCCTCTACCATTGCAAATGTTGGCAATGTTGATGTAAGCTGTGTTGAGAATAACAAATCTGTGTGTTCTGAATCTGATTGTGACAGTTCAGGAGATAGTGATGATGATTTGGCAAAAGAGGTTGCACTACTAGTTGAAAGGATCAAGTAAAGATCTTTCAAAAAGTTTAAAGGAAAGATAAAGAATGCTCAATCTGATAAGAGTAAGAAGCCTTTGGACATGACCAAAGTCACTTGTTACAAATGTGGCAGGCCTGGTCATATGGAAAATGATTGCAGATCCAAGAGCTTTTCTCAAACTGAGCATCCCAAAGGTGGAAAGAGTGAGAAATACAAGCAGCTAAAGGGCAAGTATAAGGCTCTGCAAGCTCAGGTTGACAAATTGAGTGAGCTGGCCAACCTGCCTGAGAAAAGTCTTGTTGTTAAAGACTGGGCTGAAAGTGATACTTCCTCAGATGATGAAAAATTTGAAGATGCCAAGTGTTTCATCGCAAGGGAATCCACTGAGAAGTTCATTGAAGATGTGTCTAGGATTCAGAGGCAGAATCTGTCAGCTCAGGCTAGCACAAGCAGCTCACCTGCTCCTACTGAGGTAGACTCTTTCTTTTCTCTATCTGATAATGAAAAGCTTGTCAAGCTTAACAAACTTGGTGATGAGGTTCTTTTGCAGAAGCATTTCAATAAAGAACTTAAAAATCAAATTTCTGCATTAAAATCTGATCTTAGTGCTAGGGACAACACCATTGAAAAACTTCAATCTGATATTAAAGCTTTGAAACATGTCAATGTAACACTTTTACAAGAAGCTGAGGAATCAGAGGAAAAGTATTTAAAGCTGAAACACATTATATTAAAGCTTTGAAACATGTCAATGTAACACTTTTACAAGAAGCTGAGGAATCAGAGGAAAAGTATTTAAAACTGAAACACATTACGGAATCATGGTGTACTAGTGCAAAAAGAGTTGCCAAGTGTGTTAATGATCAAGTCCCTCATCAAGTACAAGTGTGCAGGGACAAATTGTGTAATATTTTCATATGTTGTTAGAAGTTAGTTAGAATGAGCGGGAAAGATAGTTATGAACGTTTTGTGTATAAATACATGTTGATAATGGAAATGAAGTAGTTATCGATTGCTAAATTCTCTTTTTCTCTAATTTCCTTCCAGCAAAACCCTTACGGTTCACCTATCAAATTCCATTACAACTTTGTAAGCATTTCATCTAAATTCATTCATTTTACTAGCCCATATAAACATAACCTTGTCATAGTGTTTGGCTAATCATACAATCATTTCCTTTAAAATATTTATACATCAATTTCATTTCATCATATTTGAACATTAATCTTACTTATAAATGCTTTATTCTCAGTAACAAAAAATTAGCCAAACACAAATGTCCATAAATATACAAAATGAGCTAGTAAAGATTTTCATCCATAAAAGGCTACTAACATAACTACTAAATTCTTTCATTCAAAAATCACTTAGGATTCCATAAGAATTTATCATACTAAATGCAACAACCCTTAAATTCCAACTATTAAGATTACCTTAGATTTATTTAGACATCGATTATTAGATGTCCCTTTAAGAGAATATATCCTCATATAACAAGAGTAGTGACTTTTAATCATTTAATTCCTTTGAAATCCCTTACAGAACAAGTATTCTTCGAAATGTCAAATTTAAAAATATTCAATAATAATAAAAATAAAATTTTGAACTATGATCTAGCAAAATAAAGCGTAGAAAGTTTAATTTATAAATTTTTCTAGAAGACCTAACCATCTCTAACCTCAAACATAATTATTACACGTATAAAATAAATAACCCAAAAATATGTAAACAACATACATACATTTATATATGAGTAAATTTTATAAATAAAATACCCACAACAATTTTAACACTTAACATTTCACTTATGCTTGCACAAATAAATATAATCCATTATCCATTTAAAGTAACTTACCAAACTCTTACATTAATAAAACAAATTACTTACGCTAGGTAAATAAATGTTCATTTATAAACTATAACTAAATTGAAAACCAAGGGACAAATCTCAGCGACACATTTTTTTTTACTTCTTCCTCATCTTCTTCCTTTTTTCAAAGGACGTAGCCCGTATGACTAAATGTGGAGTCCGTCAGGTAGATCACTTAATCACCAATCACCCCCTATGACTTGTCATCCCACCAGCTACCCATTATTAATACCCTTAAGGGCGGAGCCCGTACCGTATCATCATCCGGAAAAAAATTGTTTTTCTTTTTATGGATTAAAAAAAATTCAAAAATTTTAAAAAATTATAAAATGAAAAAAACAATGTAAAAAAAATAAAAAAATAAAGAAGAAGAGGAGAGAAATTTATGGCTAAGATTTATTATTTTTAACATTTTTTTTATTTTCATTTGATTACAACCCACACCAACTAATATCCACACCAAAATGTATCTAGACTCAAAATGCAAACTAATACTATTCGACTACATTTACAATCTAAAAATCCATACAACCCACAAAATGCAGTTATATGTTCTCCATTTCAGGGATTTAAAAATATTCACGTTCGAAATATATACTAGTACTACTACCTATATACAAATTATGCAACAATTTAAATTCTTGATATTTCTTTTGAAAAACTACTTGATGTAGAACGAAATTGAGATGACTAACCGAACCTGTTGATTCCTACAAAACCAGAAACAATTCTTTTAATAATCGTTGATTCAAAAAGAATACCGAAAATTAAGAATTTCGCACACAAACACACACGAGTGTTATGGAGAAAATGATTTTTCATATAATTGATAACTGTCCATCTCCCCATGTTTACAATCAATAAATAGCAGTGTAACATTCGAACGGACCTAAAAAAACAAGTAGGCCAAAAAAAACAAAGTCCAAAAAAACCTTAAAAAAGTACAAAAAGGTAAATAACTCATAGAAAAAGGTCTTTTTTGGCCCGAAGGTTGACTCAAACCGTCTAGAGCTGCTGTGATCGACTGATCAAGCTACAAGGTGGATTAAATTCGTGACAAAAATGGTAAATATTTTTGTTAGGCGTTTATTGTTAGACAAATTTTCCGCTAGGTTTAAATTGTCTATACGTGGTCTGGAAATACCTTCGATTCTTTGTTCGGTTTGTTCTATCACACCAGAGACGACGAGTCATTTATTCTCATATTGTTCTATATCGTCTAGAACTATTTCTAGAATTGTTGTGTGGCAAGATTTGGATAATATTGCTTAGGATCACCCTTTTAGGATTATTGAGATGGTTGATAATGCGAGAATAAAGATGGATGCTAAGGAGTTGGTTCTCTCGGTGATGTTCACGGCTTGATGGTACATATGGCATATTTGGAATTCGTTCATTTTCCATCCGTCTTTGACTTTAAGAGACGGGTATTTTGATCATATTGTTTCTTATGCTTTTAATTGGTATGTGTATAGAAATTGTAAAAGAAATATTAGATAGGAAGATTGGTTTTTAAATCCTCTTTTGGTTTTGTAACCTTTTTGCACAGCTCTCCTTGAACCGTCTTTTTACTTTGGAATAGAATTATGCAGTTTAAAAAAATAAAAAATTTAAAAAAATAAAAAATGAAATAGCAAGTCAGGTGCCTGAAGCAAAATCTAAACTCCAAAGAATTTTAATCAAATATGTTTTTTTAAGGATTAACACTTAAACAATACTGTTTGTTAATTGTTATTCTATTTAATTTATATCCCTTCATTCACCATAAAAAAGTGACGCTGTTTGGTTGAAAAAATTGTCGTTTCATGTACTGTTAACACATCATGATACTTCTATAATGATTTTCATCTTTATTTTCACTTTAATATCATTTATTAAATATTATTAGATAATTTTATATGTTGTTATTTTACTAAAGACATTATGTTAAAACCAGATTGGCAGTGTTCGTCCGTGACGCTCCTGTAATTAACGACATCTTTATGGTTACTTTAGTATCATGCATTAAATAATAGCGGATACTTTTATAGGTTATTATTTTATTGTGGTTGTTATGTTATGATTAGTGCTAAATAATAAGAGAAACTTATATGTCGGTTTTATAATCAGATCATTAATAATACAAAAGTTTATGTTTTGTCAAAAATTGATGTTTGAAAAGATTTTATGTTTGATAAAATGTATTCTAAGACAATCATATAATTCGTTATTAACAAAAACTAAATATAACAAAATCACCGCAAACTGCGGGTAATTATTCTAGTTATCATCATTTATCATTCCTTCTTAGTACAAAAAACAATATAGCTGCATCACCAGACGAATACAAAGAAGGTCGTTCTTCTAATCTATTGCTATATGACTGAAAGAGCTCATCTATTGATTCGTCTTCAAGGTGGCCCTTAAACACTGCCTCGACACCGACTCGTATACCCATTGCAAGTCGTCTAGCATGATCCTTCGTCTCAGGTTCAACAATGCGAGGCAGTCCTTCCATTCTCTCTTTAGTAAAGCAACCGTTTTGATCAACTATGTCCTCTAATTCTTGAGGCGATGCATAGTATATCGGTATGTTGAGAGAGTCTACCTTCTCTTCATCAATCTTTCCCTGCTTATAAAAGTAAAAGATCCAGTTTAAGCTTTATCTATAATCTATAATATTATATAAAAATTACACGTCATTGTTGAAAAGTTATATATTTTTAATATTAAAAATTACTACTTTATCCTTACCCTAACAATCTTAATTAACACTTACCTTATATATTTAGTCAACTCTCACATCTTAAATATTAATAAACACTTACCTTATATATTTTGTCAAACTTTCCATTTTCTACAATTATATTTTAACAACGGGTTCTTACACGATATATTCGGGGTCGTCGCATTACGTGGGTACCCCTCTAGTGGTTAAATAAGGTTTCTATTATCAAGTTTAATCTATTTATACACTTTTACTATGAAGTAAAAAGTACAAATATCACTTAAGCACATTGGCATTGGTTCAAACAAAACAAGGAGATATGAAAGTAAAATAAATAAAACAATCATTCTCTTACAATTAAAAATCGTTACGCATCATACTTCGGTACCGATAATCATGGAGTGCATCATATTAATTGGTTTTATTTCTTATGCATCAATTTTATATACTTGTTTATGCATTAATGTTCTGTGAATCTTCATGCATCAGTTTTGTATATTTTTTTTATGAATTTTTGTGCATTCATTTTATTAATCAAAATCTTATCCTATTTGTATTAATTTAATACTTAATTATTTTACAATAACCGTCTATTATAAATATTTAGTTGACATCGGGTGATTCTCGTTATTGTAAAATTATTTTGTTGGCCTCTAATAACTATTTTGTATTTTATTTGGTCATCTAACAAGTGGGAAACAAAACAAGCTGTTCCAGTTATACATCGATGGACTAATTTATTAAAAACAAAAAAACAAAATAAAGTAACAAAAATAATTTACTTTTGATGTTTTAAAGGTTTATAGGTTCTGATTTAAATAAAATAAGTATTGAATTAAAACAAATAAAACAATTATTTTCTTCTAACTAAAAATCTTTGTGCATCAGTGTATATATTTTTGTTTTATGAATTTTTGTGCATCAGTTTTATCATGATCCAATGGTCATGATCTTATTCTATTTGTTTTACTTTAATATTTATTTTACAATAACCAGCCTCATCGTTTATAATAATATTTTGAAGCCAATGATGTGCATATTTAGTTGGTAATTAATGAGATATCTTTTTCACAAATAGTAACGTTCAAGCCCATGTACCCTTAGACTATAGGAATGGTGGCACGTCCCCACGCCCCATTTGCAGCTTTTTGAAAAAAAATAAAAAATTTTACTTTATATATTTATTAATATTAAATGTGGCAGTGTGTGCAAATGAAAACCACGCCCATTCCAAAATGCAAGTTTCACATTTCCATAGGCAATAGCACGCCACTAGGAATGGTAAAAAGGGGCTTTGTGGGGCGTTTTATGTGAAAAAAGTGCAAGGGCACGCCCCCCACTCCCATTGGTCTTATATCCACAACGGTATTTCTAGTATTATATTTATTTATTAGTTTAGTCCAAAATTAATTATTTTACCAACAAAAACTTGTTAGTATCTTGTAAATTGTTGGCCCGAAACATAAATTTCTGGCTACACCCTTATATACATACAGGATATATGAAAATAATATAACATAAAACGAAGAAATTTGGCTTAGAGTTACCTCTTTAGCCATGTCCGACAAGCAATTACCCAACACCTCAAACAACACATTTCCAATACACTCTGAATGTGGAACCTCATTTGGCCGACCTGGCACTAAAACCACTACTAACCCACCACATACAACCTCTTCAGCTCGAGCTTTCAAGAACGCGTCCATATCTTTCACATACTGCTTCTTATAAGCCATGACCACCTCCTCATCCGCACCAGTATAATGAACTCGGCCCTTGTTCCAAGCAATCGAACCCCTTTCTAGCACCTCTTCAGGCACTTTGGAAAGCCAATGGAGAGCAAACGAAGAGTGTATAACATGAACCGATGAACGAGGAAACAAACGATTATAGAATGATCCCGGGACACCCGCTGCAAAGTATTCTTTGTCAGCAGGTAAGGTTTTGAAAAGGACGTTGAAATCGTTGGTCGCATGATCGTTGAAAAACACTTGGAATTCCGGACTTGGGGTGATTGTTAAGGTTTGATATTTGAGTTGTACCGAGTTTATTATGTTCTTCACTGCAATGAAAGTATTGGGGCCAACGGAACAACCCAAGTCTGCAATACGAAAAGGGTGTCCCCTAACGAAATTTTGTATATCAAGCTTCTCGGCAACAGCTTCATTTATGAGCGACATAGCAACGTCTGATAGCGATTTCTGTAAGTATATAAGACTAAAAAGTTTCTTAAATATGAAGAAAATATAATAAGTTTTAGTTAAACTTACGACAACGTACATTTATATGCATACCATAAAAATTTGGGACAAATACAATGGTCACGTTTTCATATTGTATGTACCCAACTTTCAAAACCTCTGTGATATCTATTAAACTATTAATTTTTGCTATTGTATGTATTTGACATCCTATAACACGTAACCGGGTACGATATAGACAAATGAAAATGGGATTAGTTTCTAACAATGTAACTAACTATGGCCAAATGGTCATAGTATGAACAAACAAAAATCTTATGCATTTAAGAAAGAAACTTTGTAAAAATGTTCAAATCATGTAAAAGTGTATACGTGGCAAATCATATGAGCCGCCAAGTGCAAGTTTTTGATTGGTCGGTTATATGATTCGAACATTTTTACAAAGTTTCTTCCTTAAATGCATAAGATTTTTGTTCGTTCCTACTATGATCATTTGGCCATAGTTAGTTACATTCCTAGAAACTAATTCCAAAGGAAAATCTATTACGTACAACAAAAGTTGAAAGTTTGATACATAAATGAACCAGGGTGAATTTTTTTACCGAAAGAAAAAAATGTTAATTAGAAAAAGGAAGACAGAGCATAAAAGGAATGCCTGATAGGAGGAATTATTAGTATAGCTAGAATCACCATCTCCACCATTCATTGGATAAGCTTGGGATGATGTATTCTTCTCCATGCTTCCTAATTTTAATTACTTTAAGAACATATATATGGAGATGTTAATTGGGATATATGCAAATGTAACATTTATTTAAATTGTGTATGTATATTGGTTCACAAATATATATATTGTGGATTCAAAAACTACTCGAAGCTAGGGTGATGAAAACAAAGATTTGAAGAATTTGTTAATGCAGTCGGCAAAAGCATCCTCACCTCCTCGTTGTCGATATCGTCGTCGCTAGTCGTCTTTTTCAAAATTAACGACTGGATCGTCTATACAGTCTGGATATCATAAACTTTGTTTAATGTTAGTATGTAATTCGTGTCTGTAAATTTAGTTTTGGAAGATAAGACACAACTGTCCAGATTAGTTTTTAGAAGTTACAAAACGTTTACAAGCAGTAACGGTCTAAAAGGTTTTGTAAATATAGCGAGATTGTGATAAAATTTTCTGAATCCGTCACTGGATGTGAGATAAAATTGTGTAATGTCATGTCACATACTCACATTATACTATCGACATAACATTCATGTCACAAAACATTGTTCACAAAAGAGTAACAACGGTATTTTTCTTTTATGTTTTTTTTGTTTAATTTTGGCTCCATCCTTTAAGATTTCTTATTTTGGTCATAACTTTTTAACACGACACTTTATTTCCTAAGCTCCTATTACATTCAACTTTAATACTCTCTCCGTCCCAAAATAAATATCTACTTGCATAAAACATAAAGTCGTAAAAAAACGCTTATTTATCGCATTATTTACTACCAACATGACAATATTACTTCACGCACTCCTAATAATTAGTTGTAAAGACGATAAAATGTAAAATGGTAGAGTTGACATGTTTGATTTAAAAATGAACACTTATTTTGAGATAAACTGCGGTTAAGCTCGTTATCATATAACTTTTAGAATTTTACTTAATTATGAAAGGTGATAAACTCACAACACTTATTGAATTTTAAAATTTCACTTAATTATGGAAGGTGATAAACTCACAACACTTATTATCCATCCACAACAATTTTTACATTATATGATTGTACTATATAACTGTTTGATGTAGGTATTGTTGTGGATGGATAAAAGATATGGGTTTATCAATACCCCTTAATTATGCGTAAACTTCTTATCAATGGAATGGATAATAAATTATCATTAATTAGTTGCACAATATAATTCTTTTGTTGTAAATCTATTTTAATTATGCATTTGTAAATGGGCATTTTACCTTTTGCATAAACAATTAGTATAGGAAGTTTAACATCAAAACCTAATCCAAATTAAGGTTTGTTAATGCAAAATACCCCAGTTATAAGAGATGCATCCTTTTATGCAAGAGCCAAAAATGACAAACAGTTCACTAAGTATATCATAACCTGCATTTAAACCAATCACCCGACAAAACACAATTTAGGTTAATCAAGTAGATACAACATCTTAAAATACCCAACAAGCAAACTAAAGACATAAGACACTTCATCATATCGTTGCGTAACCAAAACATCTGATTGTCAGCTCTTTTCAGACTCCTACAAAGATAACCTCCATAGTTCATAGTGTAGTGTTTCTGTAATCTGTGCAGTATGTACAGACTGGCCTAGTCTGTATAATAACCCAGCAACCACACGCCGTTAACGATGAACAATATATATGAGAATTGGCATGATAATTGTTGAATGATGTAGCCAACAAAACTCTGAATCAAAAACTCTGCTCCATGTTAGCCTGTGAGGTATGTAGGTGGCCAGCCTGCCTGAATGAATGTCAATAGCATAAAAATAAATTTGCACATGAGAAATGTGGAATTCAAAATTTTCAACAAGTCATCAGAGGTTGTGATTTAAAATGAACGGGTTGATGTGGGCTATGTTTAAAAAAAGCAATAAAAATAACTCAGACCCAAAGTGTATATCTGATGCATAAAATCCCCCAACCAGAATTATAAATACAAGGATTCTCATTAAAGTAAATACGATCTGTGTACATCATATTTGAGGCTAACATCCCCTGCCTATTTTGCCACCTCTGAATTTTATGAAAGTATTAATGGAGACCCTTCCATAAACTGGCACAGTGTTATTCCATTTCTTTTACGAGGATCGTGTTCAAAGAACACAACTACCACTTCTTGTAACTTTCAGAACCTATGGCCTAATTTACTTTTATCATTGCAAAATAATTTCAAATAGTAAATGTTATCCATACGGTCAATTTCCTTACAATAATAGATGATACTACCTCTTATGACTGACTTTTACTTACAAATATCATAAGGAAATAGGCGATATGGAATAACATTTACAAATAGACTAGCATAATGCCCATGCAATGCGGCGAGGGTAAATAGTTTCCAAAAGTATTTTAATTTGCTAGTGGCGTCGGGTGAGAGTGGTTGTCTGGGGTGATGTAATAATATGAGCGATATTGAAATATTAGCCCAAATGTTTTATATAGAAAAAGATATAGGTTGATATCGCATACTCTCAATTAACGATCAACATGCATGTATGCAGAAACACCTTTGAAGGTAATATTCAATGGATAATAGGAGTTTACCTTCTATGACAAAATTGATTATGCAAGTTCAATTACTTTTCCAATTGCAACTGTTTTTCCTGCAACAAGAACAAAGCTTTACATAAACTTGTACTCCTATCCCCTGGTTTTTACTACAAGGTTAATGAGGTGAGCACAGGGGAAAACTTAAATTAAAACGGAATCAATTAAAGAATTTATAACAACTTCTAACCTTCGGTACGAAGTGTGAACCGCCCAAGCTGTTGAAAATCAGAAAACTTTTCAATGCATATCAAATTGGTCACCTGGGAAGGACATATCAAGAAAACACTATTAAATATAAATCAACATAGAATTGTCAGAAAGAAATTAGATTTCAACTGAAATTTGATCAATTCAAAATTGGATTAGAGAAATGAAGACGATTCAAAACAGAAATAATGTTATTCTGCTGATTTGTTGCGACCCTGTACTAGTCTGTTGTGCTAATAACAGAAATTATGTTATTCTGCTGTCTGTTGCAGCCCTGTATTAGCCTGTTGTGCTAATGGTCTCGTATTAAGTATATTAACTGATAGTCCTGACGGGGAAAAACGACATAAAAGAACAAAGTTTATCCACAACTAAAAGTGAATAGTCTGCTTTGGTTAGGGTCAAATCGAGGATTTTAAGAGTTAGGTCGGCTTGACACACCAGCATATTGTTCTCCATATTCTTTAAAGGAATGATTTTTCTTTTGGTTAAAACAACGTATGTGTCTTTCAGAAAGAAAAAATTTGAGATAAGTCGTTAACATTTTACTACAATTGAAGAACTTTCATACTTTTGCCTCATTCAACCCATTTGATTCATTTCCTATGTCACGAGTTTTATTTTTCTATATTAACCATTCGAAGTTCTCATATGAATGGGTTGAAAATACATAACAAAGGTAAATTATCTCTTCATTAAAGTCCATCTGTTTCACTTTTTATGAATTCATGGTATAGCTCTAAAAAAGCATCTAGAACACTTTACCAATTTACTTCCAGTTCTATACAACCATAAAAGATGATAATGTCACCTTGTCATGGTTGGGCCCTGCCCTCGCCTGCAAGGCCCTTCGAATGTGAGATTGAAACGTGATGAGGTCACTAGGTTGAACCAGATCAAGTTGTTTACTTCTATTATGAAAGACAAAACTGACCCTCAAAATAGATACTTGGGATTAGTCATCTAATGCAAAAATACAGTTTTGTGCCGAGTTTAAATCGAAATAAAGAGTTCTTATCATTTATTATCATTTATTATCCACCGTGTGATCCATGCCTAAATCATTCTCGAAGCAGCCTTTGATATCACATAAAAACCCTAAGGTTTTCACAGAGTACTTATTTATGTAGAACATTCAAAGTTTTAAAAGGGTGATTATGATTGTAGAATACAAGCTCGTAGTTAATAGAACAAGAAGCAAGAAGCTTATTAGACTTTCTAGTCTGGTTAAGACTTCTTATACCTGGTAACTTATCACTATAACTATTTTCGTATTAGAATAAAAGGTATTGTGTTTCTACATCTTGATGTTATGATCTTTCGGTGTTTCTACGTTGAATTGTATCATATACGATATACATACGGTCACTATCTTATTTCACTCAGGCCTCGCCTTTTCGAGTCTTTGCCTTCAACTACCTTGTTTATTACATCAACAGTTACACACTACTTTCTTACATATGTCTGAGAATCTACGTGGCAGTCCATATAGACAACAAAAAGTACATCCACATTGAAAGTAACAAGATACAAGAAAGTGTAATAAAATGCCAAAGAATATCTGTAGGTGCTGGTATGTATTTGTGTGCACAAACCCTTTTTAGTGATTATATCTAAACCAACCTGAATACGGCATATGACAACTGCACCATTCTTCACAAAAAGCACTTTCTTTTTCATTGGCTTCCTGGTCTTTGGATCAATTTGCTGTATCAACTCAAGAATCTCACATTCCTCAACGACAGAGTGAATGTGCAATACAGCCTTATATCCAGCAGTAAATATAGCCTGCAGTACCAGGGTTGAAATTCATATAGCCAACTGAACAATAAGAAATTACAAGGCATAGAACAAAGTCAAGGATATAAAATAATAACTGAATCTGCATACGTTATCCACCAATTCGAGGATATGCAACTGAGCAATGAACTCATGAACTGCAGCAATTGGTTTTTCTGCATGAAAGAATACAAATACACCCCAGATTAACATCAACATGTTGACTACAAAATCTTTATCAACTTACTCGGTCAAGAATTATACATCCACAGAGAGTAAACAAAACCTCTTTCCTACTGTATGATTACAAAATCTTTATCAACTTACTAGGTCAAGAATTATACATTCACAGAGAGTAAGCAAAACCTCTTTCCTACAGTATGATTCTAAGTTGTAGATTAAGTAACCATTAAGAATGCATTATTAATTTTCATATAGTTAAAGGGAGGTGATAAATCTACCACCAAATTTGATAAATCAACTACAGTTATGCATTAGATAGTTGTACAGTGTACTGCAAAACTTGTAAGTTGTGGTAAATGTATCAATTTAATGGGTAGATTTATCACTTCCCATAGTTGAACTTTGTTTCAGGAAAATAAAAAACCAAACTGCCTATGTGAAGTGTATGGTGATTTATATTACAAGAAAAACTGTTGGCAAAAAAACAGTATTCAGTAAGTGAGAAACATATGTTTTGCTTAAAGGAAACAAGTTAGAGATACGGTCGTATGTACCCATAGTTTAGTCATTGAAAATCGAAAAACAAAAACCAAATAACAAAAGAATAAAAAACATACCAATACTGGATAGAACAAATCCCGACAGTATGTCTTCTTCCTCAATCCCAGAGACTCTAACTCGTAGATTCTCACCAGGACCAGCACTTCTAACTTTATCTTCATCAATATAAATGGCAACAACTTTAACTTGAACCTGCAGATGCATTAGTTTTATACGGACATTGATTTTGAAAGGAATGATGGGAAAACTAGAAAACAGGAAAATCCAATAATAGAAAACATTTTGCTAAAACAAAGTACCTTGTTTGGCATAATCAACAGACTGTTTCCCTCTCGCACACTACCCGACTCCACTTTCCCCATAACAACAGTCCCCATGTCTTTGAACTTGTCGATAATAGTCATTCTGAAAATTATACATTATATTATATTATATTATATTATAAATCAGCATAGATGATAATGAATAGTCAATTTGCATACTGTTCGCTTACTAGAAAGACATTGAACAATAAGCAACCAAAAAATGAAACGTCCAACTAAAGGTGCCGAAATGGGCGGATAGCATGGGTTGCGTGAAGGGTTGAGACTAGAACTTTTACGGTTTAGATGAGGTTGGGTTGATCAGAAACACCTTTTGCCCAAAAATTATTGAATTCCAATAATATTGTTACCTTTCGAAAATAAAATGATTAGAGGTAATGTATTAAAAATATATTTTGGACAATATTTTGACCATTTCTGAAATTTGCTGGTTTTCTTTTATTTAACTCTTTTAACCACTTAGAGATAAAACATAACCCGTTTCAGCCCTTTCTTAAAAAAATGTGTCAAAACTCTAGTCTCTTCATCTTACCAATAAAACAGCACATCATTGGCCATGTTTCAATTCTTAACCAAGTACATTCAAGTGCATCTGCTGTCCCAATAGACGACCAAAAAAAGAACAGTAATGGCATAGATATGGACTTCATACCTGAATGGACCTTTAGGATCACGCAGCGGAACTTCAATAACATCAAGTGCTTGAAATAGACATGGACCATCCCACCATGGGCAGACACTTTTCTCCACTCTTGTTTGCATATTAGTACCATGAAGCCCAGATATCGGAAGAAACTGAATATCTGCAAATGAGAAATATATCAACAAAACGTATCCAAGATCCAGCAGATTCTTAAGGAAAAACCAAATACCAGAACGTTCTTAAGATAATTCCAAATTTAAAATATAAGGTACGACGTAAGTATCCATAAAAATGTAAGATTCTGTAGAAGGGTTTAAAATAAATAGATCTGGACAAATTTACAGAACTATTCAAAAAATTGTTTTGTCAAGGTGACAATATGTAGTATTATTATAATAGAACAGCACCGAGCTTTACCAAGTGAACCCTTTTTATCATTATTTATTTCTTACGACGACACCAATACAACCCTCTCACAAAATTAGCCAAAAAGCATAGAGAATTTGAGCAACTGGTTATTTGGTGGTCAGATAAAAGCACGAAGTCAGCAAATTAATAAGCCAAGAATACACAATAGAATGTAAAAAGACATCTGTCTTTACCTTTCTTCACATTGTAGCCAGAGGACTTCAAAAACGGAACCATTTTTGATTCAATTTCACTATACCTATATTAGAAAGCAGGATTTTACAAACCACGATAACTAGATACTAATGATATAACAATCAATAAACTGCACAAAAGCACGCACCTCTCCTTAGACCAATTAACAGTTGGATCGTCCATCTTATTGACAACAACAAGCAGCTTAGAAACCCCCAAAGTCTTTGCGAGCTGTACATGTTCACGCGTTTGCCCACCTCTCTCATACCCAGTTTCAAATTCTCCTTTTCGAGCAGATATAACCTGAGATAAAAGTTATTAGCATAGATACTATGTTATTAGATTACAAGACAGCATGAGTCATTAAGTTGTTAAAAGCGGGAGTTATTACCAATACACCTATATCAGCTTGAGAAGCACCGCTGATCATGTTCGGCACATAACTTTTGTGGCCCTGGAAACATCAAGAATCCATTAATGGCTAAATGTTATTGTGAATCAATAAATATGTTACGAATATTAAGTATGTATACATCTTGAAAGAGTAGTTTCATTTCGAACGGGTGTGTTTCAGTGACAGAAAACTGAAAGATCGTTTTAACTTGAGAAACACAAGGTTTTGGAAGGAATACCACATCAAGCTTCCTAAGAAGAAAGATTTTAATTTTATCAAAGGGTAGTCTACTACAAAGTTTCTACGTAATTTGATAACGAAATTACCGGTGCATCCAGTATGGTAAACCGTGTAGTCTCTGTCTCAAAATGTGCTCTACCAACTTCAACTGTTTTTCCCTATAGTGAGCATTTAACATCATTAGACAAACGGGTTACATATTTAAGCAAAAATGAAACCACGTGAATTAAAAAGTTAAGAACAAAGGAGCAATCAAAGAACAAAAAAAACACAATAAAACAGAGTTCAAATTTTCAATGCAAGGATTAGATTACAAACCTTAAGCCTCTCCTCTTCATTGGTATCCATAATATATGCCATGTACCTACATCAAAGGTAATCCAAGGAAGAGATATAAGTTTGTCCAAAAAACAAAGAAACCTGTCTTAAGGGGGTGGAGGTGAGGCTAGGAGTGGAAGAGAGGGATAAATATGATTTAATCCTCGATATCAACAACTTTCTTTTTAACCCCTTAACGTTGAAGGGAGGATGAGTATCATTGTCAATACTTTCTTCCTTAGCTGATTTTGGATGTAAATTAAATTTGCACCATTTCATATATGGAAGATTGTGGTAAACAAGGCCTTACCAACTCTCTCTACTTTTCTCCTTGGCTTCTTTTTCATACTTTTGAATCGTACGCTCATCAACTTGGCCGCTGAGGTATAGTATCTGGCCTCCAATTGTGGACTTCCCGGCATCTTCAGTCATAAAAAAAGAAAAATAACAGATAAGTAATCTTCTAAATAGATTGTAAGAATCACCTAACTCGTTCAACGATACTCATTAGTTCCACAAAACCTAAAACTATAGCCTTTTCCAGTAACATAGTAAGCGTATGTAACTTTCCTTTTATATGTTATTCAAACAAAGAACAAAAAACATCTTAATGCAGTTTATTGTCATCAAAAATAACAGGTTAGTAATTTTTTAAACAGATCGTAAGTATCACCCAACCCATGCAACAATACTCGTGAGTTCCATCAAACCTAAAATTATAGCCTTTTTCCATTAGCATAGTGAACGAATATAACTTTTAGGTAACTTTCTTTTTAAATTGTTAAAAGTGAATGAAAAACTAGAGATACTAAATATCTTACTGCGGTGTATTGTCATTAGAAACTCGTAACCCTATACAAATCTAAAGACAATATTACTCGGAAATCATAGGAAAAATTTTAAATAATAATGCCCATGTTCTCAAAGGAGTGGTGACTCTAAAATAAAAGAATGAGAAGAAAAAACATTACTTTGCAACAACTTTTACAAATGATGGTAAAACATCTTAAAATAACATAGTTAAAATTGAATTCATATAAAAAGAGACTGCATATTCACAATACAGTTATTTTAAAGTGCAGATCTGTGTCGTTCATTTAATTACATAAAAATTACAAAACAGGCACTTAAAAAGTTGAGAACAGGTTACACATAACTTTTACTTCATAACATTGATATGTATATAAATGCATATATTCTTAGCAATGGAGAAAGTACAGAGAGACAATATGATGCATCTGGACTAAAACAAAATCTGAAAATTACCACACTATAAAGGCAACTAAATATGATTATAAAGTACTTTATGACCGTAGTCCGAAAAGTTCAAAAATGTTTGATTTTAATATAATATTGAACCTAGGTTGTGTTTGGTTTATGGGTATGGGAATGAAGTGACTTTAATTTCCATTGAAATTGTTTGGTTAATGACTTTGAGATCGTAAATTGGGTATCAATTACAATGGCGGATCCAGAAAATTTTCTCACACAGGGCACTAAACATCAATGGTGACAATACATACACTTGAATGAATTGTCAAAAAATATCAAAAGATTATGTCATACAATGATACTCCATACTAGTATATGCATTAATAAATTGTAGTGTCCATTAGTTAATTATATATAGTTAAACCTTAGTTACTAAATCTTAATCTTAAATGATATTAAAGCTATAACATTTTATTAAAAATTCAAAATAAAAGTTAAAGCATAATTCTGAAAGAGTTAAAATTATTAGAAAACTTAGAATAATGAAAAACAAATACCTCTATAAAAATTCAAATTAAATGCAACACACTATATATGAATTATTGATAATATATAGTAAATATTGTGTGAGTGATTTATCTTATATTCACCATATCTTAAAATCGAGCACTAAAAGACGAAAAAAGGGGCAATGGTTACCTTGGGGGAAAAAATTTGGGCCAAGACCTTTAAAACACTTCAAATTGCATACTTTGGTTGGGATATTTGATATATATGCTAGAAATTTAATAACAATTGGGCCAACTTAAGGAAGGGCCTGGGACCACCCTGTTTCTAAGCTGGATCAACCTCTGGTATCAAACCCATTAAGCATATTCTAAACCCACCTAGAATGGTGGGTTTGTAAACCCTTTCCCCTTCCCTCTTAAAACCCAAACCTGTTGTGATTCCATGTTTAAAGCCAAACATTCCCCTAGTTCCGTCATGTGTAATTGACTAATTTCAAAACTTTTACTCAATATAATAACAGTCTGATACATATTAATCAGGATAAAAGCGAATGAGTCAAAATCAGTTCATTAATCTTGAAAACTGAAGAACGTATAAATAATTAACATACCAACATGACCAATGAATACAACATTCAGATGTCTCTTCTTATTAGTCTCCTCTACCTCCTCGGTATGTTCTGAAGCAGAAGCAGCTGTGGATGTCACTTGTTCTTTCCCTGAAACCAGTAAACATGATCAACTTATTAACACAAAATGCCCAGTAGTAGTATAAGCAGCTATTTATTGTATTCTTGACAAACCAAGTCAAACATCACATGAAAGAACAATACCATTCCACAGATTGCCTAATAATGCAACGTGAGGGCATCAGGATGCTGCTCCATGTGGAAGTCAGTAACATTTAGCTTTGACTCTAAGCTCTTTACATTACATTAATGGCAGGCATACTTTCCTAACATTATATTTCTATTAAGTAGAATGAGTACTGCTCAAAAACAATTCACCTAACCAACTCAGCCAAGAATGTCCCAAACGACTAACTAGAAATTGCGAGTAATATTTCAATGAAGAGGGAATGGAGAAAAAGAAGCGAAGAAAGAAGGTAAAAGAACAGGGAACTCAACCAAGATTGTCCCAAACGACTAGCTAGAAATTGTGAGTAATATTTCAATGAAGAAGGAATGGAGAAAAAGAAGCAAAGAAAGAAGGCAAAAGAACAGGGAAAACAGGAATTATAACTCCAATACCTCAAAAGTAAGAGTAACAATTCCTCAAGACAACTTGGAGAATGCTAAATATAAGATTATATGTTTCTATGATAACATTACAGTGCTAAGTGCTAACTACCACATACAACAAAATCGCTCCAAGAGGGATCAAACTAATTTTTTTCTTAAAGGTTTCTATTTTATTATATATTAGAGATGTCCAAATAAAATTAATATAACACTAAATAGATGGATACTCCTTACCTTCACCATCAGCGACTTCAGAATCTTCAGAATTCCCACCATTAGCATTAGGCACCATATTACTATCTTCAGCTAAAATTTAATAAATTTATTTAATAACATTACAAATTGACTGGTTAACATGTCCCAATACACCATCAAGTCAAGATTACAAGTATAACATCAATTCAGAATTTGTATATTTATGTAAAAAACAGTATTATCCATAACATGGTCTATTTAATAGAGAAGAAAATTCAATTAAAAACCCTGACAGTAATAAAACGACCATCAAGTACACTAGATGAGTTCAGCCGCAAAAAATTAGCATCACCTCAATGTTATCCAGGATTAGAATATAAGTTTAAAACCCACTAAAACCAATGCCTAGGTGCTTACAACAAGATAAGGCTAAGCCAAAAGGATATAAGCCCAAAAAAACTAATAAATTGATGGCTACATGCAGGACAAGGGTAATTAAAAAAGATATATATGTTCAACAAAGCATTTAAAGTGATGCATCGATACAGAACAAGACTAATTCAAAAAGGTGCATAAGTTCAACAAAGCACTTAAAGTGATGCATATTTCAGGAATAGGCTAAACCTAAAAGATATACAAGTTCAACTAAGCACTTAAACTAATATGTAGATACAAGGGTAGGCTAAATGAAAAAGATATATAAGCTCAACAAAGCACTTAAAGCGGCGCCTACATACAAGACAAGACTAAACCAAATAAACATAAGTTCTACAAAGTCCTCAAATAGAAGCCTACATACATTAAAAGGTTAACCAAAAGAGCCTATAGCACTGATAAGCTGAGATCTTTTAAGCAAAATAACTTGATGATCTACAGTCACTAATACAAACTCGAAGAAGTTTAATCCCTAGAATATCTATCCTAATGCTTAGCTAGGAGGTGAGAAAATAAGGTGACAATGTGTAGTTTTAAATGGTAAAGTAAAAAATAGCTTCAAAAATAAGAAAGATATATGCAAATCGGATCAGATCAGATTCATCGTTGTTAATGTCAACCCCAAAATATACTAGTAAAAGGAGAAAACCAAGTTTTAACATGAATGCTCCTTACCATATACTAATCGATCATCAGCCGCTCCTTCAATGTTATCAGAAACTATTGCAGATTCTTCAGGCTTCCCACCATTCTCATTCTGGATTGTGTCCTTACTCTCTTCCACTAAAAGCATTTTAATTCAAAACTATAAACATCACATTGACTCATCCCGATACTATCAAAATTGATTATGCAAAATACAATAAAACCAATTTGGTTTCATTATTTTGAAAACATCAACCAGTGTTTAACAACGAAAACTAAGATTGATAAAAGTAAAACGAAAAAGCATATAGAAAAAATAAATATACTATAAACAATTTATATAGATATAAGTACATAAAGATATAGATATACCAGTTGAGTCAAGCTGCAATGCACGAATATCTTCCTCGATGTTGTCTATAATTGAAAAACAAATTAACTATAAGGCATATATAGATACATACATAAAGGGTAGGGTTAACGTGAGAACCAAAACAAGAATGAGAACCGTGAGAACCCCATTTCCCCTCCCTCTTTCCCATTTTTGGTATGGTTTTTTATTTTTTTTTATTTGTTTATTTTTTTATTTTATTTTTAAAAAACCCATTCCCAAAAAAAATTTCAAAAAAAAAAAAATTTCAAAAAAAAATAATTTCTATGGGTTATGTGTTGAAAACGGATGGAGACGGTACGGGCATAGCCTTTAGTCGAACGGGCGTCGCCCTTATCGGTCGTAGACCTCAAGGAATTTATAAAGGGGTTGGGGGCAGAACGCATTTGGAAATGGTTTGGATTTGATGGGCGGCGATCCAAGGGATGGTGGTGGTTGGATACGATACGGGCGTAGCCCTTAGCCATACGGGCGTAGCCCTTGGAGGTGGTGGTGATCGGAGTTTGTGAGTCTCGAAGTTAGAGAGAAAGAGGATGAAAAGTTTGGAGAAGAAATAAAAGTGAAAGTATAAAAAAAAGGATATTTTTACAAAAAATATGACTTTTTAGTGGTTCTCATAGTTCTCACCCTTGTTTTTGGTTCTCACTTGATCACTTCACCATACATACATACATAAATACATGTACATATATATATATATATATATATATAACATATAGCTTAGACTAAATTTTGTTTATCCTTATTCGGGTTTTTGATAACACTTTAAAACATAAAAATCTAAGTAATCACACTTTTTTTTATTTTACGGTGTGCACTTGTGCGTATTCAATTTTCAACCAAAAAAAAAATGAAAATCGGCACCAATGCATCCATGTATGAGTGCTTATTCGAGATGCGATCGCATCAACTTTGAGTGTTATTATTTAAAAGAGTGTTCTTTATATATACAATCAGTTAACAAATACTATTATGAAGAACATATTTGATTACTGAGACAATAAATCAGAGAATTTGAATATAAACGTAAAGCTAAGGTAAGATTACAAATAGAAGGATGTTGCTTACCCATTTGAGCTACCAAATCGATATATACACCTGAAATTATTACATATATATAAATAAATAAATAAATAAGTATTATTATATGAAGAGACTATAAACCGTAAATTAGGCGAGATTTAATACAAAGGAGAGATTGCGTACCGGATTTGATAAAATGAAGGAAGCGGAACCTCAAAAGTGAGAACTCAAAACCCTAATTTTACCCTTTTTATACTTTTCTTTTTTTTAAATATAAATATTTTTTGGGTTTTGTTTTTGTTGTTTTTATTTGGTCGCATTAAGATTTATTTGGTCGCATTAAGATGATTTTAATATAAAAATATTAGTTTTTAAGCATGTAATAAATTATTAACTAGATTATTGTCCCGCGTAATACGCGGATGAACCTATATAACTATTTGCATTTTGAAATTTTGTAACAACGTACATTAATAAGTTGATACACTAAATGTTGAGAAACAGAGACATTATTCTTATGTTAATTCTTTGGGTGTTGAATATCGAAAAGTCCATTAATATATGATAAAATTCTCGTAAAAAAAGGTTTAAAATTCTGTAAAATCAAACTACATGGTTTATATAGTACTAAAAATGAATTGT
>JAOXNX010000001.1:6716235-6734264 GCA_028566075.1 Solidago caesia | reverse complement strand
ATAATAAAATAGTTTTTCATGCTTTCCAGCCCCGCACTAAAATTGTGAAAATAGAACAGGGGCAGTGAACTCACCTGGCAGTAGGACAAAGAACAAGCACAAGTATTATAATAAATACTTAGAATGAATTAGCAAGTCACGATCTAATAGTCTTGAGCGCTTGAACCTAGAACATAAACATTTGAGGTTAATACCTCGCGAACGTCTAAATGTCTAAATGTCTAATAGTGAGTACCTAAGAAATGCCATTAAAAGTCTTGACCAAAAGTGAACTCATTTAAATTAATTAAATACATTTTTGAACACTTTAAATAAATACAAGGACCAAATCTGACAGAACAGTGAACACTTAAAAACTTGGACTTTTCGAAGACTTAAAACGCTATATAGCGAAGGATAAAACGCTATAACCACAACAGAACATAACCGCGATTTATGACATAAAACGATATACATAAAAGGCTATAAATAAAACGCTATAAATAAATAAAACGCTATATTTAAATAAAACGCTATGACTTGACGGAACAGTTAGGTGACGGTTGTCATAACTAATGTAATGTTAGATGGTATTGTTTAGTCTAGCATTCTATAGTTTTGATAGCTAGTTTATGTTTGGTTACATGAAAGTGGCATGTCACTTTTCATGTGTTGGTTTTGTCTTATGACATTGTTAGTACTAGTCGTATTGACACACGGTCAGTACGCCTGTTTTTATTGGTGGTATATATATAAATCTAACCAGGGGTATTCCTTTTACCCAAAACTACATAGTCATACGAAATATCCTCGATTCCTCGCTAGACAAATCAAGATCCAAATGTATTTCACTATTTCTATCTTTTGGACTTTGGTGTTAGACGGACTACCAAATGAAAAGGGCCGATCATATCCAATAACCCAAACTTAAACGGGCCTTTGTTTCATGAAACCCTAAAAAGCCCACTATATATTCACCATTTCACAAAGTAGGGTTTCCCCACCCCCCTCATATTTCTTACTTTCATCTTCCCAAAACCTTTCAGCCGCTTCCAACCAAAAACCATGGCAGACTCACTGGTCCTTCGCGGCACAATGCGAGCCCACACCGATTGGGTCACCGCTATCGCCTGTCCCATCGACAACTCCGACATGATTGTCACATCCTCTCGCGACAAGTCCATCATCGTCTGGCGTCTGACCAAAGAAGACAAAACCTACGGTGTCGCCCAACGCCGTCTCACTGGCCACTCCCACTTTGTCCAAGACGTAGTGTTGTCCTCAGACGGTCAGTTCGCCTTATCCGGCTCATGGGACGGCGAGCTTCGTCTCTGGGACCTCAACGCCGGAACCACCGCCCGCCGTTTTGTGGGTCACACCAAAGACGTGTTGTCCGTTGCTTTCTCGATCGACAACCGTCAGATCGTCTCTGCATCTCGTGACCGTTCGATCAAGCTGTGGAACACTTTGGGTGAATGCAAGTATACAATCCAAGATGGTGAGGCACATAATGATTGGGTCAGCTGTGTGAGGTTTAGCCCAAACACATTGCAGCCCACTATTGTGTCAGCTTCATGGGACAAGACTGTTAAGATATGGAATTTGACCAACTGTAAGCTCAGGTCAACTCTGGCTGGCCATGGTGGGTATGTGAATACTGTGGCGGTTAGCCCAGATGGGTCATTGTGTGCGAGTGGTGGGAAAGATGGGTTGATATTGTTGTGGGATTTGAGTGAGGGAAAGAGGTTGTATAGTTTGGAAAGTGGGAGTATAATTCATGCATTGTGTTTTAGTCCAAATAGGTATTGGTTGTGTGCTGCTACTGAGAATAGTATTAAGATTTGGGATTTGGAATCAAAGAGTATTGTTGTTGATTTGAAAGTTGATTTGAAGATGGAAAGTGAGATGGCTGTTGATGGAAGTGCTACTCAGACTAATGCTGGCAAAACCAAGGTCCAATTCTTGTTTTTACTTATTGAATGTATATATAGACATACATACATCTATATATTTATATATGTATTTGTGTTTTTTAGGTTTGTATGAATGATGTCTATGCTTTTCTTAGGTTTGTATGGATTATGTGTGTGTCAATTTGTATATTATATGTGTTTATGTTTTTAGATTTATTTGGTTTAGTTGTTATATTGGCTAAAAAAGGATATGATAAATTAGTTGGTTTGGTCGATATGTGAAGGGTTTTTAAAGGTATTTTAGGGTGTGTTTCGTTATTGAAAAGTTTTCTTAATTATTGATTGTAATGTTTTAAGAATTTGAAGAAGGTTTTGTAATTCTAGAAAACCTTTGAAAAATTTGAAGATGTGTATAGATTTTATATATGTATGTATGCGTGTGTGTGTGTGTGTGTTTTTAGTTTACTTTTGATTGGATTGTTTGTTGGTTCTGTTATATTTCTTGAATAGTTACAAATAGTGGTATTAACATGGCGCGTGAAGGAATTAATTTCAATTTGTATGACTTAGTTTCACATTTTTTTTTTCCCAAAAAATGTTATTGTGAAGTTATAAGTTAAGTACAATATTTTTGTCTTTATTATATAAAGCTATAAAAATTCGAATGAAATGTTAAAAAGCTTAGTTTTTTTAAAAAATGTACATTTTGCTATGAGCTACTTGCTAGTGGCTTTATAGTTTATATAATGTCCTGCTGTTCTAAAGAAAAAATCCAATATATAAAAACTTGTGATTTTAGAATTTTTATTTGAACAGAAATGCTGTTTTTGTACATGATAGTTTGATGATACATGTTAATGTTTAATTGCAAGTTTTGTAGCAATCATGTAGTTGATGATTTGTTGAGTGATGGAATGAAGTTTTGATTGAAACTTGATCACCGTGGTATTGTATAATTGTGTCTTATTTTGGAATGGTGATAATTGTGTCATTTTGATTCATAGTCTTTATTACATTGTTGATACCTGTATTTGCAAATTTTGTAGCAATCATGTAGTTGATGATTTGTTGAGTGATGGAATGAAGTTTTGATTGAATCTTGATCACTGTGGTACTGTATAATTGTGTCATATTTTTGGAATGGCGATAATTGTGTCATTTAGATTCATAGTCTTTATTTCATTGTTGATACCTGTATTTGATTTTTTTACTGCTATCATTGACAGGTAAATGGTATTTTGTATTTGTTTGTTTTCTTGTTGCTTGTATATTGTTTGGTACAACGTTGATTTTACCCTTATTTGATTTGGCACAATGTTATATGCAATGTGTAATCTTCAGATAAGGTTTTGATTTCTTTTTGATGATATTCATATTGGTATTTGCTTGAAGAAATAAGAAAGTTGTATGTTAATATGAATGACAGACTGTTGGCTATCAAACTTTTTTACCTGTTATTCTGCACGGTTAATTTGTTTACAATTAAGGCATATAACTTGTGCTTTTCTATGCCTCCCATAAAGGAAAGAAACTATTGTGCCTACCTGTATCGAGTAGGATTACTGGATGATTTTGATGCTGCTTGAACTCCTAAAATAGATAATGCATTGGGTTGAAGATGTGTGACGAGTGAGCCTGGTTGGGCTGAGTTGGGTTTAATATTTGCCTAAGTTAAAGTATAATTTAAATGTTTGTTTTTACCTATTTGACTTGTTACCCTTTAACTTTGTTCATAAGAACTGTTGGATATAAAACAATCTCTGAATTGAGATATCTATTAGTAGGATAGGTTGAAATGGCCACAGGACTTGTTCTAACTTCTATGTATTCCTTGTGCTCCTAGCTTTTCTATGCTGTGAACTGACTACTTGCATACAATTCATTATACATGGGACTTATTCGTAATTTGCAAATCGACAATGCAGGTGATCTACTGCACAAGCTTGAGCTGGAGTGCCGATGGAAGCACTTTATTTAGTGGGTACACCGATGGAGTTGTAAGAGTTTGGGGTATTGGACGCTACTAGAAGAAAGAAGTTTTATCTTAAGTAAGAGGGATGTTTTTACAAAAACACCAGCTCTAAGCTGCGTAGTCTTCACTTTGAATATCAGACGTTTTTATTTCCCTACTTGATTTTGATAAGACCTATGATGAAAATTTCAGATTTGGAAACTATGTTATCTAGTTACCTTTTTTCGCTGTTTGCTATCTAGTAAAATATGCTTATGCTTATTGGTTTGATTCATAATCTACCTTTATACATGTCTTTTTTTCTTGAAGATAAGAGTAATTTGATTGTGCCATGTTTCCATTAAACTTGTCAACCTGTTTTATGTTTTTGGATTGTCATGTCTAATGAATTCTCTGATCATTGTTAGATTAAGGCCCAACCATGGTCTATAAAAATACAGAATATTGTTTTTGTATGTTTTAGTTGTGAATTTGTGATATAATGAATCCCACATTGTATGCACTTGATTGAGAGTTGCTGTTAGATATATCTGCAAAAGATATCTGACTCTTGGGCAGACCTTTTATTCTTAATTATATTAACTAGAAATCGTGAATCGTACTAGCACGATGTGTTGATGACTTCTTAAATTTTAAAATATTTGTAAATTTAAGTTGGGACATTCTACACGAGGCGATGGCAAACGGCTTTATTGACATTTGATTTTGACTTTGAATTGTCAAGACACATGTATATAATATACATATCTGTCTAATATTAAGTTTGTGAATTGTTGAAACTTAAACTTAAACCCAAAAGTCCGAATGCTTTAGGCCTCTTCCATTCATAAACTCACATTCTCACTGCCACATCAGCGCCACATCATCCTTTCCTCCCAGAATTTACCTATAATTTACTCCCTACCAACCATACCATCAAATTCTCAACTTTTTATTTCCACATCATCATCACATATTTATCATTTTTATTTAAACCCAAAATAAAATAAAACTAAAAGGCCCTCGTATTTATTTTCTTTTGTTTCTTTCGTGCAAAGATTCCCGTTCTCAACAGAACGTGCCACCAGAACGCGGCCCGTGACATCGGCGTTCTGGCCAGAATTTGAGAACGCGAGCCAGAACGTGATGCAGTGACATTGGTGTTCTGAGGATTTGAGAACGCGCGTGTGAGAACGTGTGAGAATTTGTCCGATGGGAGAGGCCTAAGTATTTATGAAATACAAAAAAATTAAGAAAAACTGTTGGTAGGTTGACCCAACCCTTTTGACCTGTTACCCAAGCTTCCAACCCATCCATTTTGCCTCTTATAAAAAACACACAAGATGAGTTTGGATATTGGTAAATCAAGATGCTGAAACACAATGAATGAGGCAGTTTCAGAAAATGATAACATTTTCGAAAATGGATTCTACAATCACTTGTGTGGTGATTATCATTAACAGAAGTCGAAACTTTGACGAGTTACTACCTTTAAGGAAACTGATTCTCCATTGCAGGGGCATAACTCCATAAGTATCTTGCATCTGCACAAAGTTTGCAATGCAATTAGTTATGATTAAGCAATCCAAATAGTATTATCAAAAATAACTGTTAAAATATCGAAGGGTAAATCTGTTAGATACACCATTTTCTTAATTTGGGATAGGCAATCACATCGTAAAAATGACAAAACATCATCCAACTAGAAACAATCATTTCAGTCCTAAATAGTTGAAGGAAGACACAACCTTTCCGAGCGAAAAAAATCATACTTGAGATATCAGTTCGTAAAAAGGTTAGTTGTCTTATAGATGTATTTAAATATTCAATTTTCATTTTAGGTCGGATATCATATCCACAGGGTAAGACTATATTATGCAAATGCTTCCTAACTATACTTGGTCGAATGCTATCATGAGCACATGTAAGAACTTTATACTATGGTGTCTGTGTGTGTCAGAGAGACTGAGCTAGATCACATTCAAGTGACAAAAAGATGAGCAGAAGTTTGATTAAATATGTCAGAAGAAGACAGTATTGACGAATCATCTGTACATAAATTGGATGAAATGAAAAGCACCAGAATCAAGCTGAAGCAGAAGAATCAAAACTCGATCAAAGAGGTAATCTTCGGTTTCTGGTTAAAGTATTGGGGTTGATTCTAAAGATTTTTGTTAGATTGTTACTTAATATGGTTTCTTGAGTGGATCAATCATACCACAAACGTAAGAGATAGTTGAAGTGTTAAATGCATGCCCGAAGTCTTCCATATTGGGATATCACTCGTGGGTAATAGTGTTCAAGTATTTGCTAGAATGTTGACACGGATTCCTTCGTTCCTATTGTTATGGGAACTCCTAGCTTCGGACGTTTCCTTAGCCAATGCATCATGCATGCCTTGGTATCTGGATGACGTGGGAGGCCCGAATCCCGGTTCAATCAAACCATATGTCTTCGAGTCCCTAGTCTAATATCTACATGCAACGGCCATGTGGCGCCAAACTTTTAGGGCTTTGGATTTTTCCAAGCATTTCATTGGGGATTTCCTTCCTGTAGGTTTTTCGTTTGAGGCAAATCTTTGTACGTCGTTGAGACGGATTTGTGGTTCATAAAGTTTCTAGAATATTTTATCGTATATTTTAACCTTATTAATCTCGGGCTACATCAGCAAAGTTTTTACCACACTGTCATTTCCTAAGAATGACTCTCCGTCTTTGCTTTAATTACTCATGGGGCATCAAATGGTCGTGTCGCTTCTTCTTCTTTTTCCATAAATACTCCTCATTGTCATAGTTTCTCTTTATCCTTGTTTGATCAAATACGCAGAAAAAAACTCTTCTTTCGTCATGATAAAGGATAAAATATGAGCGCAAGGTTAAGAAAGATAATTTAAGGTATATAAGAGATTATGGTATTTAGGATCAGTTACATTAAGTTTTCCTTGTCCAGATCCGGAAGGCGACTGTTTGCAATTGTCTGAAGGGAATAAGCGGCTTATATGCTATGAGGTCTAAGTGTTTTTTGCAATGCCAATAACGATTCCAATGTGACCTGGTGGTGATTTCGTAGCCACTGAAAGTATCAAAGATCATACCATATAAAGATCATCGACTACAACAATATATAATTTGCAATATATGGCTAAAAAGTTTAAGAACTACCCCGCGACAAACCTATAAAGGGATCTCTTGTATCGAATCTCAAGACATGAACTATTTAGAAGCAATAGACAAGAAGTTTGGGCAAATTAAACTCTCTTATTCACAATTTTAATATGTTTTTTCAGAATGTACGTACTAAAAAGGTCCTCAGATAGAGGGGGAATTTGACTAATAACCTTTGTTTCCTTGATTATATACCAAGTATAAATAATCATGACCAGATTAGAATTAAACGCCAGCTAAGTTACAAATTGAATTTGCTTGATGTTATTATAACAATCTCCACTTTGTTAGCAAATCTTCATAAGTTAGCCGAATCCAATACCACACATCCTTGTACAAAGTTTCTTCTTCAATTCAAGCACCTAACAACAGCATCTTCAACACAATCTTGATAAGTACCCCCGTTACCATAGTGCCTGACCCTTGATCATGTGGATCAAGTCAGCTCACATTGATTCCCCTATATTCACAAACAAGACGTACCATTCCATTTACTAGTTTAGATTCCCTTGATTGTATCTCGCAAATGCTTTTCTCGAAGTCTTTGTCCTTGTATACACATTACTTCCAATCATTGTATCCCAAGCTTGATCACTCGTAGCCTTTGTATCGATGTGTTTAACCACATGCATCCTTCACTTTTGCGCTCCTCACACCATAAGCGGCTAATCAACACTACCCCACTTGCTTCCTTTGTCTATCCAAAACAAGCTGATAACTCCTGAAACTTTGAGTCTGACATTGAGGTTCTTTCTTTCCTTGACTATCTTTTTGATAATCCTTTAATTCATGACCATCCACTAGTAGCTCCACCTGAAAATGAACATGATTGTTCTCGTGTACCTCATGAGATTCACAGGTTTGTGCAAATCATCCCCCCCCCCCCCGGCACCCGAGTACACAAAACGCCATGTGTGACTTTCCATCCAATGTATAAACGTTGTCTTCCTCCAGAGTTCCCGTTAGCAAAATCATGAAACCCGTGATCACCTTCAACAACTTTGTTTCACACTTAGGGGTACCAACAAGACCTAGTTGAAAAATCATCGTGCACATTACCACCCTCCACATGCCAAAATCATCCATGCCAGTATTGATGACTTTGGCTTGTCGAGGGTGGTAACGCGCACAATGGTTGTTCAACAAGGACTCGTAGGTGTCATTGAGGTGAAACAAATATGTTAAAGGTGATCAAGGGTTTCATGGTTGTGCTAACGGGAACTTTGGAGGATGAAAATGTTTATACATTGGATGGAAAGGCACATGGGGTGGTGTAGCGAGATTGGGGGGATTTTGAACAAGTCTTGTGTAAAAAACTTGGTGAGGTAAATGAAGCAAGATCGTATGAGGTACACAGGAACAAAAGTGTTCAGTTTGAGGTGGAGCTACTAGCGGATGGTCATGAATAAAAGGATGATTAAAAAGGTTGCAAGGAAAAGAAAGAACCTCAATGTCAGACTCAAGTTTTGAGCCCCTATTAACTTGCTTTGGATAGAGAAATGAAGCAAGCGGTGTTGTTTACAAAGTTTGTAACAAGTATTGATGTAGCAGCTTGTGGGGTGGGCGTACAAAAGTTAATGATGCACGCAAGGTAATAACTTGTGTGGTTAAACAAATGGATACATAGGCTAAGGGTAATCAAGCTTAGGATACGTTAAATGGAAGTAGATGTGTATACAAGGAAAATAGAGGGGTTTTGTGGGGTTTCTTTGCTATTTATAATTTATTAACGGTAATAGAGTGGTTTTGTGGGGTGATTGCTTCTTTGTTTCTTTGTTGGGGTTTATTTACAGCTAATAGAACCAAGTACAAAGGGTTTCGTTAATAGCTTTAGATGTAGGAAGTGAGCTTATAAATTCGGTAAAGAGTTTACAAGTGATTTCGCGTTTCAAACGGGTTTAATTCTCAAAAGCAGTGGTGGAACCAAAACTTGATACTAAGGGGGGCTGGTTTTTGATTGGGAGCGGCGAATTGAAAAATGTTAGATTAAACCTTTGGGATGAAAATTGACATAAGAAGTTGTGCTGGTTGGGGGGGACAAACTCCCTTTACCCGCCTCCTTACTGGCTCCGCCTCTACTCACAAGTTTCTAACAAAAACGACTAACACATTTTAATTTGTTTCTATCTTTATCTCCACGAACTATCTGCCAGTCCTATCGACATGTTCCTTATAACCCAAACATCCTGTCGGCCTCAATGATAAGACCTTGGTACCCAATAAACCACAAGAAGTAGACAGATGTTCCAAAAACACCTTTAGCAAGCGAGAACTAGTGCATATTCACGAATTGCTTGATCGTTTATTAATATACAAACTCTACGTATGGGCGTATGGCCATGAGAACCGCATGCTTGTCTATTCATTTTTTTCTGAAGAACCCCTTTTTTTAGGAACCACCACTTGTTTTTGTAGCAGGAAAAAATGGAAGATTTCCAATTGGAAGGGGACCTGGATTTAGAAATGACGGAATGAGAGGTCGTGGAAACTATAGTAGTGATTTTAGTACTGGTGGGGGGAATTAACGATGATGGCAACAGAGGTGGTTGGCGTGGAGGAGCAGCCTCAAATTGTGGTGGCGGCGACAGGGACTGGGTAGAAGAAATGACATTCCTAAAGGAAACAAAATGAATGCCGCAGAAACATCAAACTCAATGATTTCATTTGTTGGGTTTTTCCTGATGCAAGATGTTCAGGTTCTGTTCGAAGAGTACTTCATGTTTTTCAAATGCCATATGGGTTGTTTCTAACTCCAGTTATACATTCAAAATTGAATATATATTGAATCGTATTGCAGAATTTCATCATCAGATTTAGTTGATTTTCCATCGCCATACCAAAGTTAATCTAGTTACTAAATTTGTCTCCGCATTCTTAAAAACCATATCAGTTTTGAAGCTGAAAAATGCAATAAATTTGACTATTAAGGTAGTAAAGTACTATACCTATATATATATAGATTCTTTCTTTTTACTAGAACACAAATTCTGTTTTCAACCATGTTATAGCTACAGTCGTACTAATGAGCATTTCCAGTATATATGGTTTCTTTGCATTATTACATTTTCCTCAAGGCACAAAAACATCTGCTGACTTTGATCAAAGGCTTTTTTCAATTACAAGAATATATATATGTAGCCAAAAGTGTCAATGAAGGTTCTTAATTTGTATGCTACCTTATCTTTGTGCATGCCCTCAAGCTGGCCTCAAATGACCAGATATTTCTCAATATATGTTTCAACATTTTTGTCTATGCAACTTTTATTTAGATAAAATGATGACCTAAAGAGAGAACAAAATGAAATTTATATCAGGGTTCAACGACTGCAAAAACTTTCAAACCTCGCCTTGTGTAAATAGGCAATATGGCAAAATAGGCAATGCCTGTGGATAAACACAAGAACCGGGTTCATGTTATACTACTACGATCCTTGATAAGCGGCTCTGTTGTAATATAGCATGAACTAGGTTTTTGTGTTTATGGCTCTTCACAGGTATCGACTAGTATGACATACCTCATGTTATGGACACAAGTTAGTCGATCTTCAGAAAATTTAATTTGAATTTTAAAAAGTTTGTTGAACCGGCCCCAATACATATGAATTTCATTTTTCCTTCTATGACAAAACAAATACATCGTATCCATCATTCAAGTAAGTAAAAGATGCACAGAGAAAAATGTTGCAAGATATACGGAGAAAGATCTCGTTACTTGAAAGGCATAACTAAACACACTCACACACAAAAACCTTAAAGGACTTTATATGCTAACTACACTTGCAAGTAATCAAGTCTTCGATCAAGTCATTCAGATGTTTTGTGTGCCTCAAAGAAAAGGTATTAAATTATTAATGCAAAGAAGTGATACAATATATGCTCAATAGTAGCTAATAGCATGACTGGAATACAGTTTATGTTATGCCCGGATCCGTCGTAAATAGGAATCTATTGATACTTTAAAAGTCAAATTTGTAGCATGTTCAAATTCAAATCTGATATGGTTTTCTGAATCCTGAAGAAAATTTTGGTAACTGCATTAACCTGTTACCAAGATGAAAATTTAACTAATTGTAATGCATCTATTGCATCAAGATTCAAAAGATATTCAATTTTGGAAGTAATTAGGTATGTCAAAAGCCAAATCTCATTGAATTACACTAGAAGTACTTCGAACCTGAACCGCAAATGCATACAAGACATACGCAACAAATGCAAACCTTTGGATTTGATGTTCTTGGGGGATTCTCATTGTTTCCTTTAGGACATCATCTCGATCCTCGACCCATTCACCATGACCACAGCATGGTTTGAGGGTGCTCCTCCAAGCCCACCACCTCTTTTGCCGACCATAATGATTCCTCCTACTACCAAAATGACCACTTTAGTTTCCAGGACAACTCATGCCCTCATTCCTGAATCCAGGACCCATTCCAATCGGAAATCTTTCCACCTGTTCCTGCAACAAAAATATAAAAGGTGGCTGTTCAGAAGGGAAAAAAATGGATATCAAATTGATGCATGGACAGACTAGAGTTTGGATGAAAATTTAATATATAGGAACATGGAAATATATGTATGTATAACAGTGGAGGTTAAGTTGTCTACATGCTCATCACCAACTTCTTGCAAGCCCATACATGGAAGATTTCTGTAAGCACACTTGTTGCAAGTCAAGTCTGCCTAAACAATTTTTGGTAGAGGTGAACACATGAATATAGAGTATTAGGGTTGTCTAATTGAGATTGAGAATGGAGTGGGATATCCTTCCTTCCATCATATCCTATCTATTTATAGGGATGGAATTAAAAATAATTAGTATAATACCCGCACAAAGCAACAATATTAAATAATCGTTATCTCTAAAAAAAAAATTATTTATTTTTATAGGTGACTTTCAAAAATAATATTTTTACAATTAAAAGTTATAATAAAATATATGTTATATGAATGAAGGTTTTAAGTAAATATTTAAGGAAAGTATAAGTTAATCATTAATGATTATGCGATAGGGGTATAGAAGGTTCATGGGATAAACTTTTTTTTTTCCTTCAAAAATTGGAATAAATTTAAAATTATGTATTATATCAAATGTGAATGACTTTATTCACATGTAAAATATAATTAAAGTTCATATGTGAACAAAAAAATTTGTTAAAAACATATAAAATTAGAAATATAACTTGATTTGTTTATATGTGAATGAACTTGTTCACATGTATCATTCACGTATTAACATATCAAGTTATATGTAATTTTACATGTTTTAACAATTTTTTTGTTTTCATATAAATATTCAAATGCGAACTAACTTAAAAACGTGTGATGTAATAAATAATTTTAAAATTCTCGTGGTTTTTATATTAAAAAAAATCTCGCCTTAATCTTTGTCTTTTAAAAGGGGGGTGTTTAATGCTTCATAAAAGAGTAATTGATAAGCATATGGCATGTGTCTCAAGTTTTTAAGTATTTATATATTTATTCTACCTGATTATTTTCATTTATAAAATTTGCCAAAAGTCATAATTTTTATATTCGCGTATGTTAGACGACCCAAAATGAGCAACCGACGAAGCCATTCGCCAGCCACACCACTTGCTTCATTTGCTAATTAAAGTTTAGGAATTTTATTTTTGAATCTAATTTAAACCAAAATTTAAAATTTTCTATCACAGATTATACGGGTACATTTCTAGCTATTATTATATTATAATAATAAAAGAATATAAAAAATGTTAATAATTAATACTAGATATAGGATAGTATAATGTAATGTAATTTAATCATAATAATATAAGAATAAGAATAAGAATAAATAAAGTAACAACTCTTTATCTTTTGTTTATTGACCAATAAAAATACTTTTTAGTCTTTAAATAGGACAATAAATAAACAAAATATCTTTCTTGTAATTAAAAAATCTCCATTCTTTGCCATTTAATTAAAATTTCCTTTGGAAAACTATCAATCACTCTTTTCTTTCAAAAATTTCTTTGGAAAAATATCAATCACACTTTTCTTTAATAAATACATGTATTTAATTTTCATATATGGTGGGTCTGGGTGAGTTTCTACCTCTAGATCTCTGGGTGACAAAAGATTCTCATCGAGGGGTTTTAATTGGAATATATTCGGCGAGAGACTCTTTAGCGCGAACCCGGTTAAAGATATATTCATAAAATAGTTTGAATTTTTCGCTAATCAAATAGTAAAGATTATTAACAAAAACTACTTTTAGATTTAAAATTTCGCTAATCAAATAAAAAAGATATATTCATAAAATAGTTTGAATTTTTCTGTAAAAATATCAACATATATAATTATGTACTTTACCATAAAATGATTATTAACATCCATCAAATATAAGTATAAGTATACGACATATATAAAAGTATAAAACTAACATAATACACTTTTTTTTTAACGGACTAACATAATACACTTAATAGTAATAAATAATGAATAAGAATGTAAATACCATATGTTTGTGATATAAACAATTCATATATGTAAACAAAATATTCAATACTTATTACTCAATTAATTATGTATAAATCGTTACTTTTATATTGTCTTTTTGTGTCCATATAGATCTAAAGATTAATGTAATACTCCTTTAATATTTCATAATGATATAAGATCATATTGGATGTATATGTAACATGATAAAATGATATATATATTAAAAATATAATATGATAATATGATTTGAAATGAATGTAATACGATATTAAATCTTATATATATAATTAATGTGTAATGAGATATAATGTGAAATAATGTGCTATGATTAGTGGAATATGTGATATGATATGATACATATTGTAGTTATAATGGTTACTATTTTAACAAAAATGAAAACCAAAACATAAAATATATCTCATAGTGTAATATAATTAAATAAATCTATATTACTATATAAAGTATCATTTCTTTTTTCCCCCCTCAACTTATAGGGTTGAACTACCCAAAAATACTCTTTTCTGTTATTTACTATTTTAAAATCTCCATTTAATATACCTATAATACATTTAATGAAATTAAATTACAATATTTTCCCCTTAACTCCTAAAATAACTAAACTACCCCTTTTTGTATCAATATCCTACACTACTCACTGCCGCCGCTATCACCACCACCACCCGTCGCCGCCACCACCACCCGTCGAAGCCACCACCACCCGTTGCCGCAGCCACTACACTGCCATTTCTACTATTGCTGCCGCATCGTTTGGACATCCGTCTAGTAATGATAAATACATAAACACTTACTTGTTGAAAGAAATATTATTATATCTCGTAACATGAAATATGTAATGTGATGTGATATGATATGATATATCATATATTATTATTATTATGTTGAAAATGAATTTAGTAAAGATGATTTTATATTAACACAAATGTACCCGTGCAATGCGCGGCGGAGAATGATTTTTTTTAAAATTTAAGTTATAGTGTATATGAAATTCATAAACTTCATTCAGTCCATGCATCAAAAAGTGATGGTGGGCGGCCGTCGGCTTTGTCGACTGTCGGTTCTAGACTGCATAACATACGGGTATATAAAAAATGTGTTTGTTATTATTGTTAGAATATTTAAAAATGATTATGTAAATTAATATAAAAATAATATAAAATCAATTAATATATAAATAATACAAATATTAAATGATATTAAATGATATGATATATAAGAAAATATTTAAAAAGTTTGAAAATTAAGACATTATCCATTTGATTTATAATGTAGTATAGATGATCATCAAAATCCTTCATCTTTTTTAATTTAGTTATACAAAATTCTCAATAATTTATTAGTCTTTCAATGTTCTTACCACAAATACCAATAGACATATACCATTTATTTCCCTTTTTAAAATACAACTTAACCAAAAACAATAAAATAAAAACAAACTTGTTTATTGTAAATTAATTACACCCTTAAGTTTTAATCAAATAATTTAACATATTGCTTAACAAAAAGAAAAAAGTTAATGCAACTAAGTACATTAATTGTTAGCAACATGAATATGAATGTACGGTGCCTACACAATATAACGCGATGAATATTTTAAGTCATAAACGTTTGCTTAAATTGATCGAGAAAAACATAGTGATATGTGATACTTTGATGATTAGTGTTGTTGATTCTTATTGTACTATAGAAATCATTTTTTTTATTTTATAATTTAGATATGACATTATATGTATCTTTCTTTTATGATAATTTGATTTTAAGTTTTATTGTTTTAAATACATATACATTATAATATATATCGTGTAATTTAGATAAGTTTTACTTTATTTTATATTACTTTGGTGGGGATTATTAGCAAAGTAATCTCGAAAGTTTTGAGCAACCGGCTTAAGAAGTTTTTGAGTCCACTTATTTCTAACACCCAAACGGCTTTCTTAAGCGATAGGTTGATTTTGGACGGACCGTTGATTCTTAATGAGATGGTTTCCTGGGTTAAGAAAAAGAAGGATAAGGCTTTTATTTTTAAAGTTGATTTTAACAAGGCTTATGATAATGTTAACTGGAATTTTCTGCTTGCGGTTATGATTCAAATGGGTTTCCCGGAGAAATGGTGTGCCTGGATTCATGGGATTTTATCGTCTGCTAGAGCCGCGGTTTTGGTTAATGGCTCCCATACGTTTGAATTTCAGTACTCCAAAGGTATGCGCCAAGGTGATCCTATTTCCCCTTTTCTTGTTTTGATTGTGATGGAAGGGTTTTCTTGCTTAATTAACAAAGCTAATGGGGGTGGGTCACTCGGTTGGATTAAAATTGCTGAATGGTGGTCCAACTATTTCTCATTTGTTATATGCGGATGATTGTACTTTTGTGGGTGAGTGGTCGGATATCAATATTCATAAGGTTACTAGAATCTTGAGAGTTTTTTTCCTTTGCTCCGGCCTTAAAATTAATATTGGAAAATCTAATCTTTTCAGGGTTGGGGTGGAGGATTCGGAAGTTAAGAGGATGGCTGGTGATATTAGGTGTAAGGACGGAGTTTTACCGTTTGTCCATCTTGGTATTAAAATTGGTGGAAATATGAATAGAGTCGCTAACTGGAACTTTATTTTTGATATTTTTGAAGCTCGCTTAGCTAGATGGAAAGCAATTTGTTTATCTATTGGTGGTAGGGTTACTCTCATTAAAGCCGTTTTGGAGAGTTTGCCTACTTACTATTTCTCTTTGTTTAAAGTGCCCGAGTCGGTCATTAATGGTTTGGAATCGATAATGAGGAGGTTTCTCTGGGGCGGTTCGGTGGATAATAAGAAAATTAATTGGGTCTCTTGGGATTGGGTTACGTCTCCAATAAATAAAGGTGGTTTGGGTATCCGTAAATTGAAAGAGTCCAATGTGGCTTTATTGTCTAAATGGATTTGGAGATATAGAAATGAACCCGGAGCGTTATGGAGGAGGGTGATTGATTCGTTACATGGTTCTAACCGCGGTTGGCATTATGTTCCCGTTAATGCGTCTCTTGCGGGAGTGTGGAAAGCGATCATTGGGACTTTTGATAGGTGTAAGGTGGGAGGCAAAATTTGAAAGGGATTTGTGGCAAAGGAGATAATATTCGGTTCTGGATGGATCCATGGGTATCTTATTCGTGCCTTAAGGATGATTTTCCTTTGTTGTTTAAATTGGAAACAGAGAAGAAATGTGTGATTAATAACAGGTTTTGCTTGGATTCGAATAGATTTGTGGGTTCTTCGGATTAGTACACTATTCCGTTTGGTGAAGAGGTGCTGGAAGAATGGATTCGCTTCCGGAGTTGCTAGACGAGGTGCGGTTATCTAGTGTTGATGACAAATGGTCATGGCTTGGTGATAGGAATGGTAAGTTTTCGGTCAGAAGTGTTAAGAGACTCTTTGACAGTGCTAAGGATTTCAGCGACAGATTGATCTTCAAATGGGCGAAAGGGATTCCTAAAAAAGTTAACATCTTTATGTGGCGTTTGTCTTTAAATCGTTTGCCTACTCTCACTGCCCTCCAGGATGGCAATTGCCATTTCGGTTCCACCTTTTGTACACTGTGCGACGATTGGGACGAGTCTTGCGAGCATCTTTTCTGCCATTGCCGTGTTTCTAAGTCTATCTGGGCTCTGGTCAGTAACTGGTGTACGTCGGGTAACTTGAATTTTTCGACAGCCAAAGATCTGTTCGTGATACATGATAAGGTTGGTCTTGATAAGAAAGCGAGGAAGGTTTTTAAAGGAGTGATTTTCGTTACTTGTTGGTGCATTTGGAAGGCGAGGAACGAGAAGATTTTTCAGCAAACTACGGTTAACATCGATAAGATTTTCTTCGAAATTAAGGAGTTAGGATTCTTGTGGTATAGATGTAGATTAAAAAAAGGTAGTATTAGATGGGATGATTGGAATATTTTTCATTGTAAGTTAATTTTGTAATTTTGGTGTCACTCCGTAATTACGGGGTGGTGTGATATATATACATGATTCATACTTTTCAAAAAAAAAAAAAACTAATTCGCTTTTATAATCTTAGGACTGTTATTTAAAAAAATTCTTGTATTATACACATCTATTTTAATTACAATTCTTAAACTTTAAAAAATCTTAAAAGGAAAAAAAGAAAAAATGAAAGATACATGGTTATAATTAATATATTAGATTTTTTGTTAAATATTTCTTTCTATTTATAGTTGAACTAGATGAATGCCCGCGCGATACGGCGGTGTGATGGTGGCGGCAGTAGGTAGTGGTGGTGGTGGCGGCGGCGACGACGGATGGTGGGAATGGCGGTGGTGGCGACAACTGGTGGCGGTAGCGGTGTGGTTATCAATGTAAAAATAATTGATGTAAAAATAGATAGTGTGGTTATTTTAAGGCTTGAGGGATGTAAGTTGTAAATAATTTCATTAAGGGTATTATAAGTATATTAAGTAGAGATATTTAAATTAGTTAATAAATATTAGGGATAGTTTGGGTAGTCCAGTATGCTTTTTTGAAAAACAGATAAGGGTTTGCTCTTTTTTAAGAAGTATAGATAATAT
>JAOXNX010000001.1:6688056-6700484 GCA_028566075.1 Solidago caesia | reverse complement strand
AACGCATATTGTATTATAAGTAATTTCTGAAAGATTGTTTGTTGTTTGTTTAAAAAAAAAAAAAGCAACAAGCAATCCCAAACACCCCCAAAAATGTTATAAATATATATAATTTATAAAAAAATAAACAGTTAATTTTAATTTGGATGTATATGATTGAATTCTCAGAATCAGGGAATTCAACTGAGGAAAAAAGAGAATTGCTTAAACAATATGGTCTTGATCCTGATGAGTTCCTTTCTGATCCTTCTACGCCTTCCAAGGTTTGCCTTTTTTTTTGTATAATTTAAAAAGAAAAAGTTATGTTTTTTGGTATCTGTATAAGTTTTCGTGTATCTGTCGATTAGTCGTCGAGACGGAAGAAAGGGCAGGAAAAGGGTGGAAGAGGGAAGCAAGGTGTGGCAACACCAACACATGAGCAAAGTAAACCTAGGGAGACTCATAAGCTACTTCAGGTGTGTTCTTCTGTGTTTGTTTTATCAATTCTTTAGTTGTATTGGATTATCCGATGTATACGCTAATACCATATTTTTTACTGTGCAAAATTTAGTGTATGTTTGGTGCAACTACTTATAGAAGCTTATGGGAGCTTGAGCTTATCGTTTATATAAGTTCAACCTCATATATCTTTGTTTGGCTACCAAAGTTTTAAGTAGATTATGGTTTCCATAAGCTCCTAAACCATAAGCTAAGTAGCTTTTGAAAAGTAGCTTGAGGTTATGGAAAAGTAAATTACCTAAACTAGTTATATTTCCATCTTTTGAAATTAACATATCTATCCTTTTACGTCATTTTACATTTATAAGCTCCAACAACCTTGAAAAACATATTAGTCCAGCTACAAGCTAGTTTTGCCAAACATATAGTGTAAAAGTAAAAAAGAAAAAGGAAAACGAAAACGAAAAGTGTTACAATGTTTGACATTAAACGTTAAACCTTAAACAGAAAGTGCTATGATGTTTGACATTAAACATTACACTAAATTTACTCACTAAATTTAATGTGATGAATGTGATTTTAACTTTTAAGTTTTATTTAAAAACTTAAAATAACTTGGCTTAATTGAAAGATGTTGCTTTTTTTTTTAAAACTAGTTAGATAGTTTAGTGTAAAGATTTAGTGTTTACATTGGAGCAAAAATCATTTGGTGCAATAATATGTTAAAAAGATTTCTCTTTTGTACTTACTTTAGTGTAATTTTAATGTATATGATGACAAGTTTAAGTATCATGACTATTACATAATTACATTTACATGATATATGTGATAATTATTGGTTAGCATCACATCATGTTTAAGTTATATGAAATGATGAATTTAGAATTCAATGTGTAAGTCTTGATATTTCAGTGAATTCAGAAACCTTTAAAATAGGTAAATGGGTCAGAGAAAAAGTAGAGACTAAAGGGCTTAATAATGGAAATTTGATTTTTTACAAGTTTAAAGAGTGCGCTAGTAAGGATGAAAGGATTCCCAAGATTTGAAAGAGTAGAGACGAATGGTTTGATTTTATTACAGAGGGCATTTTGATGTTAACATGACTTCATCTAATAAATAACCACACAGTTGATTTTCTAATGTCAAATTGACTTTTTTGCAAGTAATTACTATTGTTTGGGATGTAGATGAGGCTCGAAGTTTGCCTTCTTTTTTGAAGGAAAAAAATTCGCTGTTTTTTGGGATTTAAAGACTCCTTTTGTTTGGCAAATCCTTAGAAGAGTAGTTTGGATCACTTGAGCAAGTGAATTCAGCGGCATTCTTTCAAGCAAAGTGGCTTTAAACACATTTTTTGGAATACTTATATGTTTCTGTATGCCTTTGATTGTTACTAATTGAACTGATGGCAGTGTATTTAGCCAGTTTTTTTAACCGTTGTTGCAACTTAACTACTTGAATACAAATATTTTGTGTAGGTATCTCTTGATCTACTCTTTTCATGCTAGAAATGCAGTTATTTGGTTGCCTAAGACTCAGATGGGGTGTTCAATATGGGTTGGACAAAAAAAATTTATTGTTAAACTGTATTCAGAAGCGAACCTTGAAATATAAAATCATATTTTGGCTTTCTATTTACAGTTTGGGTGACTCCAGCATTAGTCCATACCAAACCAAATATCTGAATATATATAAACACATGTCTAGAATACTGCATATTGATATTAAAAATGGTAGGTTCTTGGAGGGACGGCACGGAGGAAGAAATTGCTATCACCAAAGAGCATGGATGTCCGCCCAATGATGGAAGTAGTCAAAGGTGCAGCTTTTGGTATTTTGCAGGTAATATTTGCTCTTTGTATTTCAATTCTGCCCAGAATCAATGAAAAATTTGTTATTCTATTTTTTGTACTAAGAAAGACTATCTACTTTGTTTAGGCTGCTGGTGGCTGTCCTACATCTTTAAGGCCTGGTCGATGGTTAGATTTATATAGTGGTACAGGTTCTGTTGGCATAGAGGCTATCAGCCGAGGATGCTCTGAGGTAACACCTCTTCTTTTATCACAAGTTCTTATAAATTTCAGTATTTTTTTTAATAGATTTATCATTGCAGGTGCATTTTGTGGAGATGGATCCATGGGTTGTCTCTGACGTTCTACGTCCTAATTTGGAATGGACCAACTTTCTTGATAATTCAGTTATACACACTGTTCGTGTGGAAACGTATTTGGAGCGCACCAAAGATGGTCCATTTGATTACATAAGTGTAACACCTCCATATATGCTAGTGGACTACGAGATCCTAATGCAACAAATTTCAGAATCTTCTGTGATTGGAGATGATTCTTTTATAGTAAATTACTTCTTTATCTTTTTACCTATCCGTTATATTTTTCCAATTCAAGTTGCTTTGGTATCATATTGTCGATTATCACTCTATAGGTTGTGGAGTATCCATTCCGAACCGACATGTTAGAAACATGTGGATGCCTTGTGAAGGTTCTTTCTATCTTTTAATCTGTTATTTTTTTATTATTTTATGACTGTATATTGAAGTTATCATGTGGATGTAATCGTGTACTCTTGATTTTAATAATTCAACGTAAATTGCAGTTAGCTGATCGCCGATTTGGAAGGACACACCTAGCAATATACGGGCCCAAGTGGGCCCAGAAGAAAGGAAGGTCATAACGTTGGAGATGTTCCTGACAACATCGAGATGCCTTCAAGTTCAAATTACGCTAATCAGTTGGTTACCATCGACAATGAGTCTAAAGATAACCTTCGGCCTATCTTTGCATGGTAAGCAACCAGTTTATGTGAACTATCACAATCTGCAAATGGAGAATTCCCTCTCATGGTTATCACCTTTAAACCTCAGAAGTTGCAAGGCTTACAAGAGAACCAAATAATTAAGTTGCAGAGTTAATTGAGAGGTCTCCAGAAATGTTAGATACTGTTTTAGATATCATTACTGTAAGCCTGTAACATATGTTAACAACGTTAATTAGCATCTTACCTTTCTACAGTGTATAATTTCATGTTCATATATGAAACAGTAAAGTTAAGTAGAATCTTTGCAACTTAAATGCAGTCTCGGCGACATAATGTATATTCCTAGTAAAAGTAGGAACAAATATGTTTGAACCAGAATCAGTGGTCCACTAGATACTTTGAGTTTTAGGAAGGCAACCTCTTTTGTTTCTTCTCCCATGAGACAAAAAGAAAGCGATATGTCTACAACTCTAGATACCATAAAGTGGTAGTCATATTACAAGATATACTCGCTTTTCTTTGATACATTCCTTTCAAAAACCGCAGCAGGACTAAGAATCTCGAAATTTACCTTACGTTCAGGTTCATATGGCAGTGTTTACCGGTGGTGATTAGTATCGATTGGGACCATAAGTAAGGGAGAGTACAACCATTATTGCACCACCAAATAGGAAATTGTACACAGAAACCGTCCTTTTTACATGAGACTTGTGCTTTAACTTATGTTGTTAACTGACTGCAATATTGAACACAGAAGTATTGAATTCCTAAACTCTACTTTTGACTGGATTTGCACATAATTTAATGTATACTTTTGAAGGTTGAGTTTCGATTCAGACGTGAGTGGGGGCGGTTTTAACCTGCTATTTGCAAGACCTCCACACCCCTCCTTATGGAAAATACATTTGGGATGTAAACCCCCAGGCTCGAACCTGAGACCTGTAAATGGATGGCTAACTATCATCAAATGGTCTAATGGCAAAGAAACATGTTTTTTCAAAAGAGATCTCAAGTTTAAGTCCTACCCTAGACATGAATGATAGAGATTTTTAAGTGAGGGGTTTAAAATTGAAGATTTATTCTGCGAGGACGCTCTCTAGCGCGGACCGGATTAAGACAACGTAAGCTAGATCCCCGATATTCGCAAGTAATTCACACATTTCAAAAAAAGAAACTAAATCGATGGCTTTCTCACGATAATTTTGGGATTTAGATATGAGAATGTAAAATATAATTAAAATGTTTGATTAATCGAAGTAAAATATTGTACATATCAATTATTTTTAAAAGTAGTTATTTTATATAATAATATGTTATTATTGTGTGTTAACAATAGCTCGCTATGTTTAGCATAATCTTTTATATATTATAACGAGGGTATTTATTTTCGCCTCTTTATTTCCTAATTGCACATTTCACTGTGCAATAAACAGTTGTATATTGTAGATAAATTATTGTACATTAAGGGGTGGAAATAGAAAAAGGGAGATGGAAATAGGAGGCACTTTATAATTTCAAAGATGTTAGTTACCACATATTCTTATATCCATATTTTACAATTTATGTCTAAACAATGATGTATATTCTTAAACTATTGAAATATTTAGATATGATCGATAAAGTTAAAGACCAACGTACAGATCATTAAACCATCATACTGAAAGAGATTGAGCAAACAAAGTTATATAGAGATATTAACAGAATTTGAGTTTTATGTTATCCTTTTCAAAAACTTAGACAAAGTTGATGCAAAAATTTAAAATAATAATGTAGTGTACATTGCATTAAATAATAATTAAACTATCAAATATCGACTATTACAATGAAATATCAAGATACATATGTTAATAGGAGGGCGATATAAACCTACCATATACATATACCAATTTACAACTCATGCAGCAAACTATACTCTACCACTATGTACAACTTATACAACAGCCGGGTCTTTATTAAGAGTGCTTACGGTCTAACCCAGTTCAAAACCGGTTCCAAACTGTTGTGAATGTGAACCATCTCTATTGACAAGTACCAAGACGCAAAAGTTGCAAGCGAACTTGGCCTAAAAAGGGAAAAATAATCCTTGTATTAAAAATTTACAATACACTCCAAATATCGACAAGTACAAAATGATGCTAATAAATAATCATCAAAACTTTATGGCATTTGTAACAAACACCGCATCTCCTCTCTTCTTCGGTATTTAATAATCCATCCCGGTTAATGTAACTTTACTTGAAACATTACATTTTAATCAACAAACAATTATCCTCATGTTTTCATTCCTCATTGCGTTTAAGCCTCCTCTTGATTTTCACTTCACTCAAGAAGCTAGCAAGGGTCTGCTGATAACCATAATCCTCTTCATTCTTAATATGATCCGTTTCAGTATGGTTTCTATTTGGGTGTTTGGACTGCACTTTACTTTTCTTACGTGTTTCATCCTCGCCTGTGGTCACAATTATTTCCCCATAAGAACAGGGTTCATCTGTTGAATCAACTATGCTTCCTTTGTTGGTCAAGATAGCCTCATCTTCATGAGAAACACTGAGCTCGCCAATCAGGACATTAGGTTCTGCAACATCATTAAATGCCAGCCCACAATCAACATTTGTTCTACTCTGAGCTTCCACGATTTCATTCACTTTCTCTCCTTCAGCCTTACTTCTGGAAATTAAGGTAAAGGAAAAGTGGATTTAAAATTAGGTTATAATACAGATAATTACTTTCAACACTGGGTTAAAAAAAACTAGATGTGGCAGGACAAGTAGATTGGATAACAACTCATATAGTCATATATAGTCCGGGTTAAATTGGGACATTTCTATCATGAAACGTGTCCAAAATTTATGTATGTTAAAAAATATTCAATAACTTGATAATAACTACATAAAATAACAATAATGGCCTAAATCTTTGATTAAAATGAATTAGAAAGCTGTATGCTTGAAAAACTCTTTCAGTGAATTTCAATCTAGTCCTCTTTTAGATAAGCTTTTCTATGCAACTGATGTAACCAAATCATGCGTAAGTAAATGGGTTGAAACTACCATTATACATTGAAAATCCCTAAAGAGATGTCAAAATTTTCAACCACAATTTACATTTAGAGTAATTCCGGCGGTTTTTTTTTTAAAGCCGGGTTAAAGTATATTGTTACAAGCATCAATTTGCATGTACAAGCTTGTGAGATTTTTCCATCCGTGTTAATAAAATTAGTTCACTCGTTATCGTCAAGAGGGCCAAATCTTTTTCAAATAGCCTTCTTTCTTGTGCTTTTCATTTTCATCGGGGGTTCTTGATTATATTTTTTTTTGGGGTAAAGGGTTCTTGATTATATTTTGTCACAAGCTTTAACGTGTAAAATAGAGACAACTTATACGGTTATACCTTCGCATCCCAGTAGCTTTCTTTTCAATCTCAGAATTGTCCCCATCAAATGCTCTGCTTCCTTCACCATTTCTTGTAATGTCAGCACGACCATCGTTTCCCTCTACATCATCTTCATCCATTAACTTCAATGCTTTTTCAGTATAAGTAACCTGTCTTTCCCTCCTAGATCTAATTTTAAAAACATTTCTGCAAATTGACACAAAAGTTCATAATCAACAATGATTTCAAAAAGGATAAAAACACGATGCTATTTGGCTGTCAAATTGCAAGAAATTTCAATGAAAGTGGACACAAAATGCAGGCTACCCAGCTTTCCCAAACATAAGCCAACAAATGATTGTATGTGTGACTATTATCAAGTACGTAACTGCCATGATAACCAGTTTTCTTGCAGCTAATAATAAAATAAAACATTTTTTAACCAAACATCTATAAAAGATTATTGCAATAATCCAAGCACCCCAATATTTACACATTCACCATTTGCATTTGCTTACAATTATCTATATGATCAATTAACTTGAATTTTTTAAGCTTGTCGTTAAAATTTTTACGGATTTGCGTTCTTCTCATGTATTTTTTTAATCAGAATGATACTTAACCATCACTGCTAGTTTAACTAAAAATATTAAAATCTTACCTTTCCTTCCCAGTGGCTTTCTTTCTAACAGTACCATTTTTCCCATCAAATGCTGTCGGTCTTTCACCATTGGTTGTGAATTCCACATGACCATCATTGACTTCTACAACATCTTTATCGCTTACTTTGTGTGCTTTTTCAGTCCGGGTAACCTTTCTTGCCCTCCTAGATCTGCAATTTGACAGAAAAGGTTTAAATCAACAATAATTTCTGTAAGGAAAATGCTTTTGGATTAGAAAACTGCAAAATATGTTTTTAGGAAAGAAAAGGTAAAAGAATACAAGTCAAGTGATGCCAGTTACACAAAATTACAACAATTTCAGTTCTGTATAGAAGTTAGTCAAATGCTTGCAGACTATAGTAGAATGCAACTGTTACTAATAACGTTTATGTTTCATTTGATCAAAAAACAAAATGGATCTTATAGGGCATCGGTGATGGAAAATTTGCATCTTTTCTTCTTGATTATGTACTATCACTGCAAGTTTAACGAAAATATTAAAATTTTACCTTTCCTTCCCAGTGGCCACCTTTCTAGTAACAGAATTTTCCCCATCAAATGCCTTCGGTCTGTCACCATTGGATGATACTTCAGCATGACCATCATTGTCATCTGCACCATCTTCATCGATTAGTTTGTATACTTCTTCAGTATAAGTAACCTTTCTAGCCCTCCTAGATCTGATTTTAACAACAGGCCTGGAATGACAGAAAAGGTTTTAATTAACAATATCCACAAGGAAATGCTTTAGATTATAAAAAATGCATAAGATGTTTTTGGAAAAGAAAAGTAAAAGCAGTACAAATCATGTGATGCCGGTTACACAAAACATGCAACAATTTCATATATGTTTGACTAGCCAGTCACATGCTTGTTCACCATGGCATGGTAAAGTGCATCTGTTACATATAATGTTTAATCTCTGATTGACGAAGTGAAATGAAAACTAAAATGAATGGAATGGGAATAAGTAACGAAAAAGTTGCATCTTTTCTTGTTTTTGTGACAATTGAAAAAAAATAATTTAGTAACGACATTTCCTACTAGACTAATAATGTTTTTAAACAGAAACCCCAGCAAAGGGAATGCTGGATTTGAAAATTGACAAAAGCATACCCAAATGAAGAGCCATCTTCACATTGCTCCGCCCGCAGCCTGTTCATTGAGAAATAACTAGTAAAAAAGTAGAACAATAAAGAAAAAAAAATTGAAGGCGGCAATTTCTTCCATTTTGCTTATAAACAGATGGAAAGCCAACCACTGTGAATTTTAACGCATAAAATTTCCTACTTCACCTTAACTCAAAAGTAATATGTTAATGGTATACAAAAACTTCACAGTTGTACCTGATAAAATACTACTAATAAAATAGTTCAAAAAATTGGGGAACAAAAATGTTCCGGGTCAACCCACCAGACTCAACTTACTAAGGAATTACCCGACTGTCCAACCCACCATTTCCACCTCTAAATCCCAGTGAGAAAGCGATTGAAAGACAGAGCTTTGCCTTTAATACTTTGAGCTTCTATTTCACCTAATACCTCATAGATCATTTTATTCTAAAACATTATATTATTAATAGTTTGATATGAATATGAATTTTTGTTTGTCAAACCAGTTCTTATAAAAAGAAGCTGAGACAAAGTTTGCGGTCAAAGCCCGACCCTACTTGTACCAAATATTTACCAACCCACCATTTTTTCCACCTCCAAAAAAAAACACCAATGAAAGATTGAAAGGCAGACCTTCGCTTTCTTTTCTTGGAGTTCATATGACAATCACTGGTTTTGGGGTTTGACTCAATTAGCAAGGGATGTGTGATAAAATCCTTGACAGTCAAATCCGGACGCTCCTTCTCCCGATCTACAAAATTCGATACGAAAGCAGCCTTTTTCATCTTTCTAACTCCTTGCTGTATAGGTACCTCATGTGGAAGTAGCACTTTCCATCTCCTGTTTGTACAAAAAAACATAACTTACGTAAAACAAACAAGCTACGATACCTAGCATAATCAAGCAATAGAAACTATAAGAAATAGGTGTGGTTGGCGCGTTGCGAAATATTTTCAAAAGCTATAGCAGTTAGCACAAAACTCTAAATACATTATTTTCTATCAACATTTCTACCAGACGGCGACAAATATTTTTTGACAATTTCTTTAATAGGTAGTTTTAAATGGTTTATTTAAAAAAAACAAAATAGGTTTAAAGGTTTAGGGTATAATAATAGATATTTTAGAAGATAAGGGTTTAGGGTGTAAATAAGAAGATAAAGGTTTAAGGTGTAAATTAGTTCATTAAGGGCAAATTGGGTAATTTCTTATAACTCCTTCCAAAAAGGGGGTTCATTAAGAACAATTGGGTCATTTCGCATATCTTTTTTCCAACATTTTCAAAAAATAAGAGGGGTTATAATTTTTATAAAATAGTATATATATATATATATATATATATTTGTGTGTCCTATACTCCTATCTATCACCCTCACCTTAAATAGACCTTTCTATGTGAACACATTTTCTCTCGAATGATTCATATTTGGACAAACAAGAAGGGCTTTTAGATGACACATGGTGGACCATGCGTATGAAATATTGAAATGTACACACATATGGACCCTATTTTGGATAGTACCAAACTACGGTAATAACTTCCAAATCCAATAATTATATTGATTTTCTTTTCTTTCAAAACATATCTTTCTTCAAACTTTATCAAATATTAAAATATTTATTGGTGTTTTAAGAATCAGACTCAACCAGCTAATTAAAACATATATCTTTATTTAAACTTTATTTAATCCATTAACTTATTAGTGTCTTAAGAACTAGACTCAATCAGCTGGATGGAGAGGAAAGAGGACACACTGATTCAATATGCTTGCTTGAATCGGAAATAGATGGGTGAAATGGTTTTGTCAAAGAGAAAGAATACAGCCATCGAAAGAGGGAAATAGCAATATAAAAAAAAAGGCCACACTCGTCAAATATCATGTTTCTCCTGGTCTAAGTGTTGGGAGATAATCGTCAGAAAAAAGAGTCATCGACAATCTATCTATACTATTATATAAGGCATTTGGCCTAAAGTTTTAAAATTTAAAATTTTAAGAACAACATATATATGGTAAGTTCATTAATGTACAACAAATTAATATTAATTATTTTATTAACAATAAAAACACAACACTTATTTTAATAACTAAATTTATAGCTACAAAATTCTTTTACGCCACCATAACCACTAGCCAAACCGGTGGGTACGTTATCACCCTTAGTTGCATTTCTTCATTGAAAATCTAGATTTATTTTTTAATTTTAAAAGATGGAAAAGTTATCCACGTCCACGCATCGCGTGAGTACAATTTTAGTTCTTCTAATGCATTGGAAATGAAAAAATATGCACAACAAGGTTCAAAAAAATGAAAAAACCATATTTTGTAGGGGGTTTTCAAAATATTTTGCTAACACAAACCGAAAGGTTGTCGCTAATAAATATTTGGGAGATGATATTGATACCATGAAATTTGATTAACTTACCAACATTGTATATTAGATACTTGTACAGTATATTATAACTTTATCAATTTCAATGGTGACCAATATCACTTCCCTAAATATTTACATGAAGTAATGCTGGTTAAATATTTCTAATGGATTAACCCGTCTATTCGAGATAACCAGAATCCATTGAATAGCTATTAATCCTACAAATCAAACGTGCACATAGTCTCTAAGAACCTGAATAAACTACTCCTATATGGGTACAAATTTCAATCAGTGTTACTTTGAATTGAAAAAGATCCTATGGACCCATAATGATATGGTAGATTTTGGGTTTCTTTGTAGGTGAGACGAGGATTGCACAGCTTTTTATCAAGGTCAGTTCCACATAGGAATAAACTAGGTCTATGGAACTAGGTTAGATTGAAAAAAAATTAACAAACATATGAAAAAATTATGTTTGAACAAATATCATTCAAAATTTTATATATAACTAGAGGGGTACCGGCACAATGCAGCGGCGACGACAGCGGTGTGATGATGACGGCGACTGGTGGTGGTGGTGGTGGTGGCGTCTAGTAGTGTAGATAATTGATGTAATTAAGGTAGTATAGATATTATAGGAGATAAGGAATATATGGTGTGAATATGTAAGAAGAATAATATGAACATTTCAAAATCTTAATTTTAAAACATTCCAAAAATAAAAACTCCCAAATGATTTATAAGTAGTTATAGAAATAGACTTTTTGAAACATTTGAAGTGGTTGAATTAAAATTAGACACACGTAATTTATAATCCTAGATCCGCCATTGCTTTTTATACAAAGTAATAAACGACAATAAACTTATATTCGTGGCAAAGATTTAGACAGCCCCCGAACTCCATCGATTGGTGGGGTAAAGTCTTTTTCATGTAGATGATCTTTTAATTTTCTAAGTGAGATCGATTGATGTTGGTTAGGCCTCTCCCCCAGGCTCTCGTTATAGTGGTTGCGGCGTGAGGAGGGCGAAGGAGGAAAAGGGCTTGTGGGCCATGAGGTGCGTTTTTTTTTTTTGTTTTTTTTTAATGATTTTTTATATATATAAAAGGAAAAAATAAATACGGGCCCAATTTTTTTTTTCTTCCTTTTTTTGTATGGCTATTGTTTGTTAATTGTTTTTTTTTTTGTTTATTTATTTATTTATTTTTATAGTTTTTTTTTAACAATTTGATTTTATAATTTTATATTGGTTTTTTATTTTATTTTAACTTATGTAAAGTTTTTCTTATATTATATATATATATATATATATATATATATATCTTATAAGTGAGAATAAATAAGTTTTATGTATTTTTCATCTCAGCTCATCACCCCATGTGTATTGTATAGTAACCTTCTCAGACTATGAGGTATAAGGCATTTTGATGGGGAGGGCGTCTTGCGACATGTGACATTTGCGTAAGAGAAGAAGAAGCCCCAAAAATGGTGGTGTAAGGAGGCAAGGGACGTTTTATATAATAATATATTATACATACATATATTTATATAATAATATATTATACATACATATATATATATATATATACATACATATATATATATATACACTCCTAGCCGAGGCCGAGCCTTTTTTGGACCAAACCGCCCTGCGGGGTGCTGTGCAGGGGCGGCTGGGGGCTTTTTGCAGCGGCAAGGGGC
>JAOXNX010000001.1:6661106-6677128 GCA_028566075.1 Solidago caesia | reverse complement strand
TTAAGACCAACCCGTATACTTTATACGATAGTATAGATAGATGAATAGATCTAGATGTTGAATTTGTTATACGTAAACAATTTGGTTTATATTTCATGAGAAGTGTAAAATATGTTTCCTAAACTCCAAGTACAACTTTGTTTTCTTTTACTCGGTTACCGACCGAGTATTAAGCTAGTTATACTTTGTTTCTAAATATGTCACGTATATATAATTTTACTATATCTAACAATATACTGAAACAAGATTGTGGTATTCTTTGATTTATATGTGACGTTTATTTAAACGACATGTGTCTTTTTAAATCTATACAATAATCCTATTTTTTAGATATATATATATATCACAAATAATTAAACCTTTTACTTAATTAATATAAAGATATAGATATCTAATATAACTAGAACTCTTATATTAAAAATTTTATTGTCTTTATTGTTACCATAATTATCTATTTCCATAACCATTATTATTTACAATGGTAATTTATAATTTATAACATATTGCTATCTATAATTTATAAATATAAAATTTATTTATTCTAATCCATCATGTTAAATTAATTAATAAATAATCACAGTATATCTATGTTTCTAACTTATAACTTAAGATTATTTATTATTTAATTATTTATCTATCTACTAACCTAAATAAACGTAGTTGAAAATTTTAGAACAACATGAATCACGTTTCATCATAATTTTAGATTAAATGATACCATTACCAATATCAGAAATAATATTAGATCTTGGCCAATATTTTTATAAAAATCATGTCTCTCGATATTAGCCTATCAATAAAAAGACCAAATGTATGTTATGTAGTATATTCAAATATTATTTTATTTTAAAAATAAATCAATCATACGATATATGTAGTCAATCCATACATCATACGAGTATTAAGAGTAGTTATATTCGAGTATTAAGAGTAGTTATGTAATATATTAAAATATCTTGACTTTTAAAACTTCAAGTTTTCAAGTCAGAGTAAAAAAAGTTGAAAACTATAAAAATATGTATTTTGGTAACGTTCAAATAAAACTGTTTTAATGTGATGGTTTTAATGGGCCCATGTATTGAAAAGATAGTACGAAAGTAATATTAAATAGAAAGAAGAAAGAGAAAACGAAAAACACAGAGAAGGTGAAATCTATTTAGGGGGGCAAGACAAAAACCCTGGTGAGTGGGGCACGATCCATAACTTTTGGTCTAAACTCTGCTCTCTGTCTCTCTATATATACATATTAGCTCACACAATCAATCAATAAGTGCTGGTCAAGTGTTAGATACAGAGAAAATGGATGAGAAGATATACTCGTCGCTAAGAGAAGCTGTAGACAGAGCTGAGTTAATGGATGCTCACGCTCATAACATAGTTGCCATTGATTCATCGCTTCCGTTCATCTCTTGTTTCTCTGAAGCTTCTGGCAAAGCCTTATCACATGTTACCTCCACCCTTAGCTTCAAGGTCAACCCACCCACCAACCCACTTCTGCTTTTCTTACTTTTTTTTTTTTTTTTTGGAAAAAAAAGGTTAGCTAGTCATATTTGAAAATTTAGTTACATTTTTATATATGTTATTACTGGAAATTGTTTCCTCTTGAAGTTTTTGTCGGTCGTTATGTAAGAGAGGGTGATGTGTTGTATGTTCTTACTGAGTTGGGAGGAGATGATGATGTGACACGTTACTATTGTAGCTCAATCTTGAAATGTCGAGGCGTAATATGTTATATTGAAATAATAATGTTTAAGTCTTTTAAATAAAACGATTGACAACATTATAAACATTTTTAGTGTCTTTTTACGACGTTATGTTTAACGCATTTTGACTTGTTATCAATTAAGTACAGCCTGCATTGACCCATTCCCATTGTAAATGGTTTGAAATTGCCAACTTCACTTACCACTCATAGATGCCTATTGCAGAGAAGCCTGAGGGATGTTGCTGAATTATATGGGTGTGATTCATCTCTTCAAGGAGTCCAAGGATACAGAGGATCCTCTGGTATCGAAACAATCAGCAAAATGTGCTTCAAAGCTGCAGGAATCTCTACTGTACTAATTGATGATGGATTTATTCTTGATAAGATGCTTGGTATTGAGAAGCATAGAGATTTTGTGCCATTTGTTGGTAGAATACTCAGAATTGAGCGTCTAGCTGAGGAAATTCTTGATGAAGTACGATTGTCTTTTTCTTACTCTTGTAACATACTTGCATAATAGTACTATTTTCAATTCGTTTAACTTCTTTATTCTTCTTCTTATGTGTGCTGTACACAATCTTCTCTATAAGTGGCAACATGCTCTAGTGTAAGCCCAAAAAATATAGTATTAGATTCACCCTTTTACTAATGTAGGGAAACCATCTATACATTTGACATGTTTCTCTTTTAGTCCATTCCTTTAACTTAACCCATTTGACCCTTTAGAGATAAAAAGTCATTCAAATAGACCAATTTATAGGTAAATGGGCCGGAATTGCCTCCTCTTAATTCTTGCTGCCTTTTCACTAACATAATCGTTGACCCTAAGATCACCTGATACAAAGTAAATTCTCAGTTTATTGTTCGCCATATTTCTGCCCCAACAACCTTTGGTAGGTGGAAGTTAACATTTGAGGGGAGTGTCGTAGATTTACTGACCTGTGGTAGGCGAAAGACATTTACTGTTCACAACGTATGCGGTTCCTTAAATTTCTGTGCAGCCTTCCATAAAATGCCTAAAAATTAGTGTCTCTAACACATAGAAGATTCATTCAGAAATATAATATATTTCTCTTCCGTTTGCTAGTACAGAATTAGCGTGCTTCCATGTTGCGCTGTTACGTATGGATTATACATATATCCTATCTGCATGCCTGCATGCATGTACAATATGTGCATTCATGGATGTACTATTTCCTTCTCCTTTTTTGTTTTCTTTCCCGTAAGGCATGATCTTTTTCTTTTTTTTAATAACGAATTTGAGAGCTTTGTCGTCATTGATTACACAAGCAACACCATGCCAATGACTCATTTTTTATTATTATGTTTCAGGGAATAATAAGTGGGAAGCGTTGGACACTAGATACATTTACTGATAGTTTCTTAGGAAGATTAAAGTCATATCCTTGTGGGTTCTTTTTGCAAAACAATGGTTTTGCTTTCTGTCTATATAAAGGTAACAAACAGTTTGTTAGTTCCTTAACATCTTGCTGTAACATTTTCTGTTGAAGTGGGTAATACAGATGTCGCCAAAGTGGTTGGTCTAAAAAGCATAGCTGCATATCGCAGTGGCCTTGAAATCAATACGAATGTCACCACGAAAGAGGCTGAGGAGGGTCTTGCCGAAGTTCTGCAAGGTGAGTTCAATATAGCACATTGTTATACTATTAGAGGCAGAGGTGGCAGATTTGACCCATTAACTCATGAATGATCCGATTCGGGTTATATATTATCAGTAATGGGTCAAACGTGTTAGGTGAATAAAAAGAATCCAAAATGGGAACAGGTCTAACAGTTCAAATGGCTTGTAAGTTGCCTGATGTGTATTTGCATTGCATAAAACTGTTCAAGATCATTTTCTTCAAAAAGCTAGATTATTGCTGCAATTATACTAATTTGATCATGTTTGATATGTCAAAAACCATTAATATAAATTTAAATCTTTTGGAGTAAAAGTGTTACCAGACCCTACCCATTTTGCCACCTGTAACCAGTGGCAACATTTTTATCTGACCATTTGTTCTTTCCAGCTGGATATCCTGTTCGTATCTCAAACAAGAACCTTGTTGATTATATCTTCGTGCATAGTTTGGATGTGGCTATAAGTTTTGATTGGCCGATGCAGATACATACAGGGTAAAGCCAGATTGTTGGTTGCATTTTCTGTTACCTATTGAATATGCTTTTAAAGGGTCTTTGGGTGTGTGTTTTGAAAAAGATTATGTGACGCTACATAATCAGAATCAGATAAGTATATGGGCTCTAGGAGATAGTGTTTGATGTGCTACTAATTTTTAAAGTTGCAATAATTAATTCATAGTTATGTGTAATCCGGATCGTCTAATAGATAATATGTCCAACAAGACAATTTATTTTTTTGAAAAAAAAAAAAATGCCTGATTGAAATGGATGTGGAACTTCACATACTTAGGTTGCAAGGTCAAGCCTTTTTTAAGCTGGTTAATTCCTTCACCAAAAAAAAACTCTGAAGTTGGTTATATGAATCAGATAATCAGTTCCAAAATTCAAATCCAAACACTCCTTTAGTATTTCTATACCAAATAACATGTATTAATTTCTTATTAGCTTTGGAGACAAAGATCTGGATTTGAGGCAGGCTAATCCCCTTCATCTCCGTAACCTTCTTGAAGACGAGAGATTCTTGGATTGTCAAATAGTCCTTTTACATGCATCCTACCCTTTTTCAAGGGAAGCATCGTATTTGGCATCCGTTTATCACCAGGTTAAATTTGGAGGGACTTGAAAGGGCAATTTAGAACTTATAATGGTTATCTCAAGATTGTGAGTTTTATATTTTAGTTCTTAACAGAAGTGCTGCAATCAATTTCAGGTGTACCTTGATTTTGGTTTAGCTGTTCCTAAGCTCAGCGTCCATGGCATGATATCATCAGTCAAAGAACTTTTGGAGCTCGCACCTCTAAAGAAGGTGAGGCTCATCCACAATATGATTTAGCTTCTTTTATTTTTTGGTAATAGACTAATAGTAGTGTCCGGATTTTGGGTAACTAATCCACAAGGTCCGAGTCCACTGTCACACATACTCCAACTAGGTAAAGCTCTCCCAGAGGGAGACTGGCGTGGCCACACGAGGGTTGTCATTTTGTACTTTGTTTTGCCTTAGCCAAGGTTTGGACCAACAATAATATCAGCATCACAACATCAACAAGAATGACCTCTTTCTCTTACTCATGCTTGAAATTGAATGTAACCGCAGAAGAATTCCTGAAATGTAACCAGGGAAGATATGATTGTGTTTTCAGGTGAAGTGGCATAAAGATAAATAAATTGAAAGAATTACTGGTTACAATTTATATAGGTATCCGGTTACACTAAGTAGATGAACTATAACTTAAATATAAGTTAGATACACCCAATACACTTCCGGTTAAAGTTGGATACATTTTCCAGAAATTTATTCTTAAGTTAAACTTTGTTAACCCACAGATTTTCAACGAAAATATATCAATCAACCCTTTTGTTCGAAAACATTAACTTTTATTTATAAACCTGGAAAATGAAGATGGAACAATGTCTATAAATCAACTAAGATAAAATTATTTATGTTACGTAAATAATATACATACATAGTAAAAGTTTCCAACATCCTTAAGCTCATGAAGAGATATCAACAATATTTCAAACGTTTTTCCGGCATCGTTAAACTCGTGAATAGAAATTAGTCCTATTTCTGTTATAAACAAGAACAATTTATACACAACACCTAATTAAAGTTATCCATACTTCAAGTTCTTACTCCAAAAGCAGATGACATAACAAAACATAGATTTATTTATTTATTTATTTATTTTGAACGGCCAAAACATAGATTTTTAAGCTACCCGTGTGAATAAACGGGCCTAAAGTCTAGTAAATAATAAACAGCATATTGATATTCACAAGGGAGACCTCTTTCTCTTACTATGTGCTTGAAATTAGCTTCTAGGTTATGCTTCAGCTGACTGGTTCCGTTTGATGTAATGTATCGACTAACTGTCAGGCTTTTTCTATTCTCTAGATTAAGTTCTTTACTTTGTTTCTATTTTATGTCTTTGTTGCTAGTCTGTCTTTTAATATGCTGTTTGATTTGGCTCATTCTTATGTTACATGTAATGTTAAAAGCAAATTGGTATGTGCAGGTGATGTTCAGCACTGATGGATGTAGATTTCCTGAAACATTTTACTTAGGTTTGTGAAACTGGAAATTACAATTTTCCTACATGACTTGTGCATGTGTATGCATATTTTTCTTTAAAGTTGGAAATTTCAACTCAGTTGCTTCTGAACGGGGAAATTTGGTACATCTCTAACAGGTCAAATGTTCAAACGAAAAAGTAGCTAAAACGGGAAAAGGGTTTGGAGGAATTTAAAAAGTTGAATCTTCTGGCACACTAATTATCTATAAAAATATTTAAAGCTTTGGACAATATGTGCTTCGGGTCAATCTAACCCCACCCATGCCAAAAAGTATGTATTGACATTAGTAACTTTCAAGTTTTGACCCACTACCCAACATGTGTAATCCACCGAGTTTGCCACCTCTAACTGGGAGGGGAGTTTTTGACTCGGATATACATGCCCTAACTGGTTCCCTAGCCACCCCCACGATGTTTACCTATGGAGGTTCGAACTTGAGACCTTTTGATAGGACATAAGGATGGCTGACCACTGGGCAATGTTGGAGGTGGTTTGTCATATGTATCAACTTCTTCCATGTAAGATGAATGTCAAGTCAACTTCCTCTTGTTGTCTGCCTTGGCAGGTGCAAAGAGAGCACGAGATGTTGTTTTCTCAGTTCTACATGATGCATGTAACGAGGGTGATCTTTCAATATCTGAAGCTCTTGAAGCTGTTACCGACATCTTTGCTGATAATGCAAAAATGTTGTACAAAATTGATGGCTCTTTGACATCTAGATGTGTTTCTGATACGTTACCAAAGTTGGATAATCGGGCGAAGGAGTTTAACTCTACGAAACAAGATGTCACGCTTGTTCGTGTTTTATGGGTAGATGCATCTGGACAACATAGGTGCCGTGTAAGTCGTCTTCTATTTGTACATTCTGTTTCTCATCATCTTGGGACTTTTGTTTTACATTTAGTTTTGCTTTAGAATTTCTGATAGTCATTTACAGTATTTTATGAAAAATGCAACAAATAGCTGTAGTTCTAAGTTCGGAAAAACCATAGGTGGCAGTTTCAACCCTATCTTACATTTTCTGTCTAATGAGTTGCGGGGGTCAAAGTTTCCCACAATGTATTTTTATCTGATAAAACCTCAAAATAGTTTTATTCAACACTTTATAACTACTATCATAGACCAGTGGTTTTGGAAGAAAAGCCTGTTTTGTTGATCAACTATTGATATGTTGGTTTTCTTCGGATTTAGTTATTTGGCTGTATGTAGTGTGAAGTCCTGTGAGTTTGTATACATCTTTCTCAGGTTGTCCCACAAAAACGCTTCAATAAATTTGTGAAGGAGAATGGGTTAGGTCTAACCTGTGCCTCGATGGGCATGAGTTCAGCAATGGATGGTCCTGCTGATGAAACCAATCTGACAGGAACTGGTGAGATCAGACTCATGCCTGATTTATCAACCAGATGCAAAATACCATGGTAAAATATTGCTTTCAAAACAATCACAATAGAATAGCGGTCTTTATCTTATTCTAATCGTAAGTTTCATTGCCATCTTTTCATTCAGACAATGTTTGTCACCATTTTCTATATGTGTTGACAACAATCTGTGATCATTAATCTTTCTGAACAATGAAGCAAATACTATTTTCATTTTGTATTTCTGCATATAGCTTTTCACATCTGTAATTTTGTCATCGATGACTCAAACATATGTTTTGACATCTCAAATTTTGGTGATCTATGTACAGGTTGATGCAGGAAGAGATGGTTTTAGCTGATATGTACTTAAAACCTGGTCAAGTGTGGGAATACTGCCCTAGAGAAACTCTAAGAAGAGTTTCAAAAGTTCTGAAAGAACAATTTAACCTGGTATTTAATACTTTACTCATTGAATGTGGTTGTTTGTGTTTTGCTTAAGCTTGATTTATATTGTTGATTTCTCTCATGGCATCCCTAAATATCAAAACTGACCTGCTATCTGAGCTCTAAAATATAATTAAGCATGTGAACTCTTCTGCGTTTTTCACGCAGTATGATTCAGTTTCAGTCTACCGGTTGCATAACTAGTCACATTCTTGACCCAATTACTTATAAATTGGCTGATTTGAGATAAGTTATATCTCTAATGGATCAAATGCGTTGAAAGTCATCTGAAGTGTGAAAATGGGTAAAAGCCCCCTAAATATTTTTATCGAAGAGTTACATAATTTCTGTAATAGTATTGCTTTATTATCATTTAGAATATTAATAATTTAAAAATTATTAACAAGGATGAAAAAAGTGTTGTCTAGTTGGCCCACTTGACCCGGCCCATTTTGACCAAGACTCATGATTATCCTCTTTGACCTGTCCATGTTGATATCTCAAATATTGATGCTTCTAGTACACTAGGTGGTATGATGACCATAACTTTGAGAAATGCTACACTTGCAAACAATTTACATGCACATGTGGCATGTGAGATGGTCTATTAACAAAGAGAGAGAAAGAAGAGAGGGAAAAATTTGAGACACATGTGTTTGTAAGTGTAGCATTAATGTTACGCTTCTGTTAGCCTCAAAGCTTTAATCCGCATGCCTTTTGTACAGGTAATGAATGCTGGATTTGAAAATGAGTTCTATTTATTAAAGAGTCAGTTAAGGTATTATGTAACTTTTATTATGTGTAATTGTGTACTTCAAGTTGCAAATCTACATATTGTCTTATGATTTGTAACATGTGTAAACAATTAAACAGGGATGGTCAAGAAGAATGGGTCCCATTTGACACATCGCGTTACTGCTCGACAGCTGCATTTGATGCTGCTTCGCCTGTGTTACATGAAGTTGTAAATTCACTACAGTTCTTGAATATTGATGTAGAACAGGTAACAAGGAATTTTACATTTTGTGGGCATATGTTTTAGTATATCTTGATGCATTGAACTATTAAAGTCACAAAATCTTGTCACAGTTTATATTTCGAAGTAATTCATGCATATGTAAACGCATTGTATCATGGATTGAAGAAATCATGATTTATAAGCAGTGTTTCTTCTGAAATTTTGCAGTCTGATGTTTCTTTGTTTGGTAATGCAGCTACATGCAGAGGCTGGTAGTGGTCAGTTTGAAATTGCATTGCGTTATAGTACTTGTACCAATGCTGCAGATAACTTGATATATGCCCGTGAAGTTATTAGATCTGTTGCAAGGAAACATGGGTTGCTAGCCACTTTTATGCCAAAGTATGTAATGCATGATGAAAAACATCACTGCTGCTAGAGATGGCAAGATGGGCGGCTTGGGTAGTCAGTCAAAGCGGATCTGGGTTTTTAGTACTTGTCAGAAAGGCCCTGGTCAGATTGGGTTGTCCTGCCAAGTCTTTTTTGTCCTTTTTATAGAAAAAGAACACGGTTAAGTATGATTATAAAAATATATTTAAGACAATAATAATCTATATCTTTCAATAAAATGATTGAAGGTGTTCTATGCAATCAAAATTCACCTGGAGAACCTTTGACCTGTTTGATACGTTTGACATGTTTCCTTCTAAACACTGATTTATAAGTAAAGGGGTCAGAATCAACACCTCTACTTTCTATGCTAGAGGAGCAGATATGTTTCCACTGTCGCACAATATCTTGCTCATAAAGTCTTCTTCAGCTTCTACGTGCAGATGCTTTTTCTTTTTGAATGTTTATTTGTGGTCTTAATCAGGTATGCCTTAGATGACATCGGATCTGGTTCACATGTGCATATTAGTTTGTCCCAAAATGGGAAAAATGTATTTGCGGCATCTGATGGTTCGTCTCGCCATGGAATGTCCAAAATTGGGGAAGAGTTCATGGCTGGTGTTCTACACCATCTTCCATCTCTTTTAGCTTTTACAGCACCAATCCCGAACAGGTAAGAAGTTTCACTTTTGACTATTGTTGTTGATATTGTGATAAATATATAAGTTTACATAATACACTACAGAACCAAGAAGAGTGAGAAGTCTCTAATCTCATTGAACTATCATGTATTTGTAGTTATGATCGTATACAACCCAATACCTGGAGTGGAGCATACCTTTGCTGGGGTAAAGAAAACAGAGAAGCTCCTCTAAGAACTGCATGTCCACCTGGCATTGCCGATGGCATTGTCAGCAACTTTGAAATTAAAGCATTTGATGGATGTGCTAATCCGTATCTGGCCCTTGCTGCTATTATTGCTTCTGGAATTGATGGTCTTCACAGACACCTTTCTCTCTCTGATCCTATTGGTAGACTCCTTAAACTTTCTAATTTCACCTGTCTAACATGTTCCAGAATTCAGACTTCCTTTGGTTTCTTTGTTGTCGTTTTGTAATCGGAATGTGGCATTAAGTTGTTTGTCTGTACGAAACCAAGTTTGTTATGTATTATTTATATAGGTGAAAAAACAGATTGGTTGGGTAAGGGATTAAATGAGTGTTTTTTGGTTTCAGGTGGAAAAAGGTTGGGTGGACTGGGAAACACTTTTTGTCCAGATTATTATTTTTTTCAAAATACATATTGGTGTGTCAAGTCTGATTACAAATATTTATAGCATTTCATGTATATTTACTTTTCGCATAAATTGATATTTCACACCTTATACTCTTTCAGCTATGACTTTAATCCATTTGACCCGTTTCCCTTGGAGCATTCTTATTAATTTACCCTTTAGAGACCAAACAAAGTAATCTGAATATAAACGGGTCAAAGTTGCCAGTTTATTCTTTCACTGTGATGTTAAGTTGTAAACATATGCACACAAGTTTTGCAACTTTTGATCTGCACCAGTGTCATTTTTAGCTATAGTTTATTCAACCCATTTTACCTACTATCATTTAAACTAAAACCCATTATGCATATAAAGAGGTTGGAGTTGAGACGTCTATCTAAATCAATCTTACTTCTACTTCAACAGATGACAATCCTGATATCCTACGTGACAAACTCCAAAGATTGCCGGCCTCCCTTGCAGAATCAGTAGAAGCTCTTGCAAAAGACACTGCTTTAGAAGCTTTATTAGGAGAGAAATTATTGGTTGCTATAAAAGGGGTTCGCAAGGTACATGTTAAACTTTTTTTTTTCTACTTTTTAGTAATTATGAGCAACAAAAGTGAATGATGAACACTTTTTTTTTTACAGGCAGAAATCAAACACTACTCTGAGAATAAGGATGCGTACAAGAAACTCATACACCAGTACTAATATGTTCGTGTCGGATGGTTTGCCAAATGCAGTTCTCATGATGATTACTTTAGTGTCATAATGTTGGTTGACTGTTTTTATAACTAAAACTTATTATTGGTTAAACCAAGCAAGTGATTTCATTAATGTTTCTCAGAACTAATCTCCCTTTCCTCTTGACGAATGAAGAGAAAGCAAAGCACTGAATACTGATTACGAATGCGTTGTGTCAAAAATGTTCATTATGAGCTGCTAACATTTCCTTGGTTCACTTCTTTGTTTACAAATAAGTAATTTATTAAGTATGATTGCAGTAACTACTACAAGTAATAATATAAAGTTTTGTATGCGATTTAGGAGCTTGTATATATTTGACATTTAGTACATGGGACTTTTCAACCCTGACCTGTTTGAACGATCTGTTGTGGTAGAAAATATATATTGTTCTCAATGTGAAGAGGTAAATCTACAACATATAGTGTGCTGGAGCTAAACAAATAATTATAAGATGTTTTGTTTGACTCAGAATGTGTTTTTGGTCTATTATTGATCTTTAGAGGTACATTGCGTCCCTCTGTGACCATTTGCGCTGTCACCCATGAGGTGGTTGCGGGTCTTCTTAATGTCATAATCTTTGGCCACTCAAGTAGGTTTGGAGGGGTCGGATATACCTAAGAGCTTGTTTTGTGGTTAGATCAGTGATGTGATTTGAAAATTCTCGCTGAAACTTCAGTTACCGGATCAGGCTTTCTAGCTTTAGTGACTGAAATTAGCTTTGAGTTGGGGTTTTGGATGTAGCTGGATCTGGGCTCTAGAGTTTTAGTAGTGGCATCCTCTTAGTGTATGTGGAGCAATTATTCAATTATAAGTAGGTTCTCTTTGATTTTTGAATTTCTGAATCCTACCTATTTATTAATGGGTGAACTCCGGTCTCCAAAACTTTAAAATCCGAGTATGGTTGAAACTGTGGCAGGTCAAATGACTGGTCCGTTTCTATACCAATTTTTCGCTTGACTCGTTTCACAGGAACCTGGCTAGTTTTTTGGTTGAATCAATATCACCTGTAACAGGTGGAAAATGATATTCAGGTGAAACTTTCCTTTTTTGGTAAAAAACTTCTGGTTTTTTCCGCACTTTTTTAGAAAGTTTTAAAACTTCAATATTTGATAAATTTTATGAACCACCACCGCCATATGACTAGTATAGTAGCAAGCTTTGGTCTCACTTGTTTATACTACCTTTAATGACCATTAACTACCATATCGTTGTATACGACCACCATCTTCTACCTTTCAGGCAAGCGATAGAACCGACCGGTTCAACTGTTTGATCTAGTGACTCAACAAATTTGTGACTATACCAGTTCAACCCAAGAATCTGGTTTGAAAACATTGTTGGTCTCTCTTTTTGTACGTTAATAATAATAATAATATGAATATATCTTATAAAGCCAGAGTTAAAATACAACTTGGCTGATATTGTACTCCATCTCTATGATGATATACACAATGTATACATTTTACTTTACTTTTCAATTTATGGACGTACATAGTTGGTCTAGTTGCAATAAATTAATTACAAATAAATTGTAACTTTCAGGGGGGTCATTTGCTTATCTGAGGGTAGAGTTAGGAGACTTTGTAGCGTTCATAGTGGCCAGAAACATCCTCGTAGAGTACGTGATTGGGGGAGCCGCGGTGGCACTTTCATGGACTTCCTACTTTGCCACCCTTTGTAACCACGACCCCAGTGATTTTCGCATCAAGGCTCACGGCCTAGCCAAGGACTACAGCGAATTGGACCCCATTGCAGTAGTTGTCATAGCCATCATTTGCATCATCGCAGTCCTCAGCACCAAAGGCTCATCCCGCATCAACTACATTGCCTCTGTTGTCCACATTATTGTGATCCTATTCATCATCATATGTGGCCTCATCAAAGCGGACACGGATAACTACAAAGACTTTGCACCATTTGAGGCCCGAGGAGTGTTCAAGGCCTCGGCTGTACTCTTTTTCACATATGTTGAGTTTGATGCTGTTGCAACTATGGCTGAGATGCAGCCAAAGACATTCCTATAGGCCTTGTTGGCTCGATGGTGATCACCACCGCACTATATTGCGCATTAGCCATAAAACCTTGATTGATGCAATCATATAAAAACGTAGATGTTGATGCCCCTTTCTCAGTGGCATTTAAATCAGTTGGTTGGGATTAGGCCAAATATGTGGTGGTCGCCGGAGCTCTAAAGGGTATGACCTCGGTGCTCCGATAGTTGGAGCCGTTGGCCAAGCAAGGTAAGTTCACTAGTAAACTGTTTCCACCATCATTTCATAAATAAGTTGTTCATCTTTAAATAAGGTATTTGCAATGACTCGGAAATCTGAATATCTCATCACAACTCGGTAAAATAAGATGTCGTTTGTAACAATAGTCTTTGCTTGGGTAATTAATGAACAACCAACGTTCTCATACGTTGTGTTAGTTGATTTTAATTTCAAAACTTTAAAAAAAAAAAAAAAGAAGAAGAAGAAAAAAGAATGTTTTAGAGCATGTAGCAGCTATGATGTTAATTTTTAAGTTTACTATTGTCAGCAGCATCATCTTTTTATAGGACTTGCTATCAACACAGTAAGCACGTCATGATTCCATACTTGGTATCTACCCGGACACATATGAAATTGGTTGCGAGCCATAATGGAATACAAATGAACATCAGGTATACACGATGATCAAGTTCCAGAACCATAAAACAGTACATTAGCTTTAGGCGAATGTTGATCTAATGACCTTATATGGTTATTCGTAAGGTTTGACACATTATCTACGTACGTTGATCTAACGACCTTACATGGTAATTCGTAAGGTTTGACACATTACCTACGTACGTTGATCTAATGACCTTACATGGTTATTCCTAAGGTTTGACACATTACCTATGTACGAATGGTGACCTATTTCTCAAGATACCCCATCACATAGCATGATGCCTCATCCAAAATAATCTCATTCAAACACAATTAACAAGTAGCAATATATCAGTTGCCAGTAATTTTAGACAGTCCAACAATCCATTAATAATGAAAAACATTCTATATGCTTTCGGCAAGAACGATCACCCAATTAAGATTAGAAAAAAAATAATACGAAGATAATCTGTGACATGACATCGAAATCGTGACGATAGGTGTGGTACATATAGATAACATTATGGGCAGCATTTGGTTAGATTATTACTTTTAAGTGTCAGGATTGATAATTAAAATAAAATAAAATAATAGCTACTTTAGTAGAGTGCAAGTAATTTGATAACAAATAAGACTTAAACCAAGACTAGCATATCAAAAGCCCATGTCTCTCTCTCTTTGTGTGGTCTATACTCTAGCATCTTTGACCCAAATATTCCATTTGATCAGTACAAATAGCCAGTTCCAGCGAGACAAGAACATGCCGATCCAACTAAAGAACATAAAGAAAGCGAGGGAAAAAACTGACCCAGATATTAAACAAACTCAAAATGTAGTCAAATTTCGACATACAACAGGTTTAATCTACATTAAACAAGATTCTTCACATAACGTGAAAGAGAATGAACAAACCGCAAGTCAAGCCTAGCGAGGGGCCTTCTTTTTGCCAGCAATTGCAACCTTCTTACCCTTTAAAGTCCTGCAATTATTCTTTGTACGTTGCCCTCTACAAGGGAGTCCCTGAATGTGGCGTATGCCTCTGTAGCACTGAATTTCTTTTAGTCTCCTAATTGCAAGTGCATTGAATCGCCTCTGTACAATCAATGCAAAGAAGTTAACTCAATATAGATCGTGCAAACCACTTTCTATGATCAAAATCAGAATAAATAGCATTTTGCACATTTGTTTACAGTACTATTTTGTCAAGATTTTGATACCCACCCCACACATTTCCTTTTTGCTTAGGTTGCACCAAGATTGTGTTTTTGAAGTGGGACTGTTTACTCACAACCATCTAATTCTTTCAATGATTATTTCCCCTTATTTCTTATCCCATTTTTTTTTCCGTAGGCATCGTCGTTGAACACAATACAGTGACAGCATGATACACAAAAAAATATAAACAATGAAATGAAATGGACCAAATTTGTCCTCAAGGTGAAGGTTTTCTTAATATAATTGACAGGCAAGTATTCAGGTCCAATGTAGACAACCAACCTACATACAAAATACTAAGGAGCAAATTTTCTAAATGTTAAAGATACAAAGCAACTCTTAACTCTACTTACAGATATACAAGAAGAAAGAATAGAGTTCCTTTAAACATAGATAGGTCCATACAACTGAATTTCACTAACTCACTCAATAGGGAGGATCATGTCAATGCAACAATGTAGAAAATAGTTGGCGAGGAAAATTTGTAGCAAGATATTTTTGACTAGTTTCCGAAAGCGTAAACAATGAAGTCAGTAAGACGTCTTAGGCTAGTTTCAGAAAGCAAGAACGATGAAGGCAAAGTAAAAAAGTTGAGTGACCTTTTTGACAATTAATGGCATAAGCTTAAGTGATCGTTATCTACACATTATTTGAACATATCACGTATGAGAGTAAAAATGTGGTAGTATTATATATCGATACAACCTACACGATTAATTTTATTGCTCAGCCAATATAGTTACTTCAAAAGGACCAGTCACATGTTTTTTATGAGTACTGTATGAACCAACAGAAAGGAACCGAAACAACGTTTAGGCTAATTTTCTCCTAAAGAGGAAAACTTTCCAAAGAAAAAAATGAACCTAAAAGAGTTTATCTATGTTTTGCTTACAGCAAAACTATCAAATTGCCTAACAAGTAATAATATACTGAGAAAAGATAAAAACAGCTTAAAACAACTCTCCTCCTTTTTTTGAAAGTTTACTACTATTCACACAAAACCGCCACCCACCAATAAGTGAAGTGGCACGATTACAAGGCAGTTACATGAATACAAAATTACACCAATCCTCCCAAGTAAC
>JAOXNX010000001.1:6645023-6656505 GCA_028566075.1 Solidago caesia | reverse complement strand
ACTATATCATCTTATGAGAGTGTCGTTATCAGTATTACTATAGTTATTATGATACGTGTTTCATTATTTGTATTAATCCGGTTATTGTTCAGCTTTTAAATTTGGCTTGCTTAACATAAATTTATTATTGTTATTAATTTAACTAATATATACTTTTTAAATCGTTAATAAGTTACTCTAGCGAAAAAGCTTTTACATATTACCGTACACAATAAGCGTTATGTCTCCCAGGACAACACCCGGGTGACATAACTCGTTTATATTTTTTTTTAGAACGGCAGAAGATTATATTACTAAAAACGACCAACTAACAAGATGCTAGTCGCCAAAAAGTACAATTACAATTACAATCTAGATAGAGACTCAATGCAACGATATCTAGATATAACTCGTTTATATCTAATTAAACTACATGCATATATGCTGCAAAATGGACCTTTTTCATCAAGATGCGTGTAACATATTATATTGAGTATGGATACAAATGGTACTCACGTACGTGGTCCTTGTATGCAACTTCGGTTGCGTTGCTTTAAGGTCTCTCAATCATGCCCCAAAATTCTTAAATTTTCACTGTCACATCATCATTATATCATTTTTTTTCTCCCATGATTTACCCAGAACCTTACCAATAATACCACAATTCTTCTCAAATTCTCACTGCCATATCATCGCTACATCATTTCCATTTACGTAAACACAAAATTAAATAAAATAACATTATATTAATAAAATAACATTACAATATAAAATAACATTATATTAATAAAATAACATTACAATATATTAATATTAAATAAAAACAAGTATATTAATTAAATTATATATTTATATTAAAACATACAAATTTATACAGATTAGAAAGTAATGGTTGCTATAGAAATATTAAACAAGTTCGAGGGTCTTAAGTAAAAAAACCAAAAACAAGTTTTAGGGTTGATTTATTGATCGTCTTCTTCACAACCTTGTTTTTTTATTTTTATATCTATATACTATATGTCTATATGTATCGCTGTCATATATATATATATGTATTCACAAAAAACCAAAAAAGTAATCAAAAAATAAAAAAGAAAACTCGCTCCACATGTCCACCTCTTTCCGTTCAGCTCGTTCTCTACACGACGGTACTCGCGTTCTAGCTTGAACGAGGTTGAGAATGTCGGACATGCCAATTGGGGGAGGGGGGGTTTGGTGAGAACGGGGCAAGAACGCCACGGTTGGGAAGGGCCTCACATGTTAATAATATTCCCCAGCTTCTTTTAATACATTTTAAAGTTAATTTTAACTTTTTTATAATGAATTTTAATTTTAATTTTTCTAAAAAACTAAATTACATGATAGGAAACATTTTATAAGATCCTTTATAAGAAAAGAAAGAAAAAAAAAATCTGTCATCTTTTAACTCATTTAAATCATTGGGTTCGTTTTCTTTTACCAATCTTTATTTTCCTTCATTTGATCTATTATCCTTACGATTTTGAATTTCATAGTACAAAAGTAGTCTTGTCACTTTTGTATGCTTTTAGAACAAGAGGAGCTTTGCATATTCTATGTATCACCGAATTCGTGTGAAATATATATAATATAAAGAGATACATACTGATAGACTAATAATTTAAATATTGTTAAAATATGGTTATGGATAAGTCAACTGTGAGTTCATGGCTAAAAAAAAAAAAAAACCTAGTGTGTGGATCGAACGTGTGACGTTATGTTTAAGGGGCAACACATGTTACCACCCCAACTAACATACAATGATGTTATACATTGCTAAATGTTATATATATATATTAAAAGTAACTGGTTACTGTTCATTGAACAGTAACCAGTTTGGAATTGTAATAGGGTAATGTTGAGAGAAATTATATGAACCATTCTTTTAGAACTTGCAAGGCCACCACGTTGCCTTCCAAGTTGTATTAGATCTAGAACTCATCATTTATTACTAGAGGAGTACCCGCGTAAAGCGACGGTAGTGGCGGCGGCGAGTAGTGTAGGTTATTGATGTAAAAAGGGGTAGCGTAGTTATTTTAGGAGTTAAGGGTAGATGTTGTAAATTAATTTTATTAAGGGTATTATAGGTATTTCAAGTGGAGATGTTTAAAATAGTGAATAAAGAGGAGAGACATTTTTGGGTTATCAACTTCTTAGTTGAATAAAAAAGAATGGGTAAATGCTTTATAATGTAGTATAGATACTTAAAATTACAACTAAGATACTTGTACGTATATAGGATATATATTTTAAATCACAACTTAAATAGTATGATCTGATTTGTTAAACCACATCAATTCAACAAAACCAATACTACAAACACATGACCTTAACCAATAGAGAATTTTGGCAAGTGCAGTAGTAACGACCACTCAGGGCCATCAACTTTGAGGGCCTTTGACTTTTAAAGACCCGTTATTATTAGTATACTCTATACTTATTAAAAATAAAAAAAATCATGGTTTTATTTTAGCAAGTTCCTGAAAATATAAAAAGTTGCCCTAAATGAAATTTTTTAAAAATAGATTATTATTTTAGAACATAACCCAAAATTAAATATTAAATATAACACAATACAACTTAAACCCATTTAAAAACTAATAAACAGGTCAAGTATTTCTATATGGTTTTTGGAGTCGATTAAAACTTGCGTATCAAAGGAACAAATCACTGTTATCAAAACTTAAGTTCAACAATTGAAATTCAGTTAAAAAAATGTATACTCCATATGTGCTTTATCTTTTATCGATCATGTAGAGTACGTGTATTTTATTTTATTTTTCTTTCATCTATACTCCAAATTAATTTATCTTTGAAAGTGTTTTTGCGAAATATATTTTATGGTCTAATTCACATATCACCACACAAGGAGCATTTTGATATATCAAGACTTAGCTAGAAAAACCAGGTTCTCTGTTGATGGTAACTTACAAACTTGAACCAAACCAATTTTTTCTTTTTTAATTATGGTTGTCCTACTCGTTTTGCGAGCAAATTAATCCCAAGAGTTGACTCGTTTTGCAAACTTAGAGCCTCTGTGGCCACTAGGATATCTTTTTTTAAGGAACCCAAGGAGTTTCATCATTTTGGAGACACATGCTCAACCAATGGACCACCACCTTAGTGGTTACCACACCAAATTTAATAAAGGAAGATTCTTTTAGTTACACTCCTGAAAAGTTCAATTTGAAATTTAGGACACAAAAACCATTGATCCATTAACTAAACTTCTTTGAAACTTTAAAGAATAAATCAGACTATTATGAGCAATGATTAAACGCAATATAGATCGCAATATAAAAATAATAATATCTAGATTACTAGAATAATATAAGAAGCATCAAAACGATTGCAACCACCAAGAAGATCAAGCACGTACATAATAAGCATATGCTGCCCTCACCATCATGGTGATATCTAACTACCTTCAAGGTAGTCTAGTGGTCAGGAGTTCCTTTGCTCAAACAGGTCTCATATTCCAAACTTTCCTAGATATTTATCTTGGAATTGGATAGGAAAATAGTTGAAAACAATTATATGAATATTTTGATTAGACTGTATATCTAAGTAAAAAAAAAACTCATCATTCCTAGGTATTCTGAATAGAAAAACCTGGTTCGTTTATCCGTTTACCTATCAAGATGAATTTCCTATAAGATGGTTTGGAACTTGGAACTCAAAACTCGTATCGAATTATTTTAAGATGTTGATATCTTTTTGATCCGGTTCAGTTAGGTCCTTAAGGGCTTAAGGCCGATCTCTCTTGGGTTATCTTAGTGGACCACGTAGTTTTGTACCCTCTCTAAGACTCTAAGTGGTACTTTTAAAGTGGTTTGGGCCTTGTAATTTCAAAGTTGGGCTCCTCAACAAACTTGGGGGCTTAGGGCATCTAAACAAAGTAACAAAGACACAAAGATACTTTAGTTTCATGACTTCATCACATTTGCAGATTTGCACATACGCTTGACATGTTACGATAGTCTAAACCGTAAATGAGTGAGTTTTTCCTGTTAATGCTATTCTTGGAGGATAGTTTTTTTTTTACAAAGATTTTTTTTTTTGAACAGCCATTTTTTATTAATAAAACTTGATTTTCGGCAAGATGTCGAACCAAAAAGATTACAATTACATCAAACTAAGTTTGGACATATTTGTCATAATGGCCACGAATATACTGAGCTACGATCCCTACTAGAGATCCACAAATAAGAAACCGAAACAATAGACTTAAATAAATCTCCACTATGCTTTGACTTTTCTTTAAAAACTTTCGCATTGCGGTATTTTCAAAGTGACACCAAACAAACTGCTTGAATCACTCCTTTGGTTTTTACAAAGATATACGCTAACTTAAATTGAGTATATGCCACTTGTTGAATCTGAACCTTTTCGTATTCACTTCCAATATGTTATCTAGCAAGTTTTGAAACTGAAACCTCTTTCAAAAATATCATGATGTTAATTACTAGAGCGAGGTGATTTCATATTCTGATAGTCTCTTGTTAGCAAATTGAACAGGGGGTTTTACCTAAGTAAAATTGGGGACGTAAATGTGAATTGATGTTAATTAACCTTGATGTGAAATGCCATAATTGAAATTTGTAAGGAAGTGCCGAGTGCGTTTATGATGTTTGTATCGTTGTCTTCATACATAGAACAAGGACAACCTTCACTAAATGCACTTGGATTGTAATGACCATGTGGTTGCCCACTATATATCCAAATCTTGGCACATTGTGTGTGTACACATAAAGGATATATATGTTAAATTTTCAAAACTAATATTGTTGTTGAGATAGATTTAACGTCAAGCACTCAAGCTAGCATGTGTTTACATTCTATATAAAGATATTTTTCAATGAACATTTTAACGTCGTTTGCTAAAGAGGAATGCTAGGTTTACAAACAAACTTTTACAAACTCATGTGCTAAATTAGGTGGACCAATTATATGTAAAACTTTTTTCTCTTTCTTCATTCTTTCTCTTCATTTCATTGGTGACACATTAGTTTGTAAAAATTTGTCTGTAATTAGTTTGTAAACCTAGCATTTCTCTTTTATATGTGTTAAAACTGGTCGATATTGATATTACTTATTTAATCATTTAGGTATTTGTGCATTGACGAAGTGACAAGCTAAGTTGTGTAATTATCTTATTCGAGGTAAGATAACTTACATTTGACACTCGAGGGACACAACAAAATTTGTATTTATTTAATAACCTCATTTTATGATTGAGTAAACTATCTCGTACTTATATTGGGTATGCGATGTATGTGGGTGGTTTATTGTGGGCATTGTTTATGCATTTTAAAGTAGACTAGCATGGTACCTGCGCGTTGCAGCGGATTGTTTTCAAGGCAATCAATTAAGCAAGATACTATAATGGATAACGTAGCTGCAACAATGTTAACAAAAAAAAAAAATACCAACATTCAACAAATATCTAACGAATATTTGTTTACACAACTTGGAATTTAGAAGAAAATTAAATAGATACAGGTAAATTCTTTATGCCGAACTCTGATCTTAGTTTAAGTAACATAACCAGCAGCCTAGTGCAATAGAATATTATCACTGAAAAGACAAAATGAAAAATACAATAGATAGTTGAATTTTAAAAAAAAAACAATAGATAGTTGAATTTAAAAGCCAATTTGACAATTGTAAAAAAAATAAAAATTAAGAATTGTAGATGGAAAGTTAAAACCACTTACATATACAAATTATACGTCGTGTAATACTTCTATATACACTATAATTGTTGTGTATACTCTGGGTCGATTTGAAGTCTTTCACTGGCCTAACTAAAACCTTTGTCTTTTCACGTGATATCCCTCTAGATAGTGCCACATGAAGTTGGTCTTGCGAGAATACCGATTCTGGTAGATATATACCCACGTTTGGAATTGTTTGGCCTTGAACTTTGTTGATTGTCATCGCAAAGCTAAGGCGAATGGGAAACGGTTTTCTCTTCAAATTGAATGGGAACATCTCATTTTGAAAATATGAAAATATGTTGTGATATGTGTTTTACATTTTGTGTAGTATTTATACACACATCATATAGTAAAAATCACGCCAATTAGAACCTACAAATATGAAATGGATGCATACAAATAATTTGAATTGATAGTATATATTGTTGACATAAATTTGTTGAAGAATGATACGGGCTGGCATATATATTGAGATAAATGTTAAATATATTGTTGTATTTTGTGGCATGTGATTACACGATTTCCATATTGCTGAATTTGTGGAATGTATTTGCCATGTAAATATGGTATGTATAGTTATGGGTTAATTTTGAATTGAGATACACTGATGATAGACCGTGAATAATGGATTAGCATTTCAAGTGCAGAAACGTAAATTCGCATATCCAAAAAAAGTTACTTTCAATAGGGAGTTGTATTCTTTATTAGATAGTATAGATATGAGCACGTTTGTTGTATTGTCACTTAATGTAGTTTGTGAATGAGTTGTTGATCATAATTTGTGACTTGTACACATAGTACACTAGACATGATTTAAGTTGCCATGTCACGTGCACGTTAAGGGCCCTAATGTGATAAGCAGAATTGAGTAAAAATATGATGTTGCAAAGTCTCGAGCATTAAGCAGATTTTAAGTAGCAAGTGTTAAGATTAACCTGCATTTGGTCTATTTAGATCAAGTGTGCTAAGTAGCTCATTCAGGACAACGTATACCCTCCCTGTTGAGGTTCAATCTAAGTAGCAGAGTAGCACCGTTGGGAGTGATTGACCTTAAGCAAAATGCGGACTACTCATGGATTGGTTATGCCTCTCCATAACGACGCCGATGGACCACCAAAAGGTTTACCCATCATGTCGGGTATGAGGTTCCGTGTGAGGTCTTATGACCACCTACACACAAAACCTTTATTGTTGATTATAATTGGCATAACCTTGAGCAGATAAGCAGATGAAGTAGTTAAAGCAGCCATTGAGGATTACTAGGCACATCATAAGATTGATAATCTTATTTGAGTAGACTTGTGATGTGTGTGATTGTGCCTATATATATGCATGAGATGATTTGTTGAAATGTTTTAATTGGCAACTCTTTGTTGTATAACCTGTTATCTTACTCAGCCTTAAAAGCTCACACTTGTTTGGTGAAAATGTGAACTCTTTGTTGTATATATAACTTGTTAGGTGTTGATGGAGCTAGTAGATATGCGAGAGATGGGGTAGCTATTAATGATGAATAAAGATGGCTCTTAGTTACCCATTTGCTTGTAGTTTTAAGTAGACTTATTTATTATGCTGGTTAGCATTTCATATTGTTTATTGTAGATTTACTTTAATTATTAGGATGATACGTGGCATGTAACACCATTATGATGTATTATGATTCCATTATGATTTTTAAATGTCGCTTCCGTATTTTATTTAACGGAGTTATGTTTTAAGTTGAAATTTTTTTGGAATCCACATTTTTTACAAAGCAAGGTGTTACATTTCATTTCATCTTCCTTCTCACCGAGGCCTTACAAATGGTCCAATGATGGCCACTAAGTCACAAAAATGGGAGGGAAATCTACCCTTACAAACGATCTACAAAAAGATTTTTGAAAATGATGTGTCATATAAGATAAACCAACAACTTTGTGTATCTTTTTGTTCTTCTATCTTTTTGTTCTTCTAGTCTCTTTATTTTAGTGGTGACATGTTATTTTCTAAAAAAGTTTGAAAAGTTATTGTAACATTTACTAAAATTTTGTTTGCATACTGTCGTTTTGTTAGCATCATATCATGGACTTTGAAAAAAAAATAATGAAATTTGACTTAATGTATTAAGTTTTTAATTATTAAGTCTATTAAGTAAAAAAGAAACGAGGCCTTAGGCTTGTTGAAGTATAATCAACAACAAAACTACATATAAAATCAAAAGTAATCAACAAGACATATAATAAAACATCTAAATTTTTTTTTTTTTTAAATTCTTTGAAAACTATTTTATTATAATACCATCTCATTTCACGTTATAAAAAAAAGTAGGAACGCTTTTAACCTTTGAACGATCAACAAAACAAATTAATTCTTAAGAAAATATTAAAAATTAACCATTAAGGGTAGTTTAGTCATTTCATGTAGATATTGGACCGTGTATGTAACAAAACATGTGTTATAAGGATCACCCATGTAGGATTGGAACTAAAATTTGCACACCATTGCAAAACCTTTTCTTTAAAGCAATAAGTTTCCTACTTCAATGAAACTCGAAAAAGTACAGAATATACTTTGCTTTAACAAGTTCACATATGTGGTTACATTACTAGTTGGATGCAAAGAGCATCCCCAACAAGGTTTTTGGTTGCGACGTGAAGGGACCATCATGTCATGCTCGATCTTCAGTGCGACACATTAGAGGCCGACACGATAGCCGACGTGAGAGGGTCAACTGGTAGCCACCACGGTGTGTTAAGGATGAGCTTAGAATTTTTATTTTTCAATGTTAATGGCTAGTTTGTAATAATAAAAAATAAATAATCGTTGGTAACGGCTATAAACGACTATTTTGATTATTTCCCCACCCAAAATACTATAAATACATTTTCATTCTACATATTTCATTTGCACAATTCTTGTTTATTTTCTCTACTTCTATCACAAATATATTCAACAAAAATATCCATTCACCACACCACCATTACTTCATCTAACTATCAAAATGAATAACCAAACTTTTGATTGTTTAGATAACACCAATTCACCATCATCATCTGCTTTCAACACATCTTTATCCGCATAACGATTTCTATCTTTTAAAACGAATTACTAACCATTGACACAGTCCCAACCACAATCACATTACGCATCTCATATGCAACCACAATACTCACCTCAACCGCATTCACCACTTGTCACCCATCTCAATCCCCAAACCAAGATTACAAATACAAATACACTAACAAATACATTTATCATGAATACCATCCGCCAACTTTTATAAATATACATTCCATGTGTCCTTAGGGGGAGGGTGTGGGTATTGGTTTGGCTTGGCTTCCCCATCGGTTTGGATAATTGATGATACCGTCCCACATGGTTTCATTTTGGCTTGGATGGAATCGGTTTGTGAAACCGAACTTGATGATACATTGTTTTGTTTTGTGTGGAAAATGTAAACTAATTTAATTGGGTGTAAAAATGGTGGGGTTGGTTTGGTTTGGTGTATCATGACACCTAGTGAAAAATGGTGGGTTTTTGGTTTGAGGGATAAAATTGAGTTGGCACTATAATATTGGGTATTGATTTGGTTTGGGTTGTGATGACACCCTCCCCTAACCACATACATAATCCAATCATTAAAAACGGTGTTTTGATTTATGTTCACATAATTACCACAAAAAACGAAATGGCAAAAACAAAATGTTATGACATATCAATTCCCATTTCCATAAATTTTCTTTGTATTTTCTTTTTACAGATGATTCAAAGATGTCATCTTTGAATGTCGTCATTTGTTGGTGTTGGTTGCTCCTTGTTGCATTGTCATATTCGAACGCAAACACGATCAGTTCGGTATCGCGTACGAAGCACCCGAATCACCCAAAGCACCCAAAACGCCCAAAAAATGACAAAAACCACCCGCAACCTCCTCCATTTGGTCCTGGTCCATGGAAGAATGCGCATGCAACTTTCTACGGAGGCACCGATGGAACCGAGTCAATGGGTACATATGCGGTTTTTTTTTTCTTGGATATTCTAATTTCATATTTGTTTGATGCATGAAATTAGGAGATATTTATGAATTTAGGTTGAGTTTGTATAACTAATATGAATTATGTAGCAGCTAAATGCCAACTTTTATAACCAAAATGCACATATATAGATTTACAGCCGTACGGTAAAAGATAAATTCAATTCAAATAAAATCCATGTATTTTTTTTAACGTCCAACAAATGTTAAAGTCCTGAACTCCGTCCGCGGGGACCCAATGGCAATAGACCACCATTTGCTGGTAGTGGTGAAGCTTCAAAATTTTCAGTGGGGGGTCGGGATCTAATTTTTTTTTCCCTAATGCTATTTTTCGGGTAATATACCGAAAATGGGGGGTCGAAAACGAATATACCGAAATTTTTCTATACGAAAACTATATATCCCCTACATCGCAAAAAAAATTTCGGGGGGTCGAACGCCGTCTCCCGCCCTATATAAGCTGCGCCTTTGTTTGCTGGTCCAATCCAGCCGTATGGAGTCCAAGCCCAATTGAACTAATTTCAGAAAAAACCTCACAAAGACCAAGCCAAAATTTAAATCTATGTGTCATGGTAAAATATGGATGCATAGAATCATGGATCATTGGCAAAATCCATGTATATTGTATAACCATGAACGTTAAAACAATAATTGTGTGTATTAATTAATTATTGCAAATCGCTCCCTCTCAAATATTTATTTGGAATGGACCAAATAATCTCTTCTCTTAAAATTATTAAAAAGTACAATTCTTATGACGTCATCTTTTTTAAAATTTTTGTCCGTGGCACCACCATGTTCATTTATGGATCCGAACTACATATAAATTTGTTTATATGAAGTCATTTCCTTTTTGTAAGGTCACACAATATTCAAGCTTTTTATGTTAAACATAACTATTAGAATGCTCCTAATGGAGCCGTGATCTACTCGTTATCATTGCTAACTCAGTAGGAGCACTACCATTAGATATGTTTTTTTAAGCTTTTTTTTATTATTATTATTACAAACAAACAAAACATTCAAACTTTAAGGATGAGTTTTAAACTAGTGATGACATTAGAGATATTTTAAAGGACTATTAATGGGTTAGTGAATAGTGATGGATGAGGTTTTTCTGATGTGACACTTACAGAGACTAGTAATAGACTAGTTACTGTGTGACCATTAGGAATGCTCTTAGAGTGGATGCAACCGTACATGGTCATCTTCATGGTCGCGCATGATGGCTCCAACCTGTGCAAACACCATTATGTGGGTCTCATGATGGTGCGGTTCGTGGAGCAGATAATGGATAAATTTCAAGATTTTTTAAAAGTTTGATCATAATAAATAAATAAATAAAGTACGATATGCATATGTGAACAAATTTGAAAGTCGTTAGGCAAACAGTGCAATAAAAAGGTTAGTTGTGTAACTATGTACAAAATGAAAGATACATTGACATTCCAATAATTAAATCTTATTATATATATCATGGAAAATGATATATCCTCCTAAAAATGAGTTTAATAATCCCCCGACAACTTGATCATGACACTTGGTAAAATCAAAGGATGAAATTGAGAGAGAGAATTAGTGGATTACACTTGTCATGCAATCAACTTGTTAGGAGGATTATTAGACTAATTTTTAAAAGATATATCATTTTTCATATATCATACTAAAATCATTGGCTAATTATGAAACAAAGAATGATTTGTAATCGATTTTTCTTATCATCAGGAGAATAAATTAGTTTCCTTCATATAGA
>JAOXNX010000001.1:6575345-6588560 GCA_028566075.1 Solidago caesia | reverse complement strand
GTTCCGGATTGAGTACCTACACTGACCACCGATGTGACTTAATTAACATTTGATATATCTAGAAGAAATAAAAGAAGAAGATAAAGAAAGAAAGGGGGCCTGGAAAAATGAAAGATCGAGAAAGTGAGGTTTGAGATATTATAACATCCGTATTTTATTTTTATTTTTTTTTGTATAGAAATATGTGTAGACACACTAAATAATACGTACGTTACACACTAAAAATAATAGTTTATCTTCACAAGCATAATTATGCTTGGCCAGTGAAAGAGTAACAACGTCCAAATTAATAGTTAAACTAGTGGAACGCGGGGCCTCATTTAACGTGTTGATACGGTTTCATTATGCCAGTGTACTTGAATTGAATCTAAAACCGTTTAATTAAATTTAAAACTGTTTAATTAAAAAATTTTAAAAACCAAACTATTATAAAAAGTTTGCCTTAAAAAATGTACATTTATTTAAGGTGAATACCAAGAATCAAAAAAGAAAAAAGTGAGCAACAAACCAATAATTTAAAAAATAAAATAAAACAAAACAAAGAGTAACAAAATCCAAAAGGAAAAAAGGTTGCAACAAACTAAGAATATAATAATTTGAAAAAATAAAATGAAGCGATACGTGGTAAAAGCCTAACAAATATTTATTTAAAAAAAAAACCAAAAAGAAAAAAGATTGCAAACTAAAAATAGAAAATATATATAAACAAAAAATATCCTAACGATAATACCAAAACCAAAAGGAAAAAATTGTGCAAGAGAGCAAAAATAAATAAAAAAAACAAAACGGGATAGCAAAAGTAAAAAAAAAAAAAAAAAACGGGACGCAACGTGGTAAAATCCTAACAGTGATAAGGGTTCAATGTGACACCAATCGAACGACGCTACGCGAGCAGCGAAGTGTAGTGATGTAATAGTGCCACTTGTCACAATTTGTGTGGCAAGGACACTATTCATCAAGGTGACCTTTAATATATATACTAATAATAATATAATAATAATAATAATAATCAAATGTGTTTGTGTGTATATATATATATATATATCTTTTGAGAACCATTTGAACTGAAGGAACAACGAAAATCTCTATATTATAACTTGATAATTTGATATGTTCATATGTGAATGGTATATGTGAACAACTTCCTTCACATATGAACATATCAAGTTATACTTAATATTACATATATTCATATGTGAATGGTTCTCACATATCCTTACACTATATAATATATATATATATATATATATATATATAGAGGTTTCTGTGCGAAATGTGTTAAAATGCACTAAAATACATCTTAAATATTACTAACATGCAGTGTCAGTTGGAAAATATACCTTTTTTTTTCCTATCGACACTGCATGTTAGTGTTAACTAAGATGCATGTCGGTGTTAACTAAGATGCATGTTAGTGTAACTACTGACATGCATCTTAGTTACCATTAACATGCATCTTAACTTCATCCATGTCATCCATGGCAGAGTCATGGCACTAAGGGCAGCGTCCGTACCGTATTAAACCACCACATTATCTCTTGGATCGCCACCCATCAAATCCAGACCATTCTCAGATGCGTCCGGCTTCCAACCCCTTTATAAATGCCTTGAGGTCTACGACCGATAAGGGTGAAGCCCCCCTGAACGGTGTAGTCGTTCGATTAAGAGCTACGCCCGTAGTGTATCACATTTTCCGGCGATGGTGGTGGTCGGAGGGGGTGGAAAAGAAGGCTGATGGTTGTGGTGGTGGTGAGTAGACCAGTAGAAAGAACAAAAAAAAAAGCTTCGTATTTTTCATATTTTAAAGGGCTTCGCATCATAACCTTCCTATATATATATATGGAAGTAGGATTTTGGACACACCATATAGTTCATTCCTGAAATATAACACTACCTGTTTGTACAAGTATATTCTAATTAAAGTAAATGCTTGAATAAATATAAGGTCATGTGTTTAGCATCTTTTTAGTGGAATATGAATGAAGTTGTGTGAAACTTGTGATGAACTTTCTATTAGGCATTTTTTGTTATCTTGACGTCGGGGGTATTCACGTTTGGCATATGCCTGCTCTGACCGAGATCTTTGGGGGCAAAATAGCCCCGTAACTTCGGGAGAAGGGGTGCCTCCTCACAAAGGAGGTCGCAGTGACCAGGCCTGGGCGACTGTTTTTCTATTGATTTACGTCTAGCCTGTTGTTCTTTTTTTTTTTCATAGAAAATTTCTCCATATATTCGCATCTAGGATTTACATATCATTTCTTCATTCTCACTATCATATCTGCTTTCTTTCTCCTAGACACACCCAATAACACCCATTCCTATCATACCCACATTTTTACTCACATCAGTTTTCCCTCTCTCCACTTTTATTTTACCTCAAAGTTATATAAAACTATTATTTTTATAAAATTAAAAACATTACATTAATAATTAAAACATTACACATTAATTTAAAAAAATACATTTCATAATTAAAAATAATACATTACTAAAAACTAAACATTACGTTAAAATTAAAAAAGAAACAAACATTACTTTAATTTAAAATAAAATAAATACTACGTCAACGTTGGCGGTAGTTTTCCGGAAGCCTCCAAATGTGTTCAACCAGAGCATTGTCAAGTCAATGGTGCGTCGCTCTATCGCGTAATTCCCCCATCATCTGTAATTGTGTCTCCAGTCTTTCATCCCACGAACGGAGTGGGAGAGTGGCAGCAACTATCAACTCTTCATCAAGAGGACTAATTGCGCGGCCATTGAACTTAACAATCATGTTGTATAAAATCACACAAGTGTACATGATGCGTTTTACTCTATTGATGGTGTATGATCGTGCATGTTGTTCGATGATTTGTCAATGGACTTGAAGCACCCCGAATGCTCGTTCCACGTCCTTTCTTGCTGCTTCTTGATTTCTCTTAAACTTCGAAGTCTTCGGATCCATAGGACATTTAAAAGACTTCACAAGTGTACATATTAGATCATTAGATCAAAACAGTTTTCATGCTTTTCAGCCCCGTACAAATCAGTCAAAACGGAAAAGGGGCAGTCAACTCACCGACAGAACAATCTGAGCAAAACAGAGCACAAACAGAGTCACTTAGTACAAGTACAAACGAAGTACAAGTACGAATAAATCATACGTCACGAACACCGGAACCTATAACATAATCACAATCGAGGTTAACATCTCACAGCACGAGCCTATGTTTAACGACTAGTACTTAATGAAATGCCAACAGTGCTTTTTGAACCCTTTTTATAATTAGTCATATTCAAATAACTTATTTTAACTTGGGTTCATTTCCTTTTTAATTCTGTCACCTTTTTAATTCCGTCAGATAATCTGAACCGAAAGTGTTCACTGGTTGGACCAAAATTAATTAAGTTTGATAGTCTGGACCCAAACTAAATATGTCTGTTAATTCGAACTGAAAGTAATTTGAACCAAATTTAAATGTTACTCAGATTCGGCCGAATTTAACAGTTGTTTAGTTTCAACCGAAATTAACTGTCATACAAATTTAACCAAAATTAACTGTTAAACAGATTCAACCAAATTTAACACAACTGAAAATACTAAACCGAATCTAACAGAACCAAATTTTAATGTTAATCAGATTCAACCAAATATATCTGGCCGAAAATAACTGAACCAAATCTAATTAGAAACAAACTAACAGTTTGACTAGCTTTGACCGAAAATGACCATCTGACTGAAAGCAAACTGGACCGAAAATGTTCTAACCAAAATTGTTATTTTCGGTCCAGAAAGGGCTGTTCGAAATCACACTTTTAAGACCACAAATTTGAAGTTTTTCAACATGCAATGACACTTTTCTATACATTGACATAATGTTTACAAAACCCATTTGCTAGAATTTTGATAAAAGTTAGAAAGTTCATAATAACCTTATGGTAATAACACTTTTTCTTGGAAAATACTTGCTACTTGCAATTTATATACTAAAAATAATCAACTCTTTGATATGTTTCGAGCCTTACAAAACCGAATTAGAACATGGATTTTGCTTAAAACATCTTGCAACATTAATATACCTTGGATTGTATAACACACAAAACAAACATAGCTTGATCTTGGCTCCTTAGTTCCAACCGAAAATAAGAAAAGAGAGAGTTTCACACACACAATTTTACTTGCAAAATGAAATGAAATTCACAAAACTAACCAACTATTAGTTAGTATAAAAACATGACACAAACAACTAATGAGATGGCTAACCTATATGAAAAACAAGTGTCTTCCACCATGTAAACAACTAATTAAATAAGTTAGTGGAAAAATACATCACAAAACACTACCAACATTAGATTCAATTGAAATTAATTTCGGTCCTACCGAATCCAGATTTTCGACTGCAGTTTGTTTAAGAACGAACAACTTTTTCAAATTTAGTTAACTTTCGTTAACGGTTTATATGGCATTTCATTAATTACTAAAGGCTATTCGTTAAACATTCTAAGTCCGTACTCGGAATCTCATTGAATAAACACTCGTGACTCTGTACATTGAACACAACTTTAATAATAGAACGAGTCTCACAAAACTTAACGTCTACAACATAAGACAACTTAATAAACGTTCGAAAGAAATTAAGTACAAGACTCGTGACGATTTTCACAGTAATGGTTGTACAAACGAGTTGCTGCTTCGAGATGATCTCTAGGTATGTTTCTTCTTGGTATTCTTGGTCGCGATGAACTTTCCGCTTCGACTTCTTCATTATCTAAATAATCAAGAAAGGTTTGGAGAAGTTGTGGATTGAAAACATTTGTAAATGCCGCCATAGTGTTTTGAAAACCCCAATCGTCGTCCGAATCCAACATTTTTGTTGAAGTATAAAATGTGAGTTTTTTGGTTGGGTTATTTTTGTTGTTGGGTTGATGTTGTAGATGAATGTGACTGTGTTTGCTATATAATGTGTAAAGTGAATTAAAAAAAAAAAAAAACTGTCGTTGGTCAAAAGTTGTCAATAAATTTTTGTTTTTTAGGCTGCAACATGGGCCCCACGCATCGTCTAACCATTTCCAAAAAACGCTGAGCAAAGACGACGACCACCCTCAACGGGATGGTGCCTATCCCGTCTTGGTCGACGAGCATGATGACGAGCGTATGAAGAACCGATAGGGAGAGACCTTGGTAATCTAAAAACATACATAATTACTGTGATTCCGGTCCTCATAATCTAAGTGTCTAGGACGAGCCAAAAAAAAAAAAAAAAGCTCATGACCCCAGCGAATTCAAATATATAAACACAAATTTTTATAAATGACGAACAATGTTTAGATTCAACAAAAACACTGCTTGCTGGTTGAAATTTCTTTTTTTCTTTTTAAACCAACAGAAAGTCGACACATTTGTTGGTCATTTTTAACATAAACTAAACAAATAACTAACTAGCATCGGAGCTAGTTGCCTAGGGGACGATCTTTAATGTCTTAGACCATACACTGCTGAGAAGTTCTATCCGTATTATCATGAGGGGTGTCAAGCATGTTTAACCGAATACAACAACAGTTACCAAAACCGATAACCATAAGTACTGTCGTTTAACCTGAAGACCTAACATTAGAGAGACTAATGTTACCATTTTCATGAGAACCTTATTCGGGTTAATGTTAATCTAGTCTGGATACATAATTACACATTCCTACACTAACAATAGGTATGTTTTGTTTCCTAATAAAGTAGGTTGACATTGAGCTTCTTAACTTGGTGATTATTATTTGGTTCAACATTCATGTTGGTTTTCATTTTTATTGTTTACAGACTACAAGAAATTGTATCGCACATGTAGTCTCTTGTTACTAACGTTAAGCGTTTATCATAATAATGTTGCTTATGTAGACAGACTTCTAGGTCGGAAGATTCATAAATAAAATTGTAGTATAGGTTCAAGTGGTTAACCTATATGACGTGATGTGTTTAAAAGAAGAAAATGCCTACTTATCCACAAAGTTTCAGTTCAACCCATAAGGAAATGAATGGAAAGGAAACCATAAAGGGCCAAAAACAGAACATCTTCTAAAAATAAATCTACACGAAGAATCTAAAGAACGGCAAGAATAGGTAAAGACAAGAGAAAGTGATACGTAAACCAACGTCAACAACACGAAAAGGTTGATACGTTAGCATCACCAATACCTTTATGGATGCACAAAGCCGCAAACAATAATTATTCATGGCTGTTCTTAAAATCACTTGTAAATCTTTTAATCAAATAAAATTCGCACACCGTCCTAAACTCGCATCAATCTAAAGTTACATTGCTCTTCTACGACACTTTACAAACTACGTTTGTAATACCTCAACCATCTACTTCTTCAATGTCTGGATGCTCCAGCTAGAATCCTAATTTTAGACAAAGGACGGTGGATTCTCGCTTTGTACATTCACAGCGGTCCCCGCCAGGGTTTCCAGCTCTTGCAGTGCTCCAAAAGCTTCATACTCAGGGTTAATGTAGGGCCTTAGCACACCCACTACTTCCTTGGCTTTTGATTGCTGCAACCAGATGGCGTTAATAAAATGACAGGCTTGGCCAAGGATATCTTAATTCTTAAAACACACTCGTAAAATTAATAAACTCATATGAATCTAAGAGCACATTCAGATGTATGTGTTAAAACAAATTATGTCATATTGGATAATCATAATCAAATAACAAATGGTGAAACCATAATTCTCAAGTCCTCGTACTATATCAGAAAATCTGCTTAATATATTACTATTACTATATAATTTATATCAGGCAAACTATACTTTCCAAAACAGGAGATCTGCGGCTGAAAACAATCGCTGACCCTTCTCATCTCTCTTCTTATTTTTGCCTAATAGATCTAAGGCTGAAAACGATTCTTATTGGCTTTTTTAGGATATTTTTTCATATAGAAACAGATTTATAATGCATGGTATATAGACTTTTTGGGTCTTTTACAGTTTCTAGATTTATTCAGTTTTAGGAGTTTTGCTTTTGGAATTAATTTTGGTAGTCATGATTTGTGTTGGTTATGGTGGTGTGATTGAAGATTTGAAGGTTTAAATGAATAATTGAAGATGTTAGAAATATTGGATTATTGGTGATGGAAAAAGTATATTGACAAAAAAAAAAGTCATCGGTAACATTAAAACATAAAAAGTCATCAGTGATGTTTTGATAATTTGAAGAGTCGTATTCTTTAGAAAAACATGTAGTTTATAAAGTCTTCAAGAAAGCATGTACTTATGAAAGACTACGAATAGAAGAAAATTAAAAAATAGAGATGACATGTACACATTTAGATGAGGTGAATTAAATGAGTTCAATGAAAAAAAAAGTGAGGTGGATTATGAAAATATTACTTATGCGGTTCATAACACAGGTTGCAGGTCATCAAGTGATGTAAATAGCTTTTCTTTGTAACATGAGTTTTCACTTTAAAGATTTTAAAATTTTACAGTTAGCTTGACATATAAATATTTTAAAAGATGTAGGTAAAATGACTCGAGTGGATTTTTTAAAATAGTACAATGACCCCATAGTTCATTAGCTCGAGCATATTTACCTGGTTATATTTCCCACTAATGACCCGCATTAGTTTATTCAGTCGCAATAATCAGATGATAAGTTTATATGCTTATCTCAACACCCAATTAGAGTGCTATTTGTACAGAAACCTCAGATATAAATTATAAAAATAAAAATGTGCAAGAAATCGGAAACAATGAGTAGTGGAACTTACTAAATGCTCGTATTTCGACTTCAGTTCTTGGTAAGCTACAAGCTGCTGTGGATCTGTCACTAAAACCGCAGTTCCTTGTCCAACCTGGAGTTCACAAAACCAAGAAAATTTGTCTTAACTTGTCAACGAAGATGAAGCAGAAATAATGAGGGTGAGAATGCGCTACTTGTAACATCTTATAATCACTTTAACTGTAAAAGGATGTTTGCCTGTAAACAGGAGCATAGTTACTGGTTGTTGTACAGAAATTAAAGAGAACTACACAGTGTTTCAAATGCGATTAAAATTTGTAAAGTATAACTGATGTATGACATCAGGCAATTACTACAAGGCATCTATTCAATATCAATGAACGTTAAAGGTGGTTGAAAGTTAATATATTTAAAAATAAAGCAGAATAAATTGAATGAAAAAACAGTTTTCCATTTCCTAAGCATATATAGAAGAGTAATGCATACAAACCTCCCAAATCGTTTTAATACAAAATTAAAAGATTATTATTTTAATACTGAAATGTCAGCAATTATGTTTTATAAACCAAGTATCTAAAATCTAAAATAAATTAATATAAACTGGACATAAAGTGTTTCAGCCTGACATTTGGACCACACCAAAAACAACCCATCTAGATCTGAACCCATTTTGAATGATCATCCATCCTGCCCATTTGCCAATTCTCTTAAGCATACACAAGCAGTTCTTCGGGGCCCTCCATGACTTCAGTTGGGTAACATTGCATACAGCTAGGCCCAAAAAATCTTATGCGGTGATTACTGGATTTGAAGTTATCCATTTACAGCTACAGAGACAATGATGGCCCAATTAATAGGCACAGATTAGCAGAAGGACTGAGTTTCTGCATTTTAAACTGTATCAAAGTGAGTAAAATGAGATGTGTGGGTTTCAAAGTTGACACAATAAAAGCAGGCGGAGAAGCCTGCTCCTAGTTGTAGTGTAACATGTGGGATCATATTATCAAAGCTGATGCAGGTGCATTAGCAAAGTTGAAGCCAAATCTGATCACTTTGAACAAAATTCATAATCTTGTTGGAGCTATGAAGGATGTGAATATTCCAGAATTCCCATGCAAACTAATAACCTTGATTAATTCAAAGAACTCCAATCTTTTAATTAAAACACGTTTTTAAGCCATATAGTTATTACCAAGGGTATGTTGACCATCATCTACTTGGTAAACAGCCCTTAAGTTGTCTGTGCTTTGATGCTTTCTTAGAACTTATAAGTTTACTACGTAATCAGATAGGGGGATCTATCTCTTTACTATTTCGTTCATGTATTTCCCTATAAAAGGGCCCCTTGTGTAAGCATGAAAAGCAGATAATATTGTAATACAAACCCATCCTGAAGAACAATTACTCTTGTGTTAAAATCTTTCTGATTATTAGTTGGGATTGGGTCCAATTGTGGATATCAACAAGTGGGGTGGATTCCTCGATCCGTAAGGGTGTGAAGTGAAAAACCAGTAAGGGGACATGAGAGGCGGTGGTTTACGATGAAGTAAGCCATGTTCGGGGTTTGCGAATTCAAACCAACGGCACATCAGTTCTTAGTTAACAAATTTCCAGGATTGGATTAGTTGCTAAATTCATATCCTTGTTCCTTATCTGTCTTATAACCAATACAACTCAACCAGCCTTCTAATCCTTTCAAATTTCTTATTTTCTGATTACTTGGTTCAAAAGCTAAATAGCTTATCTTAACCTCTAACAAAGTGCTTTGATCTGCTACCTTGAACTAATGGTTTTTTTAAGGATTTGTGTAAGTAACCTTGTTTAGCTAGGTCTAACATGGCAACAACCAGTGGTACTTAAGGGACGACTACAAAAAGTGCAAAGGTGTCATGAGGCAAAGATGAGGAGCATCCTTCATCCAACAAACATTTCTTCAATGTTTCTCAACTATTTCTTCAATGTTCCAAAATTTCCGATTAGACTATGGAAGTTAAAGCAAAATGGTATCTCAAGATCCGGCTTATGAGTATGGTGAAGCATAAAACAAAGGTAAAATGTAAATTTTGGGGTATGGTCATAAGCGGTGGCATTTATAGGGTTAAGCAACACTTTGCTGGTGGACATAGAAATTTAGGATCATGCGAACTCGACCTAAACGAACTTGATCTCGAGTAGCTCGTTAAAAGCTCAACTTGCTTACAACCCTATGTTAGTGTTGACACTCAATCAACCATGGTCATATTAGTCCTTCAACAAAACTATCCCAAATATTAGAATACATAAATTTATAAATCCTTCTAAACCAATGGGTCCTCCATATTCCATAGTACATCTTCAGCTTCAAGTTAGTGTACCTTTTCTAATTGACTGAATATGGTGTCTATGGGTCTAAACACATCAAGTTAAACCCCACACTTTGAATGGACAAGCATCACCTAAAATTAGGGAATTACCTGGTACAAATCGACAACATAAACCCTTGACCCCACCTAAAAGATGGTAAAACGGTTATCTTATTACTTTTAATCATCCATCAGCATTTCATATAACATGCAACATGTTTGAAAACTTCAATAGCAACCCCCAGTGTAGGAAGACTAATAAGGATACCCTATATTTTTAAGAGTCGCTAGGTAATTAAACTTTTAAAGATGAATACAGACTTTAAAAAAAAAAGCTAACATGTGACCACACACACAAAATTTAAGGGATGTCAGTTATAAATAAAATTCTACTATACACGAGTGCTTCTTAAATTTAACGTACACAGTTACCTTAAGATGGTGAATATGGTAAACTATTAAGTTAGTAGTTATCTACATTAAATCAAACTACTTCCACAATGGCATATATTTACAAGAATAAAAAATGGTAGTAAAGGCAGGTTACATTAATTATTAAACTGTTTACATTAAGAAAGAAATAACACATGCTTAAATAAACAGATTAAAAAGATATGGCATAAAAAATAATAATAAGAATGTTAATTACCTTGCTAGGGCGACCAAATGATTGTGAAGACAATTTCCTGAATTTGTTTTTTGCAGGGCGGCCACGACCATGGCCTCTTGAAACAGGACGAGTATGAGTATCACTACCACTAGCAGATACATAAAACTCAGGCTTCGACACAACCCTCTTAGGCCTTCCGCTTGGCTTGTTGACATTTCCCGGCAAAGGCACAGTCACAGGCCCTCCAACTCTCTTGGGTCTACCACCTCTTTTCACACCACCACCGTTCACCATGGAAACCGACAACATTTTAGGCCTTCCAGGTTTACGCCTCGCTGGTTCCCCCACATCACCACCATTACCACCAGAAGCAGACACAACAGATTTCCTACCACGAGAAGCATTCTTTGGGGGGCGTCCTCGTCCCCTCTTTGCCGAAACCACCGCATTCTCAGGAGGAGGAGGAGGAGGTGGCGGCGGGGGAGCTGTTGGGGGAACACCCTCATCAGCCAAACCCAACGAAGCAAAAATTGGTTCAGCACCACCACCACCATCAGCATTACCAGCACCTGCATAATTATCTTGGAACGTCTCTTGCCCAGGACCCGAACCACCTGCATCATACTGAGCTTGTGACTGGAAATCCTGTATATTACCAAAGTGATGTTGCTGCTCAAACTGGGGTTGATAAGGCTGGATCTCCTCCGGTTGTTGTAAATCCGCGGGCATCTCGCCTTGAAACCCAAAATCCTGATGTTTGGGTTTAGGGGGACGCCCAGGTTTTCGCCTAGGTGATACCAAATCAGTTGGTTTAAAACCAGCAGCATACGTATCAGTATTACTAACTTCATAATCACCGAAACCGGGTGGCTGCAATTGTAATTCGGGTTGAAAAGGAGCAGATCTAGGAGAAGAAGTGGAAAGCATGTAGGAATGTTTAACCATAACGAGCTGACCCTCGGTTTTCATTCTCTTTAGATGATGAGTCAATAAGTTAGAATGAGTTGGGGGCAAATTAGCAGGACCATATTGTTTCTCAATGAACTTAGCTATAGCTTGTCTACTTGACCCATCTTTGTCTTTCAAACCAATAATTGCAGCTACTATCATCTACTCAACAAAACCCATATATAAGATATATAAATATATATGTATATAAGTACACAAAAACATTATATTAAAAATTTATTACTTACCTCAGAATAAGGTGGGTGAGACTGGGCGGTGCTGGGAGGAGACGGGTTGATGGGTTGAGGAGGTTCTGGTTGACCCGAAAGATTGGGATATGAGTCCATTGTCAGGCAGGAAAAAGGAATGGAAAAGAACGGAATGGAATATGTTGTTTTGGTGATATTTTCAATGGATGAGGATCAGAGGATGGAAGATGCGGTGTGTGTGTGTGTGTAAGTGTGGGGTTCACTCACTGGATATGGACCAAGGTAAAATCAAATTTGGGTGAATAATCGACTAGAAATTTATTGAAAACCTTGTATTCATTATTGAAAACCCTTTTCATTATTGACATTATCGAGAGCATTTTGTTTATATTTAAACTAGATTATTTCCCGTATAATATGCGATAATTAAAATAAAAAATTATACATTATATTAAAAAAAAATTAATATTCAAATAATAAATAAAATCACAACAAGTTAATATTATTGTCAATCCAACATTACATTATATTAAAAATCACAATAAACGATAAACTTTTTTAATTATAGTATAATAAAATATGTAGGTTCAAAATCATAATTGGTTAATGATTTTTGTTATTGTGAGAAGATACATGCTAACAATATAAATACCAAAAATATCATATTTATTTATTATCATTAATTACCTATTAATTAATATTAATATTAATTTGAATTAAAATTATATCTAAAAAAGCTATAAAAAAAAGGTATAGGACATCATTATTTTAATCTAATGGCTCTAATTAAAAGTTGAACTTGATCTAATGGTCCACACTTCTCCAATTATGAATTAAGATTTCTCTTTTATTATGGATATGTATGTTCGACGTATTAATGGTTTCTATCAATATATACTAATTTAAATAATTAGCTATAAATTAATTAATATTTTATAAGATAACTATTAGTTAAATAATATTTTTAATTAAATATTGTATCTAAAAAAATATGATTTCATAATATTTTTAATTAAATATATACTAGTCTTAATACACGTGCGTGATGCACGGTTTGTATAAATATATTTGTTTTGTTTAGTAAATATCTATGTTTAATGCTATAAAATATACATTTTGTAGTTTGTTGACACATAATTTTAATTCTTAGATTATTAAATTAACATTAATTCACATGATTAAGGATTTTCTTATTTTTAATTTATTTAAAGATGGAATCTATATTGTCGTATGATAAGTGATAACCATAAATGAAAACTAAAAGTTAATGAAATTTATCAAATATGAAAGTAATCATCAAATTTATAGTTTTATAACCTTTTCTAATAATATTGTTAATGTTTTTTGGGTAAAAGGGATTACCCTGGTTAACTTTATTAAAACCACAAAATAAA
>JAOXNX010000001.1:6493301-6506812 GCA_028566075.1 Solidago caesia | reverse complement strand
CTTAAGATCTACCATGTTTGTCAATTCATAAACTATATAATTCAAGCTTATGGACATTATAAATCACCATCCTCAAACTTAAAAAAACAACACTACATATTGAAACGACAACTATAAGTTATTTATTTTGAAACTACCCGTCCATTGGACGGGACTGAAGACTAGTAACTCAATATAAATCACGAAATAAGTTTAGCTCAATATCAGTTACAAATCCAATTACATAGTAAGTTACGTTTATATGAATAGTGTATAATCATGCATTTCACCCCGAATTATAAAGCGTTTAAAACGAATGGGGCCTATAAACTCACCTAGATATGTCAGATATGTCAGGAATTTCAAAAGTACAAGACACGGGTGAGAGTTAGATCCACGTTCTAATTTGTCTAGACCTAAGATATAAAAAGAAGTCTCGGTGAGGTATCGTTTCACAATAAAGTTCTATGTTTAACAACTATTTTCACTGTTTAACAACTATGTCTATTGAAATGACAATAATAAATACTTGTGCTTTTATAGATTAATAATGATTAATCTCATTTAGTTTTGTATGGTTCAAAAATAAATATTTTCGATCGAAGTTCAACAGAAGTTCAGTCCGGCCAACCGAAGTTCACAAGTTCAATCTAAGTATTGATTTTCGGTAGAAGTTTTATGAAATCAAAATGTAAACTTAATCGAAATAATCGAAATTCAAATTCAATCTAAGTATTGATTTTCGGTACAAATTTGAAATATCTAAATAATCGAAATTCAAGATTCAATTGAGTCACGTTATTTTCGTTTGGAATTTATTAAGTGGGCAAAACTTTATGTTGGGCTAATTTTTACCATTTCCAGTCAAACTCGATTACTAGCCAATTTAATAATTTCGAATTTTCGATCGAAGTATTACAACTTAAAAACTTAAACTTCGATTTGAATAATCATCATTTTTCTTAATCAATTTTGTTCAAAACTTAAACTTAAAAATTTTGTTCCTCGTCTTTTCTTGGCTGCGTTTTTGAAGAAAATGGGGGAGAGAATTTTTGTTTGCCAAAATGAGGATTATATTTTCTTGTAATGATTATAATTATACTACTTATAATTGTTTTTTTTTTTTTAAATACAAACTGAAGATTGAGAGAAACACAAGTATTTTTGATAGCTTTGATTTGGGTTGTATTCATGTGAATCCTAAAAAAAATGGTGAAAACTAAGGGACAAATCTCAGCCACACATTTCCCTTTATTCTCTCATCTTTTTGATATGTATTTTTATTTTTATTTTTATTTTTTATTTTTTTTTATTTTTTATTTTTATTTTTAATAAAAACCCATTTAAAAAAAAAAATTTAAATTTTTTTTAAAAAAAATAAAAATAAAAATTTTCTATAGGTTATGTGTTAAAAACAGATGGAGACGGTACGGGACTACGGGCGTAGCCCTTAGTCGAACGGCTACGCAGTTCCGGGGGGCTTCGCTCTTACCGGTCGTAGACCTTAAGGCATTTATAGAGGGGTTGGAAACTGGACGCATCTGTGAATGGTTTGGATTTGATAGGCGGCGATCCAAGAGATGGTGGTGGTTGGATACGGTACGGGCGTTGCCCTTGGCCCCAAAAAAATGAAAATTAAAAAGTCGTAGAAAGTATATCAGATGACCTCTCTAATGAAAGATGACCGAATTTTAAGAACACCCATATAATTTTTATAATTTATTGATATACGGTTTTTGAGATAAAGGATTTTGAATGAATTAGATGAAACTAATGATTTATGGAGGAGAGAGAAAAATAGGGAGAAATGTGTGGCTGAGATTTGTCCCTTGGTTTTCACCATAATTATGGTTTGTAAATGAACATTTACCTATAACACACAATAAACACTTTATTTTTTTATTTTTAATAACAATCATCATTTACCAATGAACTTACATGTCAATAATACATAGTACAAGTCGTTCTTGAGCAACTGCATTGTACATGAGGATCATAATATAGAGTGTTATGGAGGTCAATGTGAAGTCAGGTCATCCGGTTGTATAATGTATCTAAAAACACATTATAACTTTACATATTATAACACACAATAAACACTACGTCTCCCGGAACAACGTCCGGGTGACAAAAACTCGTTTATTTGTATTTGTGTTTTCTATTGTTAAATTCTTCCCTATATTATTGAACCGAGTTAGCATATGCTTCAACCGAGTGTCAAATGAAATTAATGGGGTTTTTTCTATGAGTGAGTGCAGCTGTTTTCGTTAAATACTATTACACCAAATCTAATTCTACTCTTAAAACTACCCCAAATATGCATATGCCAAGGTTTAAAACTTGTCTTTCCTCAAAAGGAATAAGCCTCTACGAAATGTTATTACTGAAGCTGGAAAAACAAGGTTTGATATAGTTCTATACACAAGTGACACCCGGGTTCAAGCAGTGACAATTTATAAAAGGAATTATACAAAAACAAAAGTATGATGTAGATAGAACTCAAAACTATGAGTACCACGGGTCAAAGAAATGACGACTTTGTAGTAATAGAAATACAATTATTGCAAGCTAAAGAAAACTTTGCGAATATGTCAAAATTCACCAATTATATTCCCTATGTTACTCCGACATAAATGAATGAATACTCCTAATTATGTAACAACATCCTTAGTGTTCAGTGATCAATCTATACATATATCCCAGGAGGGGGTGAGGGAGTGATCTATACATGAGATAGAGCTGTAGAACATAAATATTCGATCAAACTCCAACGTTGTTGATGTTTTCCAAAGAAATAGCAGCGCCTGATCCGGCCTCATCAGACACTGCAGTAAGTGATCTGAAAATATAGAACACCCAGAAGTGGAGGCATACAAGGTAAAGAAAAGACCATATCCTTGCCGTTGGATTTCTTCTTAGGAAAGCTGCACCTGTCGAGAAGATGGAGTCCAGTTGTCGTACCAATGACCCAATATGTTTCTGCCCCTTTTGGATTCTATCTTGAAACTTAGAATTGGAGAGATCCCATATTCCCCCTGATTCTAAATCATTCATTGTTGATGTTTTCATAGATGATTTGGTCTCGTCCAATGACCTTGAAACCGCCTTTAGAAATAATATAAAAAGAACTTGTTATATATGCACTAAATAAACATCTAATCATCCATACCAGTTTAAACAATTGTTGGAGATATCATGTACCTCAATTCTGAACATTAGCATAGCCTTCTCTGATGATAGTGCTTCAACCTAAACGATAACAAACGTTAGAATACTAGGTGCATTCATTAAGGATTACTGCCGTGGTAATTTCTTATGATAACAATTGATGGTGAAAAGTCGAGGGGATGAAACCATGTGGTTTAACAAAAATGTGATAAAGAAACTATTTACTTCCGACATGATGCTTTGCAATAAGAATATAACTATCATAGCAAATATATCTTCAATTATAGCTGTTGATATTTGTTATTAACTTGTTACTAACTTTTATAAACAGAATGTCAATCTACCAAGCTTTAACATTCATAAAGGGAAAATAATACTAGTTTCCTAAAATTCACTTCGTCTAGTTATTAATCCATTCACATCTTATATAATTGCATTTCCGTAGATAAGACAACTCATAAGGATCTCAGATGAAAAGAGAAAGTAATCTTTAAAAAAGTCAAATGCCAACCTGAGCTTGTTTCTGAATTAAATGATCCGTAAGCTGGCCAAGCCTCCGCTTGAGCTCAACTTCCACTTCAGTCGGACTTTCGATCTCCTTTCTGGTTACTTGAATGTTTGCTTCAAGAGTTTTTGCCTGTACCAGCATGTAGGTCAAGTCCGGGAGATTTCACAACATTTAAACATATAAGCTGAATAAACTAGATCATGAGTTAGGCATCAAATATTACATTAAGAATGCTGCCAAATAAGGTAACTACAATGAAAGATTTAAAGTATGTATTACCATGCACCATATCCAGCAAAACCATGGCAAAACATGTTAAATATATACAGGACAGCCGACTAATCCTAGCCTTTAACCTTTTTTGCATGCTTTTTAACATACTCCATGTTACTATAAGGTATGCAAAATATCCATTCCATACGCCAAGAGGCTATAAAATTCCTAAATTTTGTGTCTGAAAGACCTACAATCATGGTACAAATCGTCACGGATCCCAGGACTTTGGATTGTTCATTTTGCATAACAGAATCATTCTTGAACCAAAATCTTATGGTGTATTGAGATAGTGCTTCACCTTTTCTTGCAGTTGTCCAACTTTATCTGTTATGAAAGTGTGTTCTGCCTCCAACATCTCATATTCTAATTCAACTCCCCTTGAAGTTGTCAACTGCATATTTTGCCACCCAAAAACCAAAAACAAAATGAGTTTATAAAGCTAGGAAATTAATCCACAATATACAGGTTATCAACTGCAAAAACTTTCAACAGCAAATTATGCAAATGGATACGTTCAAACAAACTTACCTTATTTCCACTCAGATGACTTTCCTTCTTGGATGCTAGCTCTACATAAAAAAAAAATGGAGAAAGTTTTAAAGAGAGAAGTAAAAAAAATAATAAAAAAATCAAGAGAAATGCAGATTAACAAGTCGAAAGGAGCTCAAAGTCATAGATTTAAACAAGAGACTTTTAAACCATACGATCAGAGACTTGGGCCGGGAAATATATTAAAGAATACAAGGGGATGGCTGCCATGTATAATGAGTATTATAGATATAGAAGTTATAAAGATCACTTCAAGGAAACAGATAACTTTGGATAAAAAATTTTGGGTACTGGAGGTATAGATATTCTTTATAGGTAAATTGATATCAAGCTTTAAGAGACCACTATTTCTAGATACATTTTGTATAAAATGCATTTAGAAAAAAGGACTGGAGGTTAATCACCAATTTTAACCCAAAATCTTACATTATAGGATTATAATACCAAAGTTCAGGGGGGTTAATGTGTCAAAATAGAGTCAAGTTTTAGCTTTATTATGTTTGGGGTCTGTGATTGTAAGTATGTTATTGTAAATATGGGTTAATGTGTTGAAGTATGTAGGACTTTCTGGGTACAACTAACAGTCTGCTTAGATTTTTGGAGAAGCTATAATACCGGTAATTAAATGAGACATTTCTCCACATCCAAAAAAGTCAGACAATGACTCTAAATTTGACATGTGTGTGTGTTGGGTGTTGGTAATCATGACAATTATAATTAGAATATATCGTGTTTAATGTTTACTTCAAAATGTGATGATGCAATTTGGCTGCCAGAATGTAGAGTTAGCCACATAAACCATTGTCAAGTGGATAACATTGTAGGAATTAGAAAATCAATCAGAAAGTGAACCCTGGCAGAAAAGAATTATTAGGGATATCTTTTTTTATATAATATTATTGGGTTTTATAAGTATTAGTGATTATATAGAGATGATACATTTATGCTTATCATCAAACTTAAGATTTAAAAAAATAAAATATTTTAAGAAACTAATAAAAAAAACATGGATATGCGCATATATTATGCGAGTTCAAAATTTGACAAATTAACTAAGGAGTAAGGACATGTGTCTTTTACTAGAGACCTGTATCATACTATTATATAAAGTAAATTCGGTCAAATACTAGCCCTGTAACCAAACACTCCCCTTTCTCTCTCTTACTATATAAACTATCACTCGGCCAAAGCACACTCTAAACACACACGCCAAACCCTCAAAACTCTACTCACTTGCCACTGCCACCACCACAGTCTAATCTTTTTTGAAAAGATCTATACCTCCGATAATTGTCGCTATCACCACAATCAAAAACCACAAAATCTGTAACCACTGAAAACCGCACAGCTAAAATCATCGGATCTGTCACCATCGTGTCCATTATTCAACCACCGTACTGTGCGGGTCAAGGACTCATGGCTAATTCAGAATAAGCTTGATGAATCAATATGAAATATGTAAGCCCATAGACATCACTAATGAAGAAGGGTGACTCCTAAGTATATGGTAATCTCCTAAGACGGCCAAAAACAACAAATGAAATGAATATTTATTATATGAGTGAAATAAGTGATGTTTTGTACCCTATGATGTGTACAATGCATAGAATCTGTTATGTTGGACACTTAAGAGGAAGTAACAACTCTGAATCCGGTCAAGAAGACAAATATTTTACACCGATGATAATTAGGAGGTGAGGTGACATTTATGAAAGATGGCGAGCCTCTAGTTACAACCTTCTTGTTATTTCTTGATGTATGAGACCATGAGTATTTGTCAACCAATTACAACAACAATACCCAATCCCACTGACGCATGGGGTATTATAATGTGTCATGCAGAGGTTGTGCATATAAAGAGAGAGTAAACAATAGCATATATTGACTATCATTGTTGATGTATCCAGCCGACATTTCTTGTACAAGAACAAAAGATGCAACAAGCAAAAGATCTACGAAGTAGTGACCTATACATAAGCAAAATAAACAAAGAATAAACTGGTCTCAAACTAGATACTCCGACTGTCCCGGAATTATTGCTCACTAAACAAAAACACATGCAGCTTACTTTGTATTAAAATAATAGTCTTACCCTATATTATTTACCTAATGTTCCTTTGATTTTTGTACAACTAGATTAAATTAGGGATAAAATGGGAAGCGTGGACACTAATTTCTATCTAACTTTAGTAGTGGACAATTATTTTGAAGCAAAATAAAATAGTAAGGCAGACAATAATCTGGAGACGGAGGGAGCAAAAGACAAATCTCAAGAAGCTCAAAATGTGTACCTTCATGACTAGCTTCCTTCAACTCAATCAGCCTATGAAGCTCTGCTACCCGCTTAACCTAATCAAGAACATTAAAGCACCAAGAAATATATCTTATTATTCAAGGAGTTCCAAAAGAAAATAACAGTCAATGCATCATATTGAGTTGAGTAGGATCTTTCAAAAGAAGGAATAGACAGAATAGGAAGAAATAACAAATGATAATGATGACAGGGAATGGTATAACGACATTCTGAAAGTCAATAATTCAACATTTTGTACAAACATTTACTTAAACATGATGCATATTCTCTGTAGACGATGTAATTCGTAAAATTTAAGGCCAACATTTCATGTTCTAGTGTTACGGGTCGACAAACAATCACTTTTCAGAAAAGTTCATGTGTTCCAGTGTTGCTAGCCCAAAAGGTATCACCTTTTCTGCTGAAAACACACACAAAAAAACTCATAAATTACAGCCTTAACGGAAAGCAACTCTCACTTGAGCCCTAGTCTGATCAGGAATAGTTTGAGAGCAAAAGGTATTTCATGATCACAATGTTGATTACAGGACTGAGACACTTTTAACACTTGCATTTCGATCCTAGTTGGGTAAATGGATCAAAGTTAAGCTAATCAATCACTGACTAAAATTGGCATACCTCTACTTCTAGATTCCATTGTGCAGTAGCAAGTGACTTTGCAAGCTCAGCATTTGTGGTCTGCAAGGTGACAGACAATTTCATTAATTAGTTGTGGTACGTATACAAGATAGCAAAAACAAAATCAAATAAAAGAATAACACAAATATCACTGCTTTTTTCACAAAATATGTAACGAAATATTAGAACACTTATCAAGATGTTTATTTATATGAAAATACCTCAAGTTTAGCCAACTTGATTAGAGCTTCCATTCTTGTATTATTATGCTTTTGCTTCTCTAAATCAACAGCATCCATAGTCTCCATCATTGTCATTTGCAGTTCTGAAGCCTGGAGCAAAACAAAGATGAAAACATATTTTAAATTATTAAATATATTTGTGCAAGTTTTTAATCAAAACAAAATAGATTAAAAGGTAGAATTATTAAACAAGGTCTAAGAACACTTCTGGTCAAAAACAACAAGGTGTGTGCCCTGTGCTCAAGTCACCTGCTAGTAAAAAAAGATTGGGACCCAAACAGTCACAACTTTTAACTTTTTAAAAGGTTTACATTCCTGATATAATCAAAAGATAAATCACCTAAAAGTCTGTTACAATGTCCATAGACAGATTTAGTATGGTCTTGAAATGCTAAAAAAGATTTACAGCGTAAATTAGTTGCACATAAAATCGATTTTGGTTTATCATACTTAGGATACATTAGCTTACAATGCAAAAACATCCATTATGAGTGCTGTCAATAGAAAAAATTAAACAATTTCTTATGATAGAAGTTTCCTGTTCTAAAGAAGCATTTTGAAACAATCATCTACTCCAAGGCATGAGCTCTGCATTTGGAATCCTAAATGTTCCCATAACAGCACAGAGCTTATTTCAATCTGAACTCATTATAGATATATGCTAGTCGAGTCCAACTGCCTATGAAGTCTAGTCTATATATGGCCCTATAAAAGCCTTTTTCAAGGTAAAGTTTATTCAATCAACATGCACAAAACCTTACAGCTGGTCAATATGTCAATTTGATTTATCTGTTTTCTAACGGGTCTAAAATTATATAGACTTTTTCATCATATTTGAGCTTTGACACACTTAACTATATTTAAGAAATAGTTTAGGGCAACGAGCTTTTCAAGTGAGCTTCAACGTCCCATCTCGACTAAAACAAATATTTATCTGTTTTTGACCAGCTAATGAACCCACCAGAGCCACCCATAGGCAGCCTCTTATCAACTCAGATTGGTCCATGCAAAGTACCCTAAAGTAGAAGGGTTTAACCTATAGGTTAGCTATGTACATTCCCTTTTGTCCCAATGTAGGCAACATGCCTCAAAAAATACTAATGTAGGCATGGTATCTTCATTTCTTTAATCGTATGTATTCCTTCAAGAATTGTTAAACTAAACATTCTCTATTATAAAATCGGTGATTTTCCAGCTTTCTTAAACATTGAACTTTGTTTTTCACACTTCATTGATTAAAAAGACTTAAACCTTGCTTTTTCAAGTACTGAAGGTGAAGAAGTGTTGGTTATGAAGAAGATAAACTGGTCACCAACAATTTTTCTGGCGACCAACAGTTTTTTTTAACCATTTGTTATTTTTTGCATTATGTGGCGTTTATTTTGTTGTTGAATTCTGTAATGGGTTTTATTTTCTCAAATATTGTTAAATTAAAAATCAAATCTTGTAATTGTTTTTTTTTTTAAATATATTTTTATCAAAATTAGTTAAAAGCATAGTTGTTACTATCGTACTACGTCTCGCACTACGTCTCGCACGAGTCGTATCAAAACTCAAAGAAAAAGTAACGGCTCGGTTAGTGTCTCAGACCAGGTTTTGACTCGATCCAATACGATACGATACGGCCCGATACAGGCCGTATGTGAGCCGTGCGATTTAGATAAAACCCCTTTTTTGTCTACCAGTTCATAGATTCGTACGAGATAAAACCCTTTCTTTGTCTACGGATCCGATATGATACTTGGTGCACGCTATTTTCTTCATTCTTTAAATGAATGGTTTGTTTTAACAACTTTGAATGAATGATAATAGTAGTATATTAATAAGAAGATAATATTAATTTTTCCATAAATACTCTTTAATACAGTGAATTTACCATTAATAAATGTTTAATCTGTATTTAAATATATATATATATATTTATGATAACAAAAATCATTAAGAAAAATTGATATTGTTAATAAATATGATATGATCATCCATATATGTATGTTTTTACACATACATTATATATTTTTGCTATATAATTTTTATTTTTATGTCGCTCATAATACGAGCCACGATACGAGTCACAATTTAAAAAATCACAAAACGAGTCGACACACGATACACGAGTCGACACACGATACACGATTCGACAACTATGGTTGAAAGATTAAACTTTGTTTTGATGGATACTCGTTTTCTAAAACCTAAATTTCTGTTGGGTTTTGGTTAGCTTGCACACAAACCCAATACATCCTGGAAAGGGAAAGGAAAAATGAACCAGAGGTGAGGTATGAATTAAAAATTAATATGATGTCACATTGCCATGTAGGAAAAAAACTCAAGCTAAAATGCCAAATAATTGTTTTTACTGGTTTAGCCGGTAATAGGTTACTTTGGAACAAAATTTGAAAGTAAAATGTCAACATTGGTATCTTTTGGGGTATGTTATTGGACAAAAGAGAATGTATATTGCTAATCTGTAGCTTAAACACTAAAAAACAAACATTGATCAATGATATGTTCTAAGGGACACAGTACATCAAGTACAAAATGGTACTCAGGCACCTCAATCTTCTTTAAAAGGTTAAACAAGATGAACGTTGCAACAATAACCAATCATGTTAAGAAGGCCAACACTTTTAGGGTATTCACATCAACATTTAAATGATGCGCCTATGAACTGAAAACAGCGATATGTAAAAATGCAATGCCAAAATGTATGGAGTACTAAGAATCTTCATTTCTGATCTCGTAATGAACAAGGCAGAAGTTGGAAAAAATCTTTTCTTGTATTACAAATTTACGATAAAAATAAATAAAAGCATTACCTCGTGTGCTTGCTGTTTAGCCCTCTCATCAATAACTTTCTCTAAGCTTTGCTTCTCACCCTCCAATCTAGCAACAAGGTTCTCACGATCTTTAATGGCTTCAATGGCTTTAGCAGCAGCTTTCTGAGCAAGAAGTTGCTCCCTTTTTTTCATCCTCTCCTCCCTTTCAATTTCGTCGGTCTCAGAGTCAGAAGTTGTATCCGAATCCGAATCTGATTCCGTCTCTATATCTTCCGTCTTCTTGGACGAAGAACTGATCAGAACTCCACTTATTTCTTCCTTCTTTCCCTTTTGTTTTACGTTCATATCAGAAGGATCAAATGTGGGTTCTATTTCAGGACGATTTTCCATCACAACATCCTTGTTCTTCTCCGCTACTACTAGCACTTCAGTTTCCTTAACATCATTCTTGGCTCCTTTCTCTGTCATTCGTGTTGAATCTCCCAACACAAGATCTGTTGATCTCGTGTTGGCAAGAGGCTTAGCAGGAACACCCTGGTTCGGTTTCTTGTCTAAAGCAACCAAATTAGACCCAGATGTCACCTGCCTCTTTCCGGAAGATAATGCCTTCGGTTTTATCTTAATGTTCTTGCTAGTAGTAGCAGGTGGTGCACTAAGCAGTTGTGTCCAATCACTATCGGTTAAACTAACACTACTAGTAGTAGATTTCGGGTTTACATCATTATTAACAACTTCAACATTATTATTATTATTATTATTATTATTCGCAGTTGGATCAACAAATTGAGTATTTTCGGGGGGCGGTGGTGTTTTAATTTTCTTATTGAGTTTCTGTTTTAAAATGTCAGTATGAGGTTTTGTGGTCTTAGGAGGAGGATGAGTTAAATTATCAATATTATCATCGAATCGCGAAGATCCCTCGTTTTTCCGGAGGGATTCTGCGGCTTGCTGATCTATCTGAACAATACCCAAATCAAATTATTTATTATTATTATTATTAACTAATAATAAGAACAACATTTTACTTTATTATAGATATAATGATAATAAAAATTGGAAAATTTAGATTGAGTACCTGCTGAAGAAGAGTCTCGGCAACCTTGAGTTTGGAGGAGATCCAACCGGACATTGCTCTTTTATTTCGACAAGTCTTTTAACAAGAAATGTCGTATATGAATTACAGACTCTGTGTGTGTGTGTGTGTGAAAGAGATGTTATTAACAGGTGGGTGAGTGAGTGAGGACAATCGAGGTTTTGTGGGAAATTTGTGTTTGGTTTAGTTAGGCCTTAGCCTATCTGGTCGTCGTGACCCCTTCTTAAAGCTCGTCTTCTATGACACCATAGGTAGCGGGTCGTCTTTCTTAGTCGTCATGCATCGTCTTTATTTGGAAATTGATCGACGAGATATGTGTGTTTAATTATTTTTTTATTGGGGATGAAATGATGAAGGGGGTATGATAGGGAGAGAGTAGTTCTTGGGTGTGTCTTGGAAAGAAAAAGCTGATGTGACAATCAAGACGAAAGGATGACGAGTTCAGGATAGGAAGAGACCTTAGAGGGTATTTGATACGACGGAATGAAAGGGAGGAAGGGATGCGAGTAACAAGATAGAATGGAAATAGCAAACTTTTCATTTAATTTAATACATGATAAAAGAGTAAATTTTCTATTAATTATTTTAAAGGTTTAAATTTGTCACTAAATAAACAATATGAAAAGTTGGAATTTTTTTTTTGGTAAATTATATTTTTCGTTCTTGAACTTGACCCGTTTTACACTTTCAAGCATTAAACTCAAAAAATTACAATTTTAGGCCTAAAGTTGGCATTTTTTTTTTTGCACTTTTGGTCCCCGCGCCCCACGTGAGAAACACGTGGGGGTATTTTCGTCTTTTGCAAATCTTCTTCCCCATCTAATGATATAAACACAGATCTGCACCCATTATCATCATCATCGTCATCATCCCAGCCTAAACCAAATCATCCTTTTGAGTTTAACAAATCAGTTTATATCCGCAGCATCATCATCTGATTTACACTAAGTTTAACAAAAAATCATCATCAGAGTCATCAGTTGCAAACAAACAAACAAACATCATCATCATCATCATCTGATTTTTTGTTATCAGATGCATAACAAACTTCTAATAAGATGCATATCATCTTGTCTAAAGTTACACACAGTGAGTGTGTGAAAACGGAGAGAGGACAAACCAACCCCGCTCTTAATGGTGGTAGCCATCTCCGGTCACTCCTCTACCGCCGTCACTTCTCATCACCACCACCATATTTTCCGGCTTCACCCTATCTTAAACCCTCCTCTGTTTTCACACACTCACTTAATTCCTATCTTAATCCCCCTCGCAACCAACAACACCAATTAAGATACCCTATCTTAATCCCCCTCGCAACCAATTAACAACACCAATTACAACAGCAGCAACCACAACAGAACCCGGGTGGTCAGGTCAGGTCCCGAGTGTTCGCACTGGATGCTGAAGAGGCCCAACCGAACCCTTGAGTAGTCACAGGTATCTTCCTTCTCAAGGATCAGTATACGTTTATATTTCTTGCTCTTAGTACTAAAATTAACTCCGTATCTCTAGAGTCCTGTTTCCCACTCAATTATACGACTAGTCGATTTGGCGAATAATTACTTTTTTAGTATGCTAACAGTCAACAGTTAAATCTAGCGAAGTGCTAATTGCCGATCCATTGAAACTAAACGAATGCATCTTTAACATTGATTCGATGATCTACCAATCTTTAACTTATCTTCAATGTATCTATCTATTTATCTAATTAATGAATCCGTAACATTAACTCAATCTATCCTTGACAAGGTTAGACAAATTTCGAATCCAATTAGTTCCTGGTGCAACTCTGTAACAAAAACTTGTGTATCATTTGGCGTTTTCTGAGACTTAGGAACTTCCAGGTTAATCACGAGAATTTTTGAGCCAAAGCTTTATTCGTGCGAACTCCTTATTTTAGAAATCATCTGTTTCTTTTGTTGGATTTAAGGCAGTTTACTGCACCTATGAATCGACTGCGTAGTATCGAATCAACTAGCTAGAAAGA
>JAOXNX010000001.1:6375089-6388002 GCA_028566075.1 Solidago caesia | reverse complement strand
CACAATGATTTTCAATTAAGAATGAATGATTGTTTTATTTGTTTTACGTTAATAGTTGTTTTATTTGAACCAATCCCGGTATATATATATATATATATGCTCATTAAGAGTTTAATACATAATTTGTTCTTGTTTGTAAGAGCTAGCTTTAAATGTATGACTAGTTAATTAATGGCTTCATAAGGGTCAAAGTGTGCGTGTTTGATTACACGATCTCCAGGCATACAACTGGGGTATATTCTACATCCGATATATCCGTTTGGCTTTCAATCTTGTGGCATGTATCAGGACACCATTTTTTTTTAGCGGTAAATTTCATTAGGAACCGCCAAAAAAGCAAGAGTTAGTGGCAACAAAAAATATTAAAAAGTGAAATTACATCAATCTTTTCAAGTCATAGTATAAAATTTATATCTATTTTTAATTCAAAGAAAAACTAACTCATCATAAATAAATAAAGATAACAAATTGATTACATATACTATTAATAGGAACGGCAAATTGGGATCACTAACGGGTTATTAGCCCGCCTGATCATCTCCACTCCTATAATAGGAAACTCAACATAGGTGAGATAAAACACCATGACCCAACATGAAACCCGATTTTTTTGTCACATGTACGTGGGATTTGAACCCGTAATCTCCCCATTATTAAAATCACTTAGGTAACGGTTAAAAGGTCTATTTCACTTCGGGTTTCTTGAAAAGAATCTTCACCCTTAGCCGTTACTATATACATTGGAAACATTGGAACAGTAATGACATCGCTTGGAAGTTGGAAACATTAAGTGAAATGACTAAACCCAAAAAGACGGAAAAACTTTTTTTTTTTTTTTTTGTGGTCTCGTCGAGACCATTATTTGGTCTCGCCGAGATTGACCCACCGAGACACACATAACAAATATGGTCTCGCTGAGACCAAAATTGGTCTCGTCGAGATTGGACTTCCGAAATGAAAATTTTGAAGCATACACAGGAGGTCTCGTCGAGACCATTATTGGTCTCGCCGAGACCACTGAACAGACCAGGATAGAACTTTGCAGAAAACTTTAATAGACTTTTTCCTTGACAAAACTAGATATATCTTATATCAATTTGAAGCTAATGATGCCTACTTTCCAACAAAAATATTAGCTTTCACCAAAACTCAACTCATTTCAAACAAAGAGCCTCAAAAGTAGGCTCAAAGAAACATTTTGACATTAACCATTTACCAAATTATTTTTCCAAAACACATCTAACTTTGATGCCAACAATCCAACATTTCAACCATACAAAAATACATAACTAGACATTGGTTTCAACTTCATTTCATGATCGAGTTCAACGTTTACACCAAACTTGACCAAACGGGTCGGTTACCCATCTTTTACCCAAAATTACAACATAAAACATTTCATTACATACATGAAATTTTCAAGACTTTGACACTAAACTTGCATAACCTTTTGACACAAAATACAAGTTTATACCATAAACCAAAGTCCAAGGTCAACTACGCTTCTCATCCAAAATTTGCCATTTCCTTCATACATGATTATATACCTTCACGATCACTTCCACAATTCACTTTACTTCAAGCTAATCAAATCAAGCTCGGGAACCGCCTAAAAAGTAAAACATCTAAAACATTAAGCCAACGCTTAGTGAATTAACTTGCATACATACAAATACACATTGGAGGGCAAAATGGTAAGGTGTCGGTATAAAGCCTATGATACCGTCGTATCATCTCTTTATACTTCGTCTTACCCATAACACATAAATGGTACCATAACATCATATCATATCTCAAAAGAGAAATAAACATTGCATACGCCCAACGACGTATGTCTAACCATAAACAATGCATACGCCCAACGACGTATGTCTAACCATAACATTGCCATTACTTGGCCTATACCGAATCGAACTCAAGCTTCGGGTTGCACCCTTACTTGTGAACGACCCAACATCTATCTATAGGTATGCAAGAAAACTCACCTCCAATGCGATTATAACAACTTGACGACCACAATCAATTACCAATGCTTTTAACCTAGCATTTTCATCAAAACATATGCATAAGGTTATCTTTCACCATTTAGCTACTAATCAAATTTCCATGATTCCCATTAACCCATTTGCACATATCATTACTATGGGTTTTTACTTAAATCATGATTTCTCATATTACTAGCTTTTCACAATCAACACAAAATGGTCATTTACCATTTCCTTAACAAAATCATCATTTAGCCACTTATTCTAACCATACTATCATTACTTAGCCATTTCATAATCAATCTCATCATTCACACATAAAGATCTATATTTCCATGAAAACCCCCAATTCCATTTCATATACTAAAACCCTAAATCTCAATAGAAATTAGGAAATGAATTTACCTTGGAATTGAGTTAGAATGGAAGAGATGAAAATCACCAAATCTTTCTTCTTCTTCTTCTAAATCTCGGCACACACACACACACTCATACACAACTTCCTCACTTGATGTTAATAATAATATGAAACTTGATTTCTTGAATAATGGATGGATATTATGATATTGTAAAAGATTGAAATGATTTTGATAGATGGATAAATGGAGTGTGTTAGGGAAGAAAATCATTAAGCAAGTAAGGGGTACCATACTTCCCCCCACTCCGGCTTTTAAAACAATTAAATGGGTATTATACCCGCTATCCACTAAAGTTCCATCTAACACATCTTTCTTTCTCAAATCAAATTACTAGGAACTTACAATATCGATAAAACTACAAAAATATGTTATTTTATTATTTATAATTATTTGGGGTGTTACAACTCTCCCCCATTTAGAATGATCACGTCCTCGTGATCCAAGCCGCATACAATGACGGATAATAAACAAGAACATCATGCTCGGATTCCCAAGTACATTGTTTCATGCTTCCATGCTTCCACAAAATCTTGTACGATCGTACCGTCTTGTTTTGAACTCTTCGTAGTTGTTCTTCCACGATGGCAATGGGTTGTTCAACATAATTGAGCTTATTGTCAACCTTGATTTCTTCCAACGGTACATACGAATCTTCATCGGCTAAACACTTCCTTAATTGAGAAACATGAAAAGTAGGATGGATTCCCGAGAGTTGTATGCGGCAATTCCAAACGGTAAGCTACTTTCCCGACTCTTGCAATTATCTTGAAAGGCCCGATAAACCGAGGACTCAACTTTCCCCGGTTTCTAAATCTAAGAACACCCTTCCACGGAGATACCTTCAATAAAACGCTATCGCCCACATTGAACTCAAGTGGCCTTCTTCTTTTGTTCGCATATGACTTTTGTCTATCTTGTGCCGCCTTGAGACGTTCTCTCACGATTTCAATCTTCTCGGTAGTCTTCATCACAATTTCGGTGCTACCCAACTCACGTTGCCCAACCTCTCCCCAACAAATAGGAGTACGACATCTTCTTCCATACAACATTTCATAAGGAGGCATTTGAATGCTAGCGTGATAACTATTGTTGTAAGAAAACTCTACCAACGGCAAATGCAAATCCCACGTTCCACCAAAATCAATGATACATGCGCGCAACATATCTTCAAGGGTTTGAATGGTCCTTTCGCTTTGGCCGTCGGTTTGTGGATGATATGCGGTGCTTAAGTTCAACCTCGTGCCCATTTCCTCATGGAACTTGCGCCAAAAACGAGAAGTGAAACGCACATCCCTATCGGATACAATAGAAATAGGAACTCCATGCCTTGCAACCACTTCTTTGACATAAATTCTAGATAACACCTCGGATGATGACGTTTCTCGAATAGGTAAAAATAACGCACTCTTGGTCAATCTATCAACGATTACCCATATGGTATCAAATTGAGTTCTAGGAGTCTTGGGCAACTTGGTAACGAAATCCATAGTGATATGCTCCCATTTCCACTTTGGAATCTCTAATGGTTGCATTAGCCCACATGGCTTTTGATGCTCGGCTTTTACTTGGGCACACGTAAGACACTTTTCAACATACTTTGCCACATCACGCTTCATTCCCGGCCACCAATACTCTTTCTTCAAATCATGATACATCTTCGTTGCACCCGGATGAATAGAATACTTAGATTTATGAGCTTCATCAAGTAAAACACGCTTCACTTCACTAGTGAACGGAATCCAAATCCTATCATATCGCATGATAAGACCACGGGAATCATTGGAAAAGTATTGAATTTGACCTTTGATCCTTTCAAGCTTAGGATCTCTTTGCATCGCCTTTTCTTGAGCCGCCTTTATTTGATCGAAAAAGTCATTTGTGATTAACACACGAAGAGATGATACAACTATAGGACAATGAGAACTCTTCCGACTCAATGCATCCGCTACAACGTTAGCCTTACCCGGATGGTACAAAATTTCACAATCATAATCTTTTAGAAGGTCCAACCACCTCCTTTGACGATTGTTAAGATCTCTTTGCTCAAAGAAGTACTTGAGGCTCTTATGATCAGAATAAATGATGAACTTGACACCATATAGATAATAGCGCCAAATCTTCAAAGCGAAAACAACCGCCGCCAACTCCAAATCGTGTGTAGGATAGTTCTTCTCGTGTTCTTTTAATTGCCTTGAAGCATAGGCAATCACTTTTCCTCTTTGCATAAGTACACAACCGAGACCGTTTGAGGATGCATCACAATAAACCGTCATGTCTTCAACTCCATCCGGTAACACAAGTACCGGAGCTTGACTTAGCTTTTCCTGTAATCGCTTAAACGCTTCTTCTTGCTCTTTTCCCCAACTAAACTTCACATTCTTCCTCGTCAACTTGGTCAAAGGCGAAGCTATTTTTGAAAAATCTTGAATGAAACGGCGGTAATAGCCCGCTAACCCAAGAAAACTTCGAATTTCCGTTGGACTCTTTGGTTGCTCCCACTTTAATACCGCGCTAATCTTTGCCGGATCCACCATAATACCTTCGTTATTAACCACGTGGCCAAGAAATTGCACTTCCCTTAGCCAAAATCACATTTCGAAAACTTAGCATAAAGCTTTTCTCGTCTTAAAGTCTCTAAAACTTCACGTAAATGAACTTCATGCTCGGATTTACTCTTGGAATAGATAATAATGTCATCAATGAAAACAATCACCGATTTATCAAGCATAGAACGACACACTCGGTTCATGAGATCCATGAAAGCCGCGGGAGCATTAGTAAGACCGAAGGGCATAACAACGAATTCAAAGTGCCCATAGCGAGTACGGAATGCGGTCTTAGGAATATCTTCTTCACGTACTTGGAGTTGATGATAACCGGAACGAAGATCTATTTTAGAAAAATACGAAGCTCCTTGTAATTGGTCGAATAGATCATCGATTCTTGGCAACGGATACTTATTCTTGATGGTAACCTTGTTGAGTTCTCGATAATCGATACACATACGCATACTACCATCCTTCTTTTTGACAAATAAGATTGGTGCACCCCACGGAGAACTACTAGGACGAATAAAACCTTTGTCAAGTAATTCTTGGAGTTGCTTCATCAACTCTTGCATTTCACTTGGAGCTAAACGATGAGGAGTTTTAGCAATTGGAGAAGCTCCGGGAACAAGATCAATAGAGAATTCAACTTGCCGTTCGGGAGGAATACCCGGCAAGTCTTCAGGAAAAACATCGGGAAATTCACAAACAACGGGAATATCTTCCATAGATGGAGATTTCATCTTAGAATCAACGACATGAGCAAGATAGGCTTGACACCCACGATATATGTGTTTACGTGTACGAGCAAAGGTACAAAAAGAAAATGATCGCTCCTTTCTATCACCATAGATAACCATGTCTTGGTCGCTAGGAGTTTTCAAATTAACCATCTTCTCGTCACACACTATCTTAGCTTTATAAGTACTCAACCAATCCGTTCCCAAAATTACATCAAATTCTCCCATTGGAAATGGCACAAGATTGGCTTGGAAAGTTTCGGAGTTTATCCTAATCTCACAATTGCAAAATACATCATAGACCAATTCAACACTACTATTGCCAACTTCTACATTTAGGGGTGTCTCTAAGTTTGATTTTGCACAAGGAATGACATTAATGAATCTAGAAGCAATAAAGGATCTATTGGCACCCGAATCGAAAAGAATTCTCATAGGAATACTATATACGAGAAAGGTACCCGTCACAACATCATTTGCTTGCTTAGCTTCCTCCACTGTTAATTGAAACGATCTTCCTCTTTGATTACCCGCCATTCTTGCATTCTTCCTTTCCGCCTCTTTTCGTTTTTCTTCCCGCTTCTCTTCCTCATTCAACATCGGACAAGAGCTTCTCATGTGGCCTTCTTGAAAACACTTGAAACAAACCACCTGCTTAGAAGGAGTTGATTTGCAATCTTTGCTAACATGACCTGGCTTTCCACAAGTATAACATCCTACGGTCCCCACCCGACATACTCCAAAATGATTCCTTTTACATTGCTTGCAAAAAGGTTTATCCTTTCTTGCACTATTACCACTTGCACCCCCATCATTCTTAGCACGCTTGTTTGGAGAGTTAGCATCCTCAACCTTCCGTTTTGACCCTTCTTCATCGGGTTGCATTTGTTTTACTAACATGGAGAAAGAATCCATTTGTCTCAAACTTATTCTCTCCCGAATGCTTTTCTTCAACTTTCGATAAAATTGTTCCTTCGACAATGTGTCACTTTCAAGAAATTCCAGACAAAATTGAGCCTTGTCCAAGAATTTTACCCGGAATTGATTAACCGTCAACGTTCCTTGAGAATCATTTAGGAATTCTCCCCTCAACTTAGTCACTTCCGCCTCCGAACGGAACTCTTTGAAAAACATAACCTTGAATTCCGGCCATTCGACCTTCTCCATCTCCTCTCGCCTAACAGTCAACAACCCGTCCCACCATCTTTTGGCATAATCCCTTAGCATACTAATTGACTTGTACGGAAGTTTCCCTCAATCTCATAAATCCACCTCGTACAAATAACAACTTCCCCATTAAACTCCTTGGGACCACATATAGTGAAGTCTTTATACGAAAACTTAGCCTTGGGATGAGTAACCTCGGTTTCAATCACCTTCTCCCCACCATCACTACTTTTACCCGTACTATCCCTCTTGATGAATTCTTCTTGCACCGCAATAGCTACTTCCTCCCTAATCATTCGTGCCATGTGATCATTCATAGCACCTTCTAATGTTTCGTTCAATTTCTTCACAATAAAAGGAGAAAACGATTCTAAAGCTCGGCCAATTTGATCCGAAATATCCATAGTATTCTTAGGGAATACGGTTTCCTCTTCTTCATTTCGGCGACTAGTTTCTTCTTCGTTGTGAGGTGATTCAGCCATACTATAATCAAGGAAGATAATAACAATTCAAGATTAATCACCTTATTAAAGCCTACCAATCTAATGTCTCATACCATACCAATCCAACATTCAATGTATTTAACTTGGAAACGTTTTAGTACTTCACCATAATAATTCCGGACTTATTATGCCTTCATACTAACTCTTTTACAAGTTAACCCCATTAAAAATCGTCATGGTCTAATTTGAAACAACCTATAACTTAAGGTCAAGTCATAACTTATGGTTTAAGTCTAGGTATTCCTCAACAACATCGAAACGCCTAAATCCCTTAAACCTCGGCTCTGATACCAACTTGAAAGGACTCAGCCTGAAAAGACGATTTTTTTTTTTTAAACACTAATCGCGGCGCGACTAGGACAGGTCGCGGTGCGATTCTTCACGTTTATACACTCGCGGCGCGATACAACCAAAACACGGCGCGATTTTCGACTCGGCACAAAAATGACACAAAACTATACACTTATCGCGACGCGATTTTTGCCTGCAGGGCCAAAATCTTCATTTTTCTGCACAAGACTTCATTCCAAACTAAACCACAACATTTTAAACATTTCACAATGACCACAAGTACTGCAGAAATCATATTTGACCAAAATGAGGTTTTCATAACATGTGAACGTTCAAAACAACCATTACACAACTAACGGGTCACTAGCCCATCGTTACCAAAACGAACATTTTAACCAAGACTTCGTTCTTTACATTCTATACAAAATTTCTTGACTCTATACTCGCATATACAACATAACAAAAGGTGCAAGAGATACCAAGAGCCAAGAGTCAAAGGTTGCTACGTCTATAAACCAAAATCACCATATCTTCACATATGGCTATATACCTTCAAGTGCTATCTTCTTAAGCACTTCAACTTCAATGCTAGTCAAATCAAGATCGGAAACCGCCTAAAAAGTTAAACAACTAAAACAATAAGCTACACGCTTAATGAATAAACTTGCATACATACAAATATACATTGGAGGCAAACCCGTAAGGCAATGGTATAAAGCCTATGATACCGTCATACCATCTCTTTATACTTTACCTTACGTCTAAAACATATATGGTACCATTCATAACTAACTCACACGCAAGAAGGGCGTGGACACAAATGTGCATACGATCATACTCGTATGACTAACCATAAACACATGCAAGAAGGGCATAAATTTAACTATGGCCTTTACTTAGGCCTAAGCCGAATCGATCACAAGCCTCAGGTTGCACCCTTACTTGTAAACGACCCAACCCATATCTATAGGTATGCAAGAAAACTCACCTCAATGCTTCTATACAAAATGATGACTACAATTCTACTATGGATGTTTTCAACCTAACATTTCAATCAAAATACATACATAAGGCCATCTTCTTCATTTAGACTAACTAATTAAATCTCAATGGTTCCCCTTTACCCATTTCAAACACATCTCAATGGAACTTGGCTTTCATCATAAAACTTCACTTTGTTAGCTTTTTCATAAACATCATAAAATAATTATTATCACATTTTCTATCAAAATCCCCATTTAATCAAACCCACTAAGATGATATCATTACTAGCAATATCATAATAAATCTCAATATCTAAATAATAGAAATCATCATTTCTATGAAAAAATTCTCAATTCTATTGGGTTGCATGAACCCTAAATCTCAATGAAATCAAGAATTGAAATTACCTTAATAATTGAACTAGAATGGAAAGATGAGAATCACAAAGTTCTTCTTCTTCTTTATATGTGTCGACCCACACATATAAATACACCAAATTTCTCCACTTTAATATAACTAGAATTGAAGATGAATTTCTTGCTATTTCTATGGATTATTGAAATGTTTACTTGGATTTCCTTGAAGTAATAAGATTATAGAAAATGAGATTGAGATGAATGTTTTCCTTAATGGAATAATGACTCACTAAGGAGGGAGATATGGTGGCTTCATCTGATGATGCCACGGCTCATAACTCAAACAAAAAGATATTATATCTGCTATCCACTAAAGTTCCAACTACATACATCACATTTTTCAAAATAAAATACTAGGAACTTAATTTAAAGGTAAAACTACAATAATAGATTATTTTATTACCTTTAATTCTTTGGGGTGTTACATTAGGATTGTCAATCAGGTCGGATTTGGGTTGGTAGGTTGAAAATCTTCAACCCTAACCCGACCCACGAAAAGTTTCGAATTAGAAGTTTCAATCTTAGCTAGGGTTGCAACCGAGCCGAGCTCTCGAGCTCGACAGGTCTCGAGCTCTGGTCGTTGTGGTTACAAATATGACTCGGCTCGGCTCAAAAAGCTCGAACATATGAGTTTTCAGTATAATGGGTTAACGGGTCAGGTGGGTTGGTTTGTGGTCAAATGGGTTGATTTCTAGTATCCAAAAGATCGATATTAGGGTGTGATGAGTGATAATCGAATAGATTAAGTATGAATCAGAACTGTAACTAAAAAAAAAAACTATATAGAAAAACAAACAGGAGATGATGGGTTATTTATATCTGAGATGTAGTAGAGATATAATGTATGTATATATTTAATAAAACATTAATTTATAAATATATCGGGTTGGCGTCTTTGTGGGTCGATCCGAAGACTCAAAACCCAACCCTAGCCTGACAAAAAAAAATCAGGTTGATAGGTTAGCGGGTTGACAGGTCAAAAATACACAAGTCTAATCTAGTTTCAGATGAGGTCGAATATTGATCGACATCCCTAAATAAGATGTTCCAAATTAAGGTACACCTAATTATAATTTTAATTTTCTTTCCGTCCACTCTAACCTTAATTATTATTATTTTTTTAGTAATTTAATTGGTTAGTTTTTTAACCAATTTTTGTTTTGTTTTTCCATTTTAATGGTGGGAAACACAATTTTAGAGATTTAGCGTATCTTAGATGAACTTTGCTTGGCTCCAGCCAAGCAAGTACATAGAAAACCTACTCGTTTTATATAAGTGTAAGCAAGGTTGTCAAGATCAAGATCCTAACTAAGATCGTTTTTCTGTCTGCAAGATCGGATCGAGATCGTAAGATCCTACCAAAATATACAACTTTTTATAATGATGCATCTTAAAGCATATGAAATATTCCTTTTACATTACAATTACAATATTTTTACATATGAAATAAATTAACTCCTAAAGTCATAAACACTGAAACAAATGTTAGATAATTATAGTCGATCTAAATAGTAAAAATAAGAATAGATAGTAAAGAACTAATATGTGTTACGATGATTAAAACTACAAATACAAATGTGATTGGACTAAGAACCAAGAAAAAGGACGCTTGTGATCGACAACTGAAAAATTGATAAGACGATAACTAACACGACAATTTAATACATTAAGACGCCTCCCTAATGCATCTTCATCACTTCCTTCATCAGTTAATGCCACGAGACACGTCTGCCAATTATGGGACCTCACAAGATCCGCCATTCACCATCCTCTTCGCATCGTATGTTCTATAAAACAGAACAAGACATTCGAACACATAGCTTGCCTTTTACCATTCGAACAAAGGCTTCTGATCCATTCCTAGCTCCAGAAATGGAGGTGCATGGTAAGTCAAAACCTTCTTCATGAAACATATAAGCTTAATTATAGGTTATTGATACCTGCACTCACTTTGAATATTTTATCCTAGCCTCCTCTCATTATTTTCATTTTTTTAGATTAAGGCCGTTCCCTATGTTCACGGCGTGCCCTCATCTTTGGCTCGGCATGAATGCCGAGATAGGCACCAAGATAGCATGAAGATCGGCGTGAGATGTGGCATCTTGGCTCAGCGTATACAAGAAACATGTGGATGAGCATAAGAAAACAAAATGGAATAAATTTGTGGTGCCAGTAAGTGCGATTGATTTTTTTTAAATTCGGAATGAGGAGAAAGAGTGTATGTGTGTGTAAGTTTATAATTTTTTTTAATTGAGGATGAGGTGAGGATGAGGGTATGATAGGGAGATGGTAGTTCTTGGGTGTGTCTTGAAGAGAGAAAACTGATGTGGTAGTGAAGATGAGGGAAATATGGCAGCATGATAGGAAGAGACCTAACGACTTTAAACAACAAATCCAGGCAAAGGATAGATGCTCATATACCTTTGTAGTATCTTATCCGGCATCCGGGCTTTATATGCACATCACGGCAATCGCTTTCGTGCAAGGTCATATCCTTATGAGGATTGAGGAGATGGATGATTATGTTCTGATTGTTCTATGTTTATAGAAAATTTTCTTTAATGTCATCAAGAGTTAATCTAAACTGACAAGATTCCTCATCATACCTGGGATTCGAATTAGCCAGAATTCTCGTATTCTTAATATGACTCGATCAATTTTTAGTCAAGTCGTTGACACTTTGTTTGTACTCTTACGAGTAGACTCAATTCTAAGGAAACTGTGGTCCCCAATGATTAACAAGAATGTTTTCACGATGTATCAATAAAGTTGTAGAGGGGGAGGGGGTGAATACAACTTATTTTACTTTTTAAATGATTTTATGAAAACCAAGTTCGATATTTAAGTTTCTTTGTAACAGTTATAAGAACAATTGCATAAATAGAATATAGAAACAAAATAAAGAAAGTGCAAACTTAAGAACACAGATTGTAATTTTCAACTAATTCTTTTATTGATAAATCAACAAGAATTACAAGTAGATGTGAAATTGAAACGTCAATGGAATCAAATTACTTGGTTAAGTACAAGTTACAATTTTGTTTTTCTAGCCTTATTATTAATTGTGTGAGATATATAATTTTGATTTAAATTAATGAGTGTATTGAAGATGGATGGTTGTAATTAAAAGTTATAAAGTATTTGAAAAATAAGTGGTTGTGATAAATTAAGAAATGAATATTATATTAGTTTAAAAAACTTTTGAAATGTAAGGGGTTAAATTTTTTATAAAAGAGTATAAATACGTTGCATTTGGAAGCATTTTTCTATCACCCTTCAAATTGAAAAAGAAATTAGGTACACCTCGAGTTCTTGATTCATATACGGCTTCTATGTGTAGGGAGTCTTGGGGTAGGAGTAGCTATGCGAGAGCACTTGTTGACATCTCAGCTGAAAAAGATTTTAAAAACGAGTTAACCATGGCCATTCCGAATATTGAAGGCGGGGGTTTTGTAAAAGAGGTAATGAAAGTTTAGTTGAAAAAGAAATTACTTAAGGGTAAAATAGAAATTTTAGTTTTTATAACAAATCTATACTCCTTTATAAAAGGGGAACCCCCCTCCCCTTTTCTCAAAAAAGCTTACTGAAGTTCTTATTTTGTCCCTATCATTTATTAACTAATTTAAATATATCCACCTAAATACCTATAATACCATTAATGAAATTATTTACAATATACATCCATCAATCCTTAAAATAACTATTATTTACAACATACATCCCCCAACCCTTAAAATAATTACACTACCCACTTTTACATCAATTATTTTTACATAATAACCACACCGCTACCGACACCGTCGCTACCGCCGCCACCACCGCCCGTCGTCGCCACCACCGCTGCCCCTGTCTCTTATACACA
>JAOXNX010000001.1:6351316-6363489 GCA_028566075.1 Solidago caesia | reverse complement strand
GGTTCGGCTTTGGTTGATTTTAATGTTCTGAATATTTAGCATCTTTAAGATGATCGTTTTAGCTTAGGTAAGCTGCCGCCTGCCAGTCTGTCACAATGAAGAGCAAGGTTAAGTACCTTGTTGCCGTGTTTATCTGCTTTATATTTTCTTGGCTTCAATTGTATATCCATCCAAAATCTTCAGGATAATATTTGTCTGAAAGAAAAGCACTTTGTTATGTCATGATCTTTGGAGAGGCATACTCCAGTTGTTATACATCCAGTTTTTGTTTATTGGGTACACACGACAGTTAAAATCAATAAATTGTTTCAAAGTTAAACTAGCTAAAAGTAATCTTCAATAACTTGCAAGTAGGCCAAGGAACCACCGATGCAGCATCTTTTGCATTATTAGTTATGTTCTATCACTAAGGGACTCTCGTCAAATTTATCCATCGTGTCTCTTTGTGAGTCTGATAGTTATTTTTAAAAATTGTTATCATATTATAATAATTTGCTTTGCTATTCTCTTCTCATGTTACATTTGTCCTTTTAATCGCTTCATGTTATTTATGGTGCCGTCTTGTAGTTGAGTGCCTAATAGAACTGTATCTTTTAGTTGCACTGGTCTCTTCAATGAGGGTAGAAGTCCATATGTATATAGATGAAAGTAGATTTCATTTTTATATTGCAAATACATTTTAATGTTTTTCTTTTAATAGTCACTTTTCTTTCTTTTATCAGTCCATCTTTGTACTTCTTTTGAGTTTTGAAAGAGCTATTTGTTTCTGTAAGAAGGCTATAGTGCTTTACACTTACATTGAAATATTGAATAAAGTGACAAACATATTTGGATAATGGTGCAAGTGTGTAACCAAGATTTACCCAAGTAGAAAGTGTTTGAATTTAATTTCTAATTTATATGCTCTTTAATACTAATTTAGATGGAGGAAAAAGTAAAGGAGATTGTGGAGATGAAGCAACGCAGTTTGGCAGAAGAAAATCAGAAAACTATGGAGGTTCTAAAAGAAAGGTATGTTATCTCACACGGAGTAAAAAGGATGATCTTAACATCCTATCTTCTTGATGGTTTGATCACGAGAATGTTGATTTTCTTTTCCCCTCAACAAGTTAAAACTGATGATGCCATCTTTGATACTAATAAGTCGAGCATTGGTATGCTAACATCTGATTAGATTGAAATTGTTTTGATGCAGAGAGCAACTATTACAGGATCAATTGCGACAGGCTCAGGATAGTGTTTCTAATATGCAGAAATTACATGAACTAGCACAAAGCAAATTGTTTGAGTACCATGCTCAATCAGGTCACATTCTATTTTCTACATCCATTTTACACTAGCAATTATATAAAACACAAAGACTGAAAACTTACAAGCATTTAACTGCCTTATAACATTACTCTTGCTTATGCATTGCAGAGGAAGATACAGCAGCAAAGCAGACGGAGGTGAATCTTCTGATGGATGAAGTTGAAAGGGCTCAGACTCGCCTGCTGAGTCTAGAGAGGGAGAAGGTAAGCCAGAGTCTATATAATAGAACAATAAATGGGTTTTGCTTTGAAATAATGAAAATTTTCATCTTTTAAATTGGGTTTTTGTTGTATTTATTTCTGCTTATCAACATCAACTAAGATGATTTTTCTACATTTAGATCGTCATGCTACTTTTTAATAGTTTAATATGTGAGGGAGTGTTGTTTTCTTTTGATATATTTTAGTATTTATTTCAAAATGTTGCTGTATATATTATTTCCTCGAACTTAGATTCCGTTTGGGTCTTAACATCAAGTTCTTGAAGTCTCATGCTTACCTTGCTGCTATTGCTAGTGCGTGGGATGGTAGGAGGTGGGAGTGGTTGGAGGAGGCTGGCACTCTAGTGATTCTGTCCTTTTATTTTTATTTTGTTGTCTATTCATGAAGCAATTATGTGTTGGTCGATACCCCTTATTATATTACTTTCTGGTCATTTGCATTCACTCTAAGTCAATTTTTGGACAATGTGCATTTATATAATACTTTTCTTCTCCTACAGAAATTATTTATATTTGTTTTGGTGTGAGAGAAAAATATTATACAAGTAGGGAGTTTATTAATGTATTTTGTGCTTGCTCAAATCCAAATAAATTTGTGTACGTTGCAGGGAGCTCTTCAGTCACAACTACAAACTGCAAATGAAGACAATGATACCAAAAGAAGGTGATATATACTTGTTATACATACACCAAGTTCGTCCTAAAGAATGCTGCAACCTTTTTCTTTGTTCTTTCCAACCTCAATCCCATGCCCAGTCTTTTGTCATAAGTTACATAGTTTACATTACATATGTTCCGAGTACATGCATATGTAGGAGCTATTTACAGTTTGTAAATTGTATTCTCATTTTCTATAAGATAATACACTCGTTAAAAATAGATGCTGCTTTTTTAAATGCTACATTCTCTTTTAAATGGATGTCCCAAGATAGTGCGACATTTTATTTGTTAACGTAATTCTATTGTGAAGTTATCTCATTGCCTGGTATTAATTGGTAAATGTTTGAAAATACCGCTTGCATTGATTTTGTTCAGCAAGATTCATTTTAGTTTTAAGTCGATTTTGGGAATGCAATGGATGTTTGACTATTAGTTGAGCACTTTTAGGAGATTATGTGTCCAGTGAAATGATTGCATCTATATTGGATTGAGAATTTAAAGTCGAGAAAAATTCCTTGCATTCCTCTTCTGGTCTAGTTAAACAACTTTACTTATTTATAGCATTAAAAGAGTTATTGTGTTTGTTTATGCTGCGTGAGGTGTGAACCGGACTTTAATATCTATTGAAGTTGGTGTCATAGCTTAAGTGTTGTTTGCTCTTAACATAGAAGATTTACTATAGATCTTGAAAGAGTAGATGCCTTGGTAAATAGGATTACACAGCAATCATAAAAAGAAATTGCTTGTTGAGAGTGTCGACTCCCTGGGGGTATCTTTTTTATCATTGCAATCGTGGTCAATGACTTATCTGCCACTTTTAGCTTCTCATTTACGACTTGTTTTATTGCATATTATGTTTCCTTCAGCATTTTTGTCTAACTTTATATATGATTTGGGTATGAGTTTGTATCTGATTTTAGGTTACTCTTATGTAATTTTAGTGATGATGCCGATTCAAATAGCATCTTGGAAAATTCTTTGAGTGCCAAAGAAAAGATCATCTCCGAACTAAATACCGAACTTCACAATATTGAAACTACCTTAGCCAATGAACGAGAACAACATATCAATGAAATCAAGAAGTTGAATGCACTGCTCAATGAAAAGGTACCGTGTTTCGCCGACAGATGATCATGTTGTGTTAGAATGAAAATTCCGAGCACTGTTAGCTTGACTTGCCTTTTCTCTGTTACTCTGTCTTATCTACATAAATCTTTACACTGATATTATATTTTTTGTTTAAGGGTTTATCTAATTGGGTATTTCCATATTTATTGTGTGTCCTAATAAAATTCTACTAAGATTATAATATTTCTTTTCTAAAATATAATATTTTATCACATATTAGAAGATACAGTTTTATTCCCTTGATTTATTGAAGCATGCTCCAAGTTTTCTTTCCAATAATTTCATAACTTATGGGATTCTCACCTGCTATTTGTCATTTTCTTAATCAACAGGAAGTTGCGCTTCAGGAAATCAGGAAAGAGCTCCAGGAAAGGCCAACAGAAAAATTAGTCGACGATCTGCGCAAAAAAGTTCAAATTTTGCAGGTACTCTTTTCTACTCTGACATATTAGAGGTTATTAGCCTATCACTGATGTCAATTTTCAGGTTCAGTATATTGTTTGTGCATTGCACATATTCATTTGTCTACTTTGATTGGATATTACTAACTCGGGGTTTTCTATATGTAATGAAGTTACAATTTATGTGTGTCACTTTCTGTCTGATTGTCTATTTCATATGCAGGCTGTCGGTTACAACTCAATTGAGGCTGAAGATTGGGAGGTTGCTACTAGTGGTGAGGAGATGAGCAAACTTGAGTCTCTACTTCTTGATAAAAACCGTAAAATGGAACATCAACTGACACAGTTAAAGGTGAAATTATTAGTGTACATAAGTCTTCTTTTCCCTATGTGAACTGCTAATTATGAGTACTCTTGTCAGAATTATGAATTCCATCCAATTAATTCGTGTTTTGCTTTCAGGTCCAACTCTCTGAAAAGACTTCTTTGGCAGAAACATCTGAAAGTAAGATATTAGAACTTACATCAAAGATTAACGAGCAACAAAAGCTTATTCAGAAGTTAGAAGATGATATATTAAAGGTTAGAAATCTATACTTCAACAAGCAGTCATGCTTTAGATACTACAATTTTTTATTTTTTTTTATTTTTTTTGTTGAACAGCAATGGTTATACTATTATTAAAAACTACTAGCAAGTTGCTAGTTATCCGTACAGTCGTTTCCAAAACAGAAATCAAGTTTACATATCCATTACAATGAAACATTAAAGTCACACCATTGGTTCCAACGAATACCCACCATGCTCGACCGCTTCACCACCCATAAGAAAGTGAGTGCTCGAACCTCCTCAAAAATTTGTGACGCGGTGACCCGTTTGTCATTGTGTACGACGTCGTTCCTTGCCTCCAAATGGCCCAAATAGTTGTCAATATGATTGCGTTTACTAGTTTCTTCCATTTCCCACTCTCGAGCATGTTTTCGTGAATGAATAGTAGATCAGTTACTAAGAACGCGAAAACTGGTGCAATTCTACACCACGATTCAATCTTAATCCAAACATCCGTCGCGAAGGCACATCCGTGAACAAATGATCAGTCGTCTCATCCCCATCTTGGCATAACCTGCAAATGCCCGAAGGAGGTCGCACACCTCTTTTATGTAATGCCGCCATAGTTGGGATTCGGTCATCCTTGGCTCTCCAATTCATGATATTAACTTTCTTAGGTACCTAATTATTCCATTTAAAATTTTTAGAGTCACTATCTATTCCTTTAGAATCTACTTGTTTCCTCACAAGTCTCACCATAAATTATCCCATTCCCATTTATCTGGACTCCCCATGTTACGATCCAAGTTCCTTTCTTTTAGGAGTTCATTAAGAGAGCCTACTTGGGCCTGTAAATGTTGAAGATCTCCCGTGAAAGTCCACTGTCATCCACATTCCATCCTGTTTCAAGGCTTGAGATACCCGCCTTTCCTTATCAATCTCCAACCGAAATAAATCCGGGAACCAAAGTGCAAGAGGTTTGTTTCCAACCCACCAATCAGTCCAGAATCGGATTTGAGACCCCTCTCCAGGACATGCCTTAATCTTATTTTGAGTTTCAATTTCATACCTCTTCAGATCACCTTCAATTTTATTGATAGCCTTCCAAATCCGTCTTACTACTTCATCATCCCCGTGAATGGCATCAAGGACCTGACGCCATAATCCAACCCCTTCTACCTTATAATGCCACCACCACCTTGCCAATAAACCAAGGTTTGCAGCTTTCAATGATCCAATTCCGGTTCCTCATAATTCCTTAGGTGCAGCGACTTTGGCCCATACAAACCAACAAATCCGCCTGCCTTCTTTGTTTCCAGCTTAGAAAAAATTCCATCTAATCCTTTCGAGTTGATCTAGTACTTTCTCCGGTGCTGTATATAATGAGAAGAAATATAAGGGTAAGCTCGATAAGATCGATTGGATAAGTGTGAGCCTGCCGCCTATTGATAAAGTTTTGGCTTTTCAGTTGGATAGACAATTGTGGAATGCATCTATCACCGGTTTCCAATTAGTGCATCTGTTCATGTTTGTTCCCATTGGAAAGCACAAATAATTAAAGGGAACCGAGCCTGTCTGTAGGCCTAAATCAGCAGGTAACTGAATCACATCACCATCAGGCACTCCCACACCCACAAGCATACTTTTATTTTTTTTCATCTTCAGCCCTGACACCATGAAGAATGCCCTCATTATGCGTATCCAATTAGTCAGAGCCAACCTGCACCATTTACCAAGAAAGATACAATCGTCCGCAAAAAATAGGTGCGTTAGAACCAGTCCCCTATTCGGTAATTCCAGCCCAGAGATTAAGCCCCTGCTGCTAGCTTCCTTCAAAATACAAGAAAGAGGTTCCATTGCAATCGTAAACAAAAAAGGCAATAAAGGGTGACATTGCGTTGAACTCCATGTAACAGAATAATTTTAATAACCATACTTGAAGCAATAAATATAAAAAAACTTGGATAAAAAAGTGACTAATTTGATCACTCCTTTTCAATTTGTACATTAAAGACACGCATTTTAACCCAAACCCGTTTCACCCATTATTTAACCCACCTGATCTCTCCATCTTGCCACCTCTAATTAATATATTTTTTATGATGATTTTGCCATCATTTGTGGTTTCTTCACTCATTCTATGCAGGGTTACAATTCCAAAGATCGTAAAGTAAGTATGTTTGAGGATTGGGATCTTGCAGAGTCTGGTGCAAAAGATATTTCTGAGGTATGTTTACTCTTTGGTTTTCTAATTACATTTTGTGCATATTAAAAATATTAAATTTAGTTTTTGTCATCTTATTCAGAAGTGCGTTCTGGATATTTTTCACTTGTTTGAATGTTAAACTTGTCAGTCCCGAGCACACTTTCTAGTGATGGTTACTTAAGCAATCTTTTTCCCTTCAGATGACATTTTGTCGATCTCCATTGCAATTGATATAGTATATGATATCGTTCAGGACCATAGCTTATATTGTAATTGTATGACATCTGATTACAGGGTTTTTTCTAACTTGCTATGCAGTTGTCATTAAACTAGTTATTTCTAATTATCTTGCGTCACATTGCGTTGAACTCCATGCAACAGAATACAGATCATAAACATGTTTCCTCAGACCAAGATCAGAACTCGATGCTCAAGGTAATATGCAACCAAAGAGACCGATTTCGGGCACGCTTGCGTGAGACTGAAGAGGTGTGCTTCTTTATCTGTTTCCGTCAACTTTTTCTCTGCTATATTTATAAAGGTGGGAAAAATGCAGGTGTGGTGGGTTGGTTACCTGGTCAAAAGGGGTTCTGTTCGAATGCATCCTTTTTGGTATGGGCTGCATTGACCTGAAACCCTGTACTTCAGTTTTTTATATTTTTTTAGAAATGGTTGATGTGTGAAATATGTTTACATAAATAGTTCTATTTCAATCATAATATATGTTTTTAAATAAATTGACTTATCAAGTTTAATGAATCGATATTACAGTTTGGGGGGAAAAATCGACCTGTTTACTTTATAAATATATTTCTTTTACCATCAGAGTTAAAACATAACCCACACAACGATTCACAGCTGTTAAAACATGCCACCTTTATAACAATTTGTTCATCTTTTTCGGGTTGTGGGGTGTGGAAGTTGCTTTATATGTTAGAACCTGATGTGTGTGAACTTTTGGATAAACGGGTAAAAGGAGGTTTCCCATGTTTGGGTTACCTGGGGGATGACGAGTTATTTTTGACTCAGATGCAGTGGTCTAGCCCTTTTTTGCCCATGCCCGGTTCCAACCATTTTCCTAGCCTCCTAGCCACCCCCAAGATATTTGCCTAGGCAGGATTCAAACCTGAGACCTCTTGTGAGGAAACAAGACTCCTTCCCACTAGACCACTTAGTGATGGTTATGTGTGAACTTTTGGATGTTTCAGGAAATAAGGCAGTTGAAGGAGAGGATAGGGGTGCTGACAACTGAACTTGAGAAGACAAAAGCTGATAATGTCAAGCTGTATGGAAAGATCCGCTATGTTCAGGACTATAATTTAGAGAAAGTAGTCTCCAGAGGGTCAAGAAAGGTGTTCTACATCACTTGTCTTGTCTTCATAATTGTGCTTCAGAGTTCTTGTAGCTAAATAGTTGTGCCATTTGCAGCAATCAGCTGAAGATCTTGAAAGTGGCTTCAGCTCAGATGTGGAATCGAAGTATAAGAAAATATACGAAGATGATATAAATCCTTTTGCAGCGTTCTCTAAGAAGGTTCATGACAACCATCTTCATACAAAATTTTAGTACCCTCGTTATCAGTCTACCACTTGCTATCTAGATGCCCCACCTAAAATAAAGAGGTCCAGTGAGCAATATTACACAAACGGATACAATTCACTGTTCTGAGAATTAATTGACCAAAGGTTTATCCACAAGGATATGGAGTGGAGGTGGTAATTTCAACCCCTTTACATTATAAATGGGTCAATTGGGGTTTTGTTTTATCTCGAATGAATGGGTTAAAGCAAATCTAGTTTAATAGGAAACACTTTTAGTTGGTTAAAAGGCATCCAAAAGTGGATAATTTTTTTCTTAAATAAATCCAGGTAAAAGTTAGATTGATATTGATGTATTATAGTTTATCATATTTGGCACATAAATTATTTATAAAAAAAAGAAAAAGATTTGGCAAAAATATCTTGGTTCCGCTCAACCCATTTTAACCCAGTCCACCCCTGTTGCCACCTTTTATATGGAGGGCTAACTCGGCAGCAACACACTTGAATATATTTTATGGTGTTTTCCTTGGACTAGTTTTGCTTTTTGTTTATTTTAGAAAGGTAACTAGAAACAAAGAAAATACACATGCACACCGCATCCAGTTATCAATTTTGTTGAATCTGCAATACTAGGTGGTTTTTTTTTTTTTTAAAATTTTTTTTTTATGGCAAACTATCCTACTCCTACTCCTAAACTACACGAATGCCACAATTGCTTTTGCATTTTCGTAACCAGGTAGTGTTTAATTTCTATCAGGAAAAGGATCTAAGATACAAGGAGCTTGGTTTACGGGACAAAATCACTCTTACAAGTGGGCGTTTTCTGCTTGGCAACAAGTAAGCATTTAAATATATATGACACTTGCTTTTACGCATCTACCCTAGTGTAATGTTAATGACAAAAGCCATGTCAGACATAAAACTGTTCAATCCGTTTTATATGGCTAATTGACTACTTCTTTTCTTGTGTGACCGATTAACAAATGGCTAAAGTACCGAAATGGTCTATTTGGTCATTTGTACATATTGAAATATGATTGTTAAACCTAAACGGATATTACACCAACCTATTCTTCGCGTATAGTGTTAGGAGTACTGTTTATTGCTGCTGTGCCTTATTTTAACTGCAATAACCTTATTTTTTTGTCACAGATATGCACGGACGTTTGCATTTTTCTACACCATTGGGTTGCATATTTTAGTATTTAGCTGTCTCTACAGAATGTCAGCATTAAGTAACCTCAGGTAAATATCTATCAAATCCCTTGGATTTTATATAATCGGTACTAGGGGTTGCAATGTTAAGGCATTTATTTATGAACATCCGGGTTATATTTTATCTCAAGTAGATCAAATGGGTTAAGTAACAGAAGTCTGAGGTAACTAAAAGCTTGAAAATTTTCATATATACATCTCCCTTAAAGCTTGAAAAATTGCATATATACATATACCCAAATCACGAGTTTTCACTACACATATCCAATACTCTTGTAGCATGTTTTGGGTATATATGCAATCCAAGTTTTGAGGGGGAAATCTGCACCTTCCCCAAAATATTTAGCCAAATAAGAAACTCGTCAACCCTGCATCTTATTCTATTTATGACTAGTTTTTTCCGACCCCCTTTACATTAATCATGTACTCAATTATTTTAAAGGAAAATTATTGTTATTTTAGCATTTTTAGCTATATAACACAATATTTTATATATATATATATATATATATATTTTTTTTTTTTTAAATGACAGAATGTTTGCGAGTTAACCCAACTTGACCTGAGATGTACTAAATTATATCTATTTTAACCCAAAACGTAGTTTGACCTGTTTTCCTGTCATGGTTGGGGAACTCGCAACTCGGACTCCCCTTGGCCGGGGTCTGAGGTAAGAGTACTCAGTGACTTGGGGAGTACACGGGGGAGTACTCGGATTGGAATTTTCTATATAAAAATAAGTACTTTGAAATTATATGTATAAAATAAACAATATTCCAAGAAATGTTTTATAAATTGTTAAAATCTCTACAAATAAGCTGTCATGGTGGTAGTTTGTGTAATATTTAAGAGACCTAGCAACGGTTTCACCGATCTAGACCATTTTCTCGGATCTTGACCGCTTTTTCGGATGTCGACCCGTTCACTCCGCTGACCGATTTCCTACTCGGATTTTTCCTAACTCGCCTTGGCCGAGTTTTACAACCATGTTCCTTGCTCACTTGACCCCTCCAATTATGTTATCGTGACTAAATATATGTTTCAGCCATGGACCTGAAGAATTTGCTGGCAACGAGAAAATCGTAAATCTTCCGCATGCAATGTAGTTCCACTCCCTGCTACATCAGAGAAGCAAGTATTTTCAAATTACTCACAGAAATCGTTACCATGTACATAGGCTACACTACCTCCTTGCCAATGTTGGTCTTACTAATTGTGCTAATAACAGAATGTATACTTTGATTTCTATGGAAGTTTTACCCAGAATATCACCATATAAGATTGATGTTACAGTTGCATAGCGTTTGAATTTTATGCTACCTTTCTTTAATTTTTTATTTTTTTTTTTACGTTTGAAAGACTAAATTTATGGCACTCATACTAATGTAGCGTTTAATTATCTATCATGATGCTACAAATCGAACAAGTCAAAATAAAGACACAATAAGCCAGCTTATTATGTACTTTGTTATTTAAAACTGAATAAGCGATTTACCAAGATGCTTATTGGAAAGAACTTCAACTTCAAAGTAAGCAGATACGCTCATTAAGCTTTGTTGCACTCGGTATTTTATGAGTTAGGATGCCATGGATTGTTTATAACTAGCCAACTAGGTTTCTTTTATCCGTGTTTTGTGTAAAAAAAGAAGAAAGACTAATCAAAAATAAAACGTCAAAATTTTATATTGAAGGTTTAATAAATAGTCAAAGTGCTGTTCAAAAAAAAAAATAAAAAAAATTAATAGTCAAAGTAGAAAAGTTTACAAAAGATATGGACAAAACTGAAAAAGAGAAGCAATTTATGGTTTGAGAGGAAAATAAAGATAAGGCTAAGGTTGAGAGTGACAGCTCGAGCTCAGCTCATTTCGAGTCGTATGAGCAAAGAACGAGCTCAGCCCGTGAGTAATTTTTGAGGTTCGAGCTCGACTCGAGCTCGGTTTGTTTATAAAGTAAATTTATTTTTTAACTATTTTAATTTTTTATATCATTATTCTTTTTATAAAAAATCATTTATGATTATATAAAAATATATAATAATAATATCTGCTAATTAACTTATATTAAATTATAAATATAAAAATATATAATAATATCTACTAATAACTTATATTAAATTATTTTAATATGTATTAAATTAGATACTTGTTTAAGCTCATTTAGGCTCCGGGCTTAATCGAGCCTACTGTTCAATGCTCGAGCTCGAGCTCGATTATTAAACGTTCTCTAAGTTATGTTCAAACTCATTTAGACTCGGGTTGATTCGAGCTTCTAACGAGTCGAATTCGAGTAATTCAAGATTAACCTTGACTCAAATACAAAAAAGCTTTTGTAGTCAAACTGGGAAAAAAAAAAGTCAAACTGGGAAAACCGATATAAGATATAGACAAGAGAATAAGGCGGTGTTTGGTTTGTTGGATTTCATAGCATTTTGGAACTTAAATACCTCAAATCCCATGTTTGGTTTACAACAGGGATTTTGAAATCCACAAAATGTTATGAAATCTTTCTTAGATGGGATTTTAAACTCCCAAGGGCCAAGGGTAGTGAGGATTTTAAATCCCAAAGGCATTCGGTACTTTCAAAGGTAAATGTGGACAAGAACACCTTTCATATGATGGGAAGGAAAAAAGAACACTCCATGATCCATCTCCCATCTAAAACTCTTTATTGCAACCCAACGTATTTAATTGCTTTAATTTTTGAATTTTTACTTTTATTTTTGACATGTCTAGGTATAATTTTTATTAACTATGTAAAAAATAATTGTGTCAACTATGTAAATAAATGCGGAACAAGAGATTAAGAGGTTCCTTCCGAGTTATTCAATATATAATGTTATGGTTCTTGGTATTTTGTGTTGAAAATTGTAACACCCCGCTAGAGCGGAAACACGGGATGCACAGCAAACATAGTACATAGCACAATTTATAGATCATAACACA
>JAOXNX010000001.1:6323265-6340748 GCA_028566075.1 Solidago caesia | reverse complement strand
TAATTTTTTTTTACTGGGTACTAAATGTGTGATTTTGGTATAAACACAGGTACCATTCTTGTAATTAACCCATATATGTATTGAGGTTTGAACACGAATCTGAATATGATGGGGGTTAATGGGTTGATGTACGTAGCGAGGTAACATATATTTTTGTTTTTGAAAGGTGTGAATTACTCGCGAATGTCGGAAGGTTTATCATACGTTGTTTTAACTGGGTCCACGCTAAAGAGCCCCTCGGCCCTCGCATAATACATCCCCAATTTAGACCCTCGATAAGAAACCCTATCATCCAGAAATCTGGATGGAAAACTCATTCAGGCCCACCATAGGTGAAAATTAAATATTTGTGGTCACCCCTAAATATGCCTACGGAAGGATTCAAACCTAATACTTCTTGTGAGGAAACATGTCTCCTTACCGCTAGACCATTTAGTGATAGTTAGCTAGGTAACATATATAATGTCCAGAAACATGTTCAAATAACTTTATGTTTGACAGTTCAAAAAAAAATAACTTTATGTTTGAAATCTAATAATTGATTTTTGGTTGATGGGTATAGAAACATTACTATCAAAATTGTCTGGTATTGATATTGGGATTTGAAACTTGGGTATCAAACCGATCAACTATTCCAAACCCTTCAAAGGCGGTTGTTTGAAAACCCATTTTCATTCTCACTTAAAAGTTAAACCCATTGTGATTACAGGTTTAAAACCAAACACTCTTAGTCCTAGCTCTAGAAAATAATTCAAGGATTAACAAAAATTCATCATTATTTCTGACAATTAATGTTTACCAAATGAAACATATGTCATAAGTATTGTTGGATGTATAAGTCTAGTAATTCTAAAAACGAGAATAAAAGAAAAAAGGTTGTGGAATCTTAAATTAGAATCCAAGGAAGAGGAAGAAGTGGTAGAAGTAATTTCTAATCATATTAGATTGGTTTAAAAAATCAAGGATATTGTTTAAAGTCATCTAACATATAATCTTATGAGTTACTACAGTTTAGCTTAAATCAGATCGATTGTCAGAAAATTTTGATTCTCTATACGCTTGTAACTAGTTTTCCTAGCTAATCGATCACCTGCCTCTTGGCCTTTAACAATTAGCCATTTTGTCTCATAAGATCTTTAATAATTTTAATGTCATCAATCGGATTAAGTAATTGAGATTACATTAGACTAGAGGAACTTGATATCAAGTTCTACTATCAGTTATGGGCAAGTTCATCCCATGGATTTCGCTAGTCCCGATTACAAAATAGGCCCCGACATTATTCTTTGATAGTAAACATGAAAAACCGAACTGAATATCAAATGTAAATTTAAATGCTAATGCTAATTAATAATAACATATAGATAATTTTAATATGCATTTACAGAAATGTGATAATTGATACTCATGAAGGTTATAATTATACTCTAATGATCTCTTCCATGCTGTGACTTAATTAGTTTGAGTAATTAACATCTACTTAGTGAAAATAAAAGGGAAGAAAACATATTGGATCAAATGATCAAATGCGAGAACAGGACTTCCTTAGACTTTAAGAGGGAAGAACATTTGATTGATGAAAATATAAACACGGAATCTCAGTCTTGAAATAACTCTATTATGAAATGTTAGAAACAGCCAAAAGGTTTGAGACTTTGAGTGTATGACAATGTTAATATGTGAGATGATGGGTTAGAATTACCTTTCTATGTTATTAATCAACGCAGTGAACTGTAGCCATTTTGGGTTTTTGTGATTTTTCTTTATTTTCTTTTTATATTTTAGTTTGTGATTTTATGTTTTTTTTCCACAAATAAATATACATATATTTAATACGACAAACTTTGCGTGTTTGATACAATAAACTTTTGAGCAAACATATAGCCTTTGAAAAATCATGAAAATTAAGTTCTTTGTATGTTATTAGGCCATCTCCAATGGTTTTTACAAAATGCCCCAACATACCGGCCACCTCAACAACATGTCAGCAAATTGTTCCAACATACTGAACCAACAAACTGAACTTATTTTGCCTCCAATTCAGCATACTGAAATAATACACTATTATATACTTAAATATATATATATATATATATATATATATATATATATATATAAACGTTGGGCATACTGAAATGTCAAAATGCTGGGCAACAAACTGAAGTGGCAAACTGATGGGCATACTGAAGCTCCAATGGTGGCATACTGAAACTTCAGTATGCATACTGATGGGCATACCACCATTGGAGATGGCCTAAGATTTGTGAATAAATAATATAAGCTAAAAGTAAGAGAAGAAATAATCATTATCTATTAGTTTGATATCTATTAGTTTGACTGGCGACTTGATTTTGCTAATTTTGCAGAGTCAACTGAGCCTTTTCAGCTTTCTCTGCCCCTCACAACTTCAAGTTCTGGTGCAATTCTACATGTAAGTTCTCTATATCTATGTACACAAACACACACTAACCGCATAGTTTAGATGTATTAGCTGCTCAAAAGGGATCAAGAGTTTATAGAGTCGATAAAATCTAATATTTCTTGAAACGTAGATGCTGTACAAACGTACTAATATTTATAAAATGGGACTGTTCATTTAAAAGATACAACGCATGGATGAAAATAGGTACAAGAACTGTAGTTATGATCTAACATCCATTTTTATTTATGAATGAATGCAATATACATTAATTCTGGGGGACATTTCAGAGAATTTGAAGTGATTGTAGCGAAAACGGGAACATGCTTGATTTTGGAGAAGTAAGATATACATTATTTCCTTTATTGTTCAATTCCTTTTATAGATTTATATTTAATGTGTTAAATATGTTATCCAACTTTTAGGAGATTTTTTGTGTGAATGTTTTTACAAATTAGTAACCTTATAAACATTTTAGCAAAGAAGTAACCTTGTGAATAAAACATTATAGGAGGCTGGATGCAGTAAAAATATATTTTATGCAATTTTTGACCTATTCCCTTTTCTGCAAAACTGTTTTGATACAACCAGTTTGAGATTAATAGCCCAAATCTACTCATTAAAAACCAAATAGAATGGATTTGACGCCTCTACTTCTATTACTTCCGTAAACTTTGTTCGGTGTTAATCTTTATCCAACAACTAACAAGTATTACTGATAATGCTCAAGTATTTAGTGTTAGATTCCTTTAAATATTTAATCAAATTTGCAGGGAATATGGTGTACCCAGTTTGATATTAGTCAACTTTATGATAGAAATGATATTGCACCTTTTATCATTTGTCCAGCTCATAAGCTTCTACATCCCAGATGAAATGATGTTACATATATACTTTTTAATGACATGGATTGTGATAAGTTATGATCGATCTTGTGCAATGGAACGAGCTTTATGGAGTGGGAGAATTGAGAAGAACGAAGGCTCTTAGCTACTTCACGTGAGAGCTTCGAAATGAGTAAAATGATGGCTGAAAATCAAAGCGATGCAAAGCCATCATGTTTGTACAATGAAGTATAGATTCTTTTGTTTTTGTATTTCCTTTTTAGGAACTTATATTTGTAATCTGCATCTTCTTGAGTAAAAGTCTTTTGAGAGGGTTAGCATAAAGGCACATAGCCTTCCCCTAGATGAACTTATATTGTAATTTGCAGGCTATCATGATAATATTGTTGGATATACCAAAATTCTTCCATAAATTATTTTTAAATTATATAACAATTTGCTTTCTCATGGATATAACAAAGTTACTTAAAACAAAACTAACGTCAATACAAATATTAGTTTCTTTACAACATCATATTATTTGCCTCGAAGGTAAGTCTATCACTGCTGAATGTGCTAAACAAATTAAATTTTAAACGTTTATTAGCTGAATCTTTTAACTAAAAGCAAAACGTTAATGTAGCAGTATCATGGAATAACAAACAATAACATCTACAAATATTGGACTTACTTAAAACAAATTTACTCAACAGCTCCGCGTTTACGCGGGGTCAAAATCTAGTATAAGCTAAAAGTAAGAGAAGAAATAATCATTATCTATTAGTTTGATATACCTGTGAGTTTTTCAATTAATTTTATTATATTTATTTTTATGATTATGTATTATTGTAACTATTATATTATAATCGTATATGAATTAATAAAGACAATTATGATTACAATATATATCATGAAAATAGCGAATATATATATCATGAAAATAGCGGCATATTTGGATAGAATTTGGGATAGATATAATGCATGATAAATATAATGAATTAGTTTGGTTAATATTATCTATTAATATATTATATTAATAATCATGATAATTATTTGGATTTATAAAAGTTTTAAAAAGATAATAAGAATGGATCTTTAATTATAATGTAAAAATAAATATGACATCATCAATGTTTAATTTTGAAAATGAAGAGCTATGATTGGTCAATAAGTGGTTAGGTCAGTTGTCTTTTAGTATATATAAAGATTTTAATGGTTTAATTAATTAATTAATTTTATAGAATGTAAATAAGCATATCTAAAAATTCTTATAAAGAGTTGATAGCTTTTTATTTATAATATTACGTAAATTTCAATATGCGAAAAATCTAAGTCAAAATTTTCTATTTTCTTAATTATCATATTTAATACTCAATTTAATTTTAATAACTATTTATATTTATAAATTTTAATTTTTAACACTAAAATCATTTAAAATATGATTTATAAAATAAGTAATTTAAAAACATATAAAACATTATAAGTTAATCTTCAATAACTTGAATGCTCTTATCTATATTAATTTATTAATAATAACTATTATATAACAAAACATGAGTTTACCAATTAAGTTTTTATAACATCATATTTTCTCCCACTTTCTTCTATTATCTTGCATAATCACTATAAAAAAAGCATGAGCTTACCAATTAATTTTTTATAACATCATATTTCTCTCAGTTTCTTCTATTATCTTGCATAGTCACTATAAAAAAACACAAAATAACATTAAAAACATTCAATACTTGTGAAAATTAAAACGTTATAAGATATGTTTATCCCGTTACGTTGCGCGAGTATCTTGCTAATAGATACCAATATGTATCTGCTTTTTCTTTGAACTCTTCTATTGTTAATTAAAAGTTATTAATTATTTAAAATATTATTATGTTTATACCTAATTATCTTTAAAATATTATAATAAATTATAAAAATATACTATAAATAATTGTTGGAGTGAAAATGTTAGTATCAAAAGCGACACATGACATTCAAAAATAATCCTACGTGTCTTATATATATATATATACATGGGGGGCTTAGGCATAGGGCGAAGTGGGCGACCGCAAAAGGTCCATTTTTTCAGGGGCCCAAAATTTTAAATTTCCTATATACATATATATGTAAATTACATATATATTTATATATTTATACATATATAGTGTTATATAATATCTCTATGTTTCATAATTAACTATAAGCATTCTGAGCTGGTGGTTATGATGTTAGGTACGTGTAGATTTTGGTTATTTTGTTTCCGGGTTAAATTCATTGCTCCTAACCTAAGGGCATTTTTCTTCCGGCTCGTCCTAGACCCAAAGTTCCTCAAGGCCGGCCCTAAAAATCATGGCATGCTTTTACAAATGATCACATTTCAATCTTTTGTTAATTTACAGAGGTATCCATCCATCATAAGTTTACAGTATCTTAGGCCGGTCACAACGGGCAAAAGCATAGCCTCATTCTCACCAAATTCAGCTCGTTCTCAGAAAACCAATATTACCATCTCCTCGTTCTCAAATTCTCTCCAGAACGCCGATGTCACGGCCTCGTTCTGGGCTTGTTCTCAAATCCATGGCATGTTGAGAACGAGGAGAAAGCATGCAAAGATTCCATTTGTGGACCCCATGTTTGAAGACTTTATCTCTCACATGTGTTATGTATATGTATATATATATATATATATATATATAAAGGATGGTGTATGATGTGGTGATGATGTGACAGTGAGAGAAGTTGAGAATTTGAGAATTTGGTGGTATGGTTGGTAGGGAGTAAATTATGAGTAAGTTCTGGGAGAAAGAGATGATGTGGCGCTGATGTGGCAGTGATAATATGAGAATGTGGTGTTACGGATGGGAGAGGCCTAAAAGCATTTTTGTGAATATATATGTATCTAATTACTCTCAAACCTCTATATTGTATGTATCAAACTTTTAGTTTATTGTTGTTATTTGTAGCTAGTTACTTCTTCATTAATTAGATAACAAGTATTTTTTCTGACGGACGTGACACTCCCACAAAGCTAGCACATCATTTGCCACGACATGAAACCAACAATTTAAAGCTATGAACTGAAGGTTATACAATACAATAGAGGTTTTGAGGGTAATTAGATACTTACATTAGCAAACAATTAAGTTTCATATATTTCTACGCACTTTGTCCTTAGTTAAAAACGAATTAGTCATGTACCTAAATTAGAGACATCCAAAGACGAGTAGTTCACATCATGAAGTTGGTTACTGTATATGAAAATGTTTGCGTACGTATTTATGATTACTTTGTACATTAATCTGAGTCACAAGATACTTCTTAATTGGCTAGGCGTATAACCAATTTTTCAAGACCAGATGGATCCCTGCATAACCTAGGAACAGAGAATAGAGAAGGTGAAAGGATTACGCAGGAAAGATCACAACTGTCTGTAGATACTAAAGGGTATGAAGCCAGTGGGTGTCGTTCTTATAAACAAGATGATATAGTGATAGTAAAAAGCCTTTTAAGATTGATTCCCATGTGGGGAATGTTTTTGGTTGTGTCCCTAATATCAGCAACTGGGAGCACCTTCTTTCTTGAGCAAAACATAGACCAACATACTAACAACGAAATAGCAGTACAGACCTACGACTTGATTAAAAACGTCTCGAGTTTTGCTATCCCATTTTTTTATCGCTGGATTTGTGGTTTACGTAAAAATGAAAAGGTCAAAATTGGTGTCGGAATGATTTGTGGAATAGTAAGTTGTATTTTTGCTTGGCAACTAGAGGTTCAAAGGTTAAAAAAAGTTAAGGATGGAAATACTTCCATGAGTTTTCTTTGGTTGGTGCCTCAGTTCTTTGTGCTTGGGTGCATGGAAGGACTTACTGGGGAAGGATTGTTACAGTTCTACTGGTCACAAATGAAAGAAGGACCATTGCAGAGTTACGGGGAGGAATATATTGAAGTCGTGATCGGATTTGGAACGTTCCTTAACATTATCCTCATCTTAATATTTAATAGCCAACTGGTATCGTTCGGGGACACAATCAATGAAAGTCGCCTAGATAACTATTATTTGCTTCTGGTATTTGTTGGCTTAGCAAACTTCATCATCTATTGTTTGATTGCAAGATATTATTACAAGGATGCAGAACGACATCAAGACTCAGTGAATGATGATTTGAATCAAGGTCTTGAGCTCTTGGCTTGCGATAATCATGAACAAGATAATCAGCTCTTGGCTAATGATGATCAAGAACAAGATAACCAGCTTTTGGGTAATGATGGTAAGGAACAAGGTAATCAGCTCTTGGCTAGTGATGATCAGAAACAGGATAATCAGCTCTTGCCTAACGATGATCAGGAACAAGATAATCAGCTCTCGGTTAACGATGATCATAAACAACAGAATCAGCTCTTGGCTAACGATGACCATGAACAAGATAATCAGCTCTTGCCTAACGATGATCAGAAACAGGATAATCAGCTCTTGGTTAATGATGCTCATAAACAACAAAATCAGCTCTTGACTACCGACGAGTTACAACAAGATGACCAAGCAGAGCTATAAGATTTTACGTATCCTCCATTACAGCTATTCTCAAAACAACCAAGACTCAAGTTCGGCTTAAAGTAGTACATATAAATCTTTATATTTACTTTCTCATTCCCATTAGGATAAAGCTTTTCGAATTTTCATTTTACATTTGGTTGAATTGAACTTTATATTGCAGCTTACTCTTCCTCATCTTTCACTTGATTTGTTTGTTAAAAGATTCTTTGGCATTGATGCCCAAATCGTTGTTTTTATCTGTTTGTGTTGTCAATTTTCATGTGCAACATTGTGGTTCTGTATTTTTACTGATCTCTAGGATCTTGTAAGCCGTATAGGGACGAATGTGGATACCAGAACAGAAGGTCAAAGGGTATAGAAGGTCAAACATTTGATTATACACTTCCTATCACATAAAAACTTATTCGGTTATTTTAGAAAACTACAAATATGCATGCACTTGCAACTTCATATATCTTTACTCTTTATTAAAAAGCTATCCCTTTTTGGCTTAATTCAGATCTTGAAATATTCTTACTAATTATTCTAAACATCTCTACTTGATATACCTATAATACTCTTTTTAATTTATTAATTATACTTTCTTTATTCGTTTAGTCAAACTTTCATTCTTATACAATTTTTTTATTTTATTTATTTACTTATCAATTTTATTTATTATAACTTATAATTTATAATTATGAAAATTAATAATAATTTTTTTTAATTCATCGAAACATTATTTTCTGTACTTTGTGCGGCTACTATTTTATCATTTTATTACACAAATAAACGTCGTCACAAAACTTCGGTATATTTTCACCGCCACATCGCCACGGGCATCCATCTAGTTTATAGCAATGCAAACGTGATTACTGCTGAATATCCAGTTATATAAAACACGCCATAATTTCTAGTCTAAAGCTACGGTGACCATATGAGTGGGTCGGGCTTGCAGCTTAGGTAAAGGGTTAATACAGACAACTTTTGGGTATGCATCAGGTTGGCATATAGATAGCATAAATAACTAAATTTTTTAATAATATATAGATTTAAATAACTAATATAATTAAAAAATTTATATTAAAAATATTATTTATTCATTTTTCCCATATTTATTTATTTTCATCACCAATCATACTTTTAGTGATAATTTATATTTTACAATATATTATATAATGGGTTGTAATCAAATGAAAACTAGAAAAATATTGAAAACTAAGGGACAAATCTCAGTCACAAGAAAAAGGGAAAAACCAAGGGACAAATCTCAGCCACATATTTTTCCCCTTTTCTTCTTCCCCATTTTGTTTTTACCTTTTTTTATTTTTTTTATTTTGTCATTTTTTATATATTTTTAATAAAAGACTATATCAAAAAAAATAATTTGTTTTCCCGGATGATGATACGGTCCAGACGTAGCCCTCAAAGGTATTAATAGGGGGTAGCTGATTGGGTGATAAGTCATAGGGGGTGATCGATAATAGGGTGATCTACCTGGCGGGCTCTGCCCTTAGACATACGGGCTATGCCCTTTGAAGGTTTTTTTTTTAAGTGGGTTTTTATTTAAAAAATGAAAAAAAATGAAAAATGAAAAATGAAAAAATCAATGTAAAAAAAATAAAAAAGGAAGAAAAGGAAAAAGAAGTATGAAGAAATGTGTGATTGAGATTTATCCATTGGTTAATTTTTACCTTAATTATGGTTTGCAAATGAACATTACCTATATATAATATATATAAATAAAACTTAACTTCTACCAAAAATGAGTCATGCATTATAATATAGGGATTAAAATATAAGAATGTAACTACCTATGATCAAATAGTCATAGTAGGAACAAACAAAGATCTTGTACATTTAAGGAAGAAACTTTGTAAAAATGTTCAAATCATGTAAAAGTGTATACGTGGCAAACGATATGAACTGCCACGTGCACGTTTTTGATTGGACGGTTACATGATTTGAACATTTTTACAAAGTTTCTTCCTCAAATGCACAAGTTCTTTATTAGTTTCAACTATGACCATTTAGTCATAATTAGTTATATTCTCATAAACTAATCCCATTAAGTTATAGATCAATGCAAAATATGTGTTTTATACTTTTATGTAACAGACAATATACATAGTATAACGGTGGTCTAGAGAATCTGAAAACCATGTATTCACAAACCCTAAAATCCTGATTTATTTAACTCTGAAAACCTGATGTCCATCTATAGAATCTGGCTAGAATCATGTAAAAGAACCCTAAAATACATTTCCAGCTCTAATATCATGATCTGTGCACACAATTTGCGCTTGGCCACCGTATAGAAAACAAAAACTACGTATTCACAGTATAAATCACTTTACAACACGAGAAAGATTCTAAATTCATCCCAATATCATGAATCAAATTAATGAAAAAATTATAAATGATCGTTATACGATCACCAAATAAAAAATTACCTTATCTACCATCATTCATTGACGAAAATGAAATAGAATTTCTTGAATCCTCTTCTATGGAACTAGCAATAGACAGTTTAGTATAATTTGTGCCAGAAGTACTAGCATTAGATTTAGTAAGTGCCGATGAAGTGTTGGTGGTCCAACGTCCTCCACGCCCTTGAAGACCGGGTTTTCCTGGTTGGGGAAGGGTAAAAGAATCCTTTGATATCATAAGATGAAGAGCATTCATATCGGGCCTGTTAGCAACAATAGCTTGACAGCATAACAACCCTAACTGTATGCACATTAATGCTTGACTAATGTTACATGTATCAAGGTTTTCATCAACTAACTCCAGTTGCTTCCCTGTTTGGAAGAGGCTCCATGTCTGCACAATTAGTACCAAAAAAGATTGGGTATATTGAGAAACAAAGTCTTACTATTCTATAAACGATATAACTATTTCTTGTTTTTCAAATGTCTCATGTTAACAACATTCACCTATTTGCGAAATTTGATTGACATAAGATATAACTTAAAGTAGATTTAATCCATATTATCATAAAAATAAAATATAATAAAATAAAAAGAAATTGAAAAAACTAGTCAATGAAGATGTCATTGCTTGAACTAAAACATATGCATTCGTTTTGTTAGATCCCATCTCAAGTAAAAATAATCTATGTATGTAACCCTTTTAAAAATTCACAAGATAAAAGAGCAACAGATATAAGAAAGGTACAATGCTGACTTCCAAGGTCAAAGAGACTAATTCCAAATTTTGAATCTAATACGATATTTTATAATATTAGCCAATGTAAACAATAAACTCTACAATATATTGCAGAAAACGAAAATAGGTGGTACTGTTTTCTAAACAGAAACGACATATAATTTTACTCTCAAAATAGTAAGTTTGGGCTGGAAAGTCAGAATAGAAACTTTTTTATACATATCAACTCTGGTCATTTTAGGTGGCAAAATGGACATTGTCGTCGGTTGAGCAACGGGTCAAAACAGATTTGGGCTGCTTAATACAGGTAGGTTTGACCCATAAACCTTTACTATTCCTTTCTTCTAAAAAGTTAATGTCAAAAATATGATTTCAAAAACTATGCCTTACCAAAAAAACAATAGTAAATTTTGTAACTTTTTTCTTTTTGAAGGGCAATTAAACACTTCCACACAAATTCCTCACATATTTACAAAGTTGTCCACCATGGGACTAGAACCCACAACTTATAAGTTGATGGGTTCTCACACATACCACATGAACCAAACGATTTAAAAAATCAAAGAATATTCAAATGAATGACTTTCAACTTTGAACCCGGTGTTTCTGTTGTAACTAATCGTTTAACTTTAGTGGTTAGACTGACCATTAATAAGTAAATGGGTTGAAATTGCAACCTGTATTGAGTTTCTATAGACTAGTAAAGAATTAGTGACTTACATAGGTCAAAAGATCTGACTTTTCAGCGCCAAGCTGCCGCTCACTAACTTTTCGGCCACTAACAATCTCCAAAACTAAAACCCCAAAACTGAAGACATCAGTTTTAACCGACAAATATCCATGCATCGCATACTCGGGAGCCATATATCCACTACACAAGATCACAAAAGTTGATAATTTGAAAATTTGAATACTTTTTAGGTGACAAAATGTGAAGGTTTGGTGGCTTGAGTAACTGGTCAGTTCTTGTTAAAACTAGTACTTTTTATTGTACGGATTAAATAGGTTTGGCCGGGCTGGATTTACCCACGATTTCTTGTGGTCCATTTACAATAAATAATTAATGTGTTCTCTATAGAAAACGACATCATTACCATAATAATCTTCATACTCTTTCAACTCAACATTTGACCGGTTCCCTTTTCAGCTAATTTGTTTATTCCACCCATTTGAGCCCATTTACGATATAACACTACTAAACTGGGTCAAAAATGTCACCCTTGATCAGAGTTCTAAATAATACTTACAGGGTACCAGAAATTCTGAACGTATTCAGATGTGTCTCATCACCCGGAAAAAGTCGTGCCAAACCAAAATCTGAAATTTTGGGATTTAAATGCTCATCCAACAAAATGTTACTTGCTTTAATGTCTCTATGGATGATCCTTACAGGGGCTTCTTCATGGAGGTAGAGAAGACCTCTTATAATGCCTATAATAATTTGAAATCGTTGCGTCCAATGCAATGCTCGAGACTTTCCTTTATCAAAAAGAATGTAGTCAAGGCTCTTATTTGGAAGATACTCGTATACGAGCATCTTTTCCGGTCCTTCTATGCAGCATCCTAATAACATGACCAAGTTCTTGTGCTGAATTTTGAGTAGTAATTTCACCTCATTAGTGAATTCCCGCAGGCCTTGTCTTGATGTAAGTGATAACTTCTTGATTGCTACTTCTTGGCCATTAGGCAGTAAACCCTTCAAGAAACAAAAAGAAAAGGAATCATAGCTAGTTCACAGGATAAAGCCTAAATTTAACCATGTTTTTACCATTATAGCCAGTTAAAATGGGCCACGTCATCCATATTACCTGTTACTAGATGGATGCCCGCACGATGCGGCGACGACAATAGACAGGGTGTGAGGTGCCGTGACGACGTTAATTTCAAACCAAACAGTAAGAAAATGATAACATAGTAACCGTGTAAAGTATAGAAGATAATGCTCCGATTAATTTAAAAAATTCATTTCTATTTTTCATAATTATAAATTATGAAATATAAGTTTTAATAAATTAAATTGATAATTAAATAAGGTAATTGTATAAGAAGGGAAGTTTGACGAAACGAATAAGAAATTATAATTAATAAACCAATAAGTTTATTTATTTATTTATTTAGAACGAAACTATTCTACTTTTACTCATAAATTACACGTCAGGACTCTCGAAAAGCCTCCATAATAATTCACCCTTACAAATGTCGGAGGTGAGACTCGAACCCTGATAGAATAGATAGAATAGCCAAGGTCAAAGACCTTACCAATCTTAGTGCACCGAAATAGTTGATACTAACACCATTAGCAAAACCCTTTTAATTATCATATCGGGCATTCCGGGAAAATACATTGCTTACAAAACTTTATACAATTACTTAAAAAAGAGATTTGCAAAACAATGTTGAGAACATATAATTAAAGTAAAAGAACCATAGCATAAACATATGTTACAAAAAAAGATGGATCAGGGAATTACCTTGTAAACAGGACCAAAACCACCATGACCAAGTTTGTTAGAATCTGAAAAGAAATTGGAAGCAACTTGAAGAGTTTGGAGTTTGAAAAATAATTCCCATGATGATTCTGATTCTGATTCATGCTCACCTGCGGCGGCTGCTGCGGCGGCGGCTCTTCCACCACATCTCATGCAACAACCTGACACAAGTCGTTTCATGTTATTTGTACGGAACAGAACACTATTCCTATTAATATGTCAAAGGTTCAAACAAGTGGAAAGTTAGATATATATGGTTTTATATATATATATATATATTATATTGGATAGGAGTAACAAAAAGACTTGACATGTTCCACACACAAGTATCAAAAACAAAAACAACGACCACCTACGTTGCTTTTTCAAGTCAAAAGTCAAAAGTCAATTCTTTTGCTTTTTAACAATTTATTTTCAATGCATTTCGATTGAACTAGAGCCGATCATCATCTATATCTATATCTATACTACTATATAAAATTTTTACACCCCATTATCAAATAAAAAAGTTAGAAAAATTCTATACATAAAATTATCATTATACCCTTAATGAATTAATTTCACCATCAATCTATTATCTTCTAAAATATCTCCACTACCCCTTTACATCAATTACATTTACATCAATTGCTTATACCCACCACCACCAACGGTCGCCGCCATCACCGCCAGTCGCCGCCACCACCACACCGTCGTCACCGCATTGCGCGGGTACAATGCTAGTGATCATTTATAATTATTACTACCCGGTAGTATCATCATCATTTATTATTATTACTCCCGGCGAGACGTATTTAATTTTCACGCATGGTAGGCTGGGTGTTTTACCCGCTAGATCCCTGGTGATAGGGGTTCGCATCAACGAGTTTAAATTGGCGATCTATTCTGCGAGGGGTGCGAACCCGGTTAAGACAACGTATGTTAGACCTCCAGACATTCGTAAGTAATTCACACCTTTAAAAAAAATGATAACTGATTATAGTTATAACAATTGTGATGTAAATGTTAAATGTGAAAAACACGAAAACACAACTTATTGTTTCACACATTTATAATAGCATATCCTAAAAGTTTATTGCAATAGTTAAAAAAAAAACAAATGGAAAAGTCCAAATGTTCAAAATATAACATGATACTAATTTTAAATCAAATTCAAAATATGATTAAATAACAAAAATAAAAATAAAAATAAGACATTCCAATGTGTAAAGGTTTCCAAATCTAGTTTGAAAAACATCAATGAATTCTCGTCATCGAATTGTGTCTTTTTTTTTATTTTTAAATCGGCCCAATTTTCTAACATGGCAACATGATCAGTAGGAGACAAATTTTTCTTGCCGGATTTAAAGGATTTAGGATACGCATGAAGACACATATAGAAGCTATATTCTCCACATATAAGAGAAGCTGATGAGTACTTTTGTAATTGGAACAATCGAACAAATGTTGTCGGAATAGTCTATCATTCAATAAAGAAAGTTAGTAGAAGGTATATATTTTATAATTAATTTACTGTTGTTTGTATATACTGTTGTATGTATATACTATATTAACCGGTCTTTTACTGATAATCACATGAGGAGCCAAATTTTTGGCCAAAGAATAACAACTTATACCACTGAAGTGCTTCATGAGGTGGGAAAAAAACTGTAACAACTGCCATTTGGGCATACTGATTAGCGTTTAATTAACGTTTAGAAATATGTAATAAGTGGATTTAATTGAGAAACAAGATTCGTGACTCAGTAAACAAGTGGGTTTTATTAATTGTGAGAAACGTCGGTTAACTAGAAAGTTTGGTCATCAATTAATGCGCGAGGAAGCTAGTGTCTGATAGAAATGCCAATTAAAAACGGAAACATTATTAAATAAAATAAAGTAAACTTTAGAAATAAGAAACATTATGTGACAACCGTCACCTGAGCGTCCCGTCCGGTTGTGTTCTAGTTCGCCGACGTTTGTAATAATTCGGAACAATTGACTTTATATAATATTGAATAGTGATTTCAAACGTCGAATGACTTATTATGTTCATATCAAATAGTTGAGACCGTGGATTCGTAAGTGTAGATTAATTGGGATTTTAGTGCGAGTTCATATGTATTAAGTTTTTGGTTAATTAGTGTTGTGATGTGATCGTGAGAGACCGGGTTCGTAAATGGGATACTAGTTGTCTAACGGAAATACCAAGTTAAAATGCAAATCATTTTGAAATAAAACGTATTATTTTATAGACGTCAAAATAGTCAAGTTTATAGTCGTTTTAAAGGTAATTGAAAAATATAACTATTGGTGTCGACTAAATGTTTTTATGAGTCACGAGTCAAAAGACTTTATTAAACGAATAGTTTTCCGAGAGAAACTGTAAAGTCTTGCGAAAGCCAAAGATGGCACCAAAAACCATCCATCCTTCTTTCTTTCTTTCATTACTAGAACTCCTCTCTCTCTCAAGCTTTCTCTCTCTAAAAAATTCTCACAAAACTCTTGATCAAATCTCGTTTGTAGATCGTTTAGTAAGTGTTTTATGTTATCTATTGTTCAATTTCTCCTAGAAATGCCAATGATTTCTCAAAAACTTGTCTAAAAGTTTTTAGGTTCGGTTTTCTACAATAACCCGCGATTTTGAGCTCGAAAATCAAGTGTTTCGGTTCGTTTTTCGCATCAAAACTTTAGGGTACATGTTTATCTATCACTTGGGTCGATTTCTAGCCAAAAACCGAGTGGTTTCTTCAAGTTACAGGTCAAAAACATGCAAATATTCTTCAAGTGCACGCGTCTTTGGCATGGCAGCGCAGTTTTGAGTTTTCTAGTGTTAAAAACGTATTGTTTTCAAGTCTAAAACGTTCCTTGATGTTCCCTAAGCATTGTACTATCGATATACTTCAAGTTTTAGCAAGAATCGAGTCGTTTTCAAGTCGAAATGAGTCCATGTTTTTGAACAGCCTATTGCGCTCGTTTTTGAGCCTAGTGTGCGCTTTTTTGGTTGGTTTGACTTGGTCAACGCGTGTTTGAACTGAAAATCGACTTTTCGTAGTCCTCCGGGTGTCCGTTGTTCGTTCCTTATCGGTTTAAACAGCTCTCGTAAGACTAATCGACTTAACATTGGACAAATGATTTGAAAGTTAAAAACGTGACTTAACGGACTTAATGACATGACATAAGGTTTAAAAGCGACACATTATGAGACTTAAAAGACTTTTCGATAAACCTTAAATGTAGGAGACAAACGTTAAACGCGAATTTAATGTCATTTATAAGGACACTAGTTTAGACTTGATTATTAGTTCGTGTTTGAGTACTTATCATTTGAATTGTGTTTCAGTTGGACTTGATTGACTGTGGTGTGCGAGACTTTGTTGTGCAGACTTACACTTTGACTTTATTTAATCAAACGTTTTTAGGTGAGTTTCGTAGCCCCTTTTCTTTAATGATTTTCAGGGGTGAAAAGCATACATATTTTCTAACGAAATGTCAATAATTATTTTCCTTGTGTACAATATATTGTTTGAGTTGTTCGTATAGAGTTACTGTGCGTATCCATGCATGTGTTGCATGTGATGTATGGACGTGTTCGACCTTGGTACCAAGCTGGCCATGTGTTCGTGGGATTGTACGTCAGTACCATATAGGGTGTGCTCCCGGTACTGGTCCCGGCCAATATGTGTATGACTTAGTCTGTGATTTGTGTGCTTAATTGTGTGATTGAGACTGTACTGTAAGTAAATCTATTGCTCTGTTTATTGTACAAACTATTATCGTCAAAGATTTTCTTGACTGGACGTGTTCTGGACGTATTCTGGGTGTGTTCTTACGACTAAAACCTACGAACTCACCAAGCATTATGTTGACTTGTTTTAGTATGCTTTTCAGGTGATCAGGCTAGACGAGCATGACGTGGATTAGAGCAGGAAATTTTAGAATCAAGGGACGGCGCATTTTTTTTATAGGATAGCTTTCCTTGATTGACTTATCATGACCGCGAGCACGAGACTCGAAGGCACCCTTCCTGAGGGGTTTAGCGTTTGTAATCACGCATTAGACTTGCATTG
>JAOXNX010000001.1:6205748-6218477 GCA_028566075.1 Solidago caesia | reverse complement strand
ATCGATGTACGGTTTTTGAGATAAAAGATTTTGAATGGATTAGATGAAATGGAGGAGAGAGAAAATAAGAAAGAAATGTGTGGCTGAGATTTGTTCTTTTTGTCTTTTTAAAATGGGTGTTCTCAATCTAACTTTTCCATATATATATATATATATATATATATATATATATGATAGTTTCATAGTTTGTCATATAATAAAAAAAGAAATTTACTCACACATTTTTAATGTTAAACGTTAAAAAAAGAGAAATCACATGTGATCCTATATTTGAGCAAATAAATGTATAGTGCTACAAACTATCCATCCATAATCAAGTTTGTCAGAAAAGATAAAAGAAGTATGTAACTCACTACACATTTATTTGCTCAAATGTAGGATCACATGTGAGTTCTCTTTTTGTCACGTTTAACAATTATAATGTGAACGAGTAAAATGGGTAGATCTTTTCAAATTATGCCATCTCACGTTAATGTCCAGTTGTCTGCTTCTCGAGATGTTTTTGTAAATAAACCAACCACTTCTTCCATTTTTCGATGAATCAGAATCTTAATGTTACATTTTCTTTATATCAATTTACATTCACAACAACACAAATACAAATTTAGTGTTACAATTTTATCAGGAAAAAATCATACAGACACAATTAGTATAGTATGGAGGCTTTATGTGATCTTTGTAGGGTTGTAAGGGCAGTAGTGTATTGTAATCCTGATTCCGCAAAGTTATGTCTTCAATGTGACAATCTTGTGCACTCTGCGAATTCGTTATCACGTAGGCACCCTCGATCGCTTTTATGTGATAATTGTAATTGCCGGTCGGCTGTTGTACGTCGAGTATCTGATAGGATGTTTTTGTGTCATGGTTGTGATTTGAGCAAGAATGCCTGCTTATCTGGGGATGTCCATAGTGTGGAAGAACTTAACTATTATTCTGGATGTCCTTCGACGGAAGAGTTTTTGAAGATATTGTCTATGGTACGTGGTGAAGATCTAAGCGTTAACCGTCAGGGATGTCTATTGAGTGAGTTGAACGATGGTGGGAATGTAGGTGATGGAAATAACGAGAGACAAATGGGTTTAGTGGCTTCTAAGCTCAATGAATTAGCATCATCCATGAAATTCGAGTCCTGGATCGCTAATCCATCTTTGGTGATCCCACCACATTTACTTCAAGATCCCAACCATTTCTTCCCCAATGGATTAAACTTGACTAAGGTACTATGTTTATTAGGCTTTTTGTGTACGTAACAAAATTAAACGCTTTTGATTTAAATTTGTGTCTAATATTGTAGGATGGCTCCATTTTGAACAATCTTTTACTAAATCAAGGTGAAGGTCTACGTGAGAATGGTGAATTAGGTGACGTTGCGTTGAACTTAAACGGTGGTTATGAGATTTTCAATTGTATTCCGCAGCCACAAATCAGATACCCATCCGAGGATGGAGGTCTCGACTGCCTTGTAATAGAGAAAAACTTATCTGTTACGGAATCAAACAGTAATATAGAAAACACCATTGAGGTTTTCATCTACTTTGGCCTTTTGAATAATTTCAAATGAAATATATAAGGTTCTGTAACCTCTATATTTTAACAGCTAAGCAGAAGCACATCCAAGCAATATTTACTACCACTGCACCTATTTAACAGTGTTTTATAATCTAACAGCATCACATAATCACTTGTTGGTAACTTTGTTAGGCAACGTCGTCAGGACCACAAGATTGCGTCACTTTCCCAACCTCAGAAGTGGCGGCCGTGATGCAGGCTATGAATGGTGAAATGCTTTTGAACCCAGGCTGCAACCCAAATGCTATGAGCATCGGGTTTCCCAATGGAAATGTCGTCCATGCCAATATGTCTCTTGCACGATCAAACATTACTGGAGAGAGTAGTGCTTCCGATTATCAAGATTGTGGATTATCACCAATGTTACTCACAGGTGATTCACCTTGGGAAACAAATTTTGAATCTAACCCACAAGCAAGGGACAAAGCTAAGATGAGATACAAAGAGAAAAAGAAAACACGAACGTATGTACGTGCTCCTGAATTATCATTTGGGGTGACAAAACGTGCAGGTTGAGCAATGTCTAAATGAGTTAGGATCAAAACAGGTTGGGTTGACCCAAAAGACTTTATGTTTAAACTTTTAATTAAGATTTGGTTCGTCACATACTTTTGAAACCGTATATTATTTCAACAACATGATGATTTTTCAGGTAGAGTTAGCTAGTTAGGAGGTTTCACGCATTCATATTGCTCTTTGGCAGACTTGTGACCCGTTTAACGCATTTTTTTTTATAAGGATATATACTTTTATCGTTTAATGTTGAGTCATTGACCCGTTAGAAATATGAAATGACTATAATCGTCTCATTCCTAATTGAGCATAAATTTCTGTCCCAATGCTTCAAGCAAAGTGGTGGTTCTTGTTCAATAATTACAAATATATTAAAATGTTGATTATTGTGATATGTAGGTTTGGAAAACAAATAAGATATGCTTCTCGTAAAGCTAGAGCAGATATTAGAAAGCGTGTAAAAGGTAGATTTGTGAAGGCCCGTGAAGAGTATGACTACGATCCTCTTGACCCGGCTGAATTTTGATTGCTTTGCTATATACGGTATGAACTCATTACGCGTAAGTGTGTAATTGTTACAACTTCTAGGGTTCTTTGGTTTGCATACACATATATTGCTTCTGATTTTATAATGATTTGGAGTATCAGTTTTATACAAGCTGTAACAAAATTGATTATCTAAGCTTAAAACAGCCTAGATGTCGAAACAGATGGATGATGTATAAAGATTCATCTGTAAGACCATATATAACCTGTTCATTTAGATATGTTTCATCGAAAGCAAGAGTCTCAATTTCAGACACTCTAAAGAGTTAATTTCGTATATTAGTTCTGACTAACTCTGAACAATATTAGGTCCTGAAGATCAAAATTTGCTGATTCTGGACCAGAATAACAACTTCCTTGATAAAAGATAAGGATTATGAAGGCAACTTAATTCATTTTCATCCTAGTAAGGTAAGCATACATGTATTTGTGATCAGAATTCTTCAAGAAGCCGTTACGAACGATCTTTTGTTTCATAAGATATTTTTATTTTCTTAGTGCAAGAAACTAAGGGGCATTTAGTTGGAGAAAACACTCTTTGGTTTTCATTTTTGTTTTCTAAGAAAACATGGAAAACAGAAAACACGATCAAATCATAGTTTTCCAAAAAAAAAATTCAAGAAAACAAAAAACACTATTTTTCATTTTTCAATGGGAAATTAGAAAACATTTTTTTTATTGTTTTCCACTTTTCATTTTCCAAATTTTAGAAACCTCAAATTTTAGAAACCTCAAATTATAAAGGATAGTGATCATTTTCCATTTTTCATTTTATAAAAAAAAATTAAAAATGGAAAATTAGAAAACATTTCCACAACTAAACGTGCCCTAACTATTGGATTCTAAATTGTGAAGGATATGAAGGAGAGGTGATCAACATTGTTTAACTATCTCCTGAAGCCGAACATCTTGCTTTCTGAAGTCTCTTAGACTCCAACCATGGAGACAATTTCTTTGGGTTACATTCTAATCTAAATTTGATTAGATTTGCATATTTTTTTAATTCAGAAAAACTGTATATACATATCAAGCAAATAAGTTTCAAAATGATTGAGTTATACATGATTGAAAAGATACCTTGTTTCCATTCTTTAAAATGTAAAATTAAAAATCAATAATAAAACCACAATTTACTTTTGGATACTCTTTATCATCCCTTGTATGCAATGCCTTATTTTTGGGTGATGATCGGTACACCATTAATTTTTAGCCGTACACCACTAAATATGTTTTAAGTTATTGTATACTACAACAATTTAAAACATGTTTAGTGATGTACGGCTTAAAACTGGTGGTTTTCGTATCACTAGCCTTTATTTTATTTTCTTATATCACAAATTGTACTGCAGACGAGTAATAGTCTAATCAGTAAACCATAAAGTCAATTTGTTGGTCAGTTAGACTGTCCAGAGTGGGGGCGTTTTTTTTGCACTTTTTCGTTCCAGAACGCCCCAAAACGCCCCTCTACACCGTCCCGAGGGGCGTTCTATTGTATTAAAATTTGTGTCACGTTCATTTGAAGACGGGCGTTTTTTTGTACTACACACACACACACACAATTAACATATATATATTTTGTTGAGATCTGAAAACAAAAAAAAACAATATAAAAATGCATGTGGGGCGTTGTGTTCGTCCACCACTCCTAGTGGTCTTAGACTGTGGGGAGCAAGGCTTCCCGGGGAAGTCCCAAACTCACCTTCATTCGCCATGTGGCGCCTAGTCATCAATGGGGCATTTCAGGGGCGTTTTTCTGGAGTAAGGCTTTCTTGAAACGCCTCTCTAGGACCCACCATTTATTTTATTTTATACCCTTAATTAAATAAAACTTTAATATATTAATAATATAAAATAAATAATAATAGTTAAAAGGGATGTTTTACTATAGTTGGCCCACCAAAAAGTTATCAAAACAATTTGCAGAGGGGTGTATTGCAGGCGTGCAATATGTAACGGTCTCCATCTTTTTTTTCTTGGAACGCTATGGGGATCCCTGTTCCCAGCCTTCTCCCTAGTTCCGGCGGCGTTCTTGACACTTTTCCGGCGTCCTAAGGCTGGAGCACGCCTTGCTCCAAAGAGTCTTAGAACATCTCCAGTGGTACATGCAGAAACTTCAGTTTGTCGTCGCGTCAGCAACATTGACTCTGAATCAATTTTATCTTCAGTTGTACACTCTGAAAACATAGTTACTACCAAATCATTAATAATATTATATTAATGTACCAGTCATACTTTTCATTTTAATAAAGCACATTTCTTACATTTTTTTTTTATTTTTAAGATATAACTTTATTAACGAGTGTATATTCATATATTTATTATGAAACTAATGGACCTCAGTATCAAATCAAAACATTTAAATAAATACTTGTACCTTTATTCAAAATTATATAAATGATACAAGTTCTATTCTTGCCACATATATAACCACCTTAAGCATATTCTATCATCATCTTTTATCAACAAAATGGTTAGCAACAACAGAGTAAGTGTCACTCTTACTGAATATATAAACTACTATTATATAGTTGAAATAAATATAAACCATTTATTTCTATCTTTCAAAATACACACAATTTAATTCACTTTCTATATTAAGCAACATATAAGTCTCATTATTGATCATTACCAAATTATCATACTAATTAACAGACGATCGTTGTTCGTCATGGCAGGAAAAGTTTTGCCAAGATTAGACATGATAATATAAGTTGTTTTATCTTTAAAGTATAGGTGTGATATTGTAAAAAACACTAAATTTATGTTAATTTCATGTGTTTACAGCGTGATGTAAGTCCTATTGAGTGGTACTGGCGTTTAAGGGTTTGCAATAGTATGTTCACCGAGGATAAGGCTACCTTATTATACGTAAACAATTATTTTTAATATGTAAAGTAATTTTCTTTACTTAACATATCCAGGAACATATAACATTCACACACACACACACACACACACACACACACACACATATATATATATATATAAAACATATATATTATTGTCTTGTAACCATGCAGGGACAGATGATTGAAATGAAAAACGACGTGAATGATAGGTTGAGCGAGCAGGAAATCATGGACGAGGTGCTGGGGGAGCGTCGTGGTTGGACCCGGAGGGTAGGGCAGAAGTTACCTCAGTCTGCCTTTACAGGTGGTTCCTCTTGTAGCAGTCGACATACTTATACGGCTGATGAGGTGCAGAGGATGATGGCAAGGTATACCGCCCCACTATGGAGTAAGCTCGATATGACAGCCCCCCCCCCCCCCCTCGCCTTTGACAATAGGGAAGATAATGCCGGGGATGATGATGAGTATGGCGAGACAAGTTCAGATTGATGAATCATGATAACCGTGTAACTTAAAACTACTTATTAACTGTTAAAATTTTACACTTTGGTATTTGGTAAGATAGGTAGATTTGGTAACTTATTAACTGTGAAACTTTGGTATTTTGATCACTTAGGTTGATTTGGCGACGTTTTTGGTAATGGTATTCATAATTTAGGCGAATGTCGAGTTTGTTGTGGTTGGTATTAGTAATTTAGTTAGATTTCGAGTTTGTTGATGTTGTTTTAGTTGCTCGAAAACAGGTTCCCTTAGCAGAAAATTGCCCGGAAAAAAACGGGTGGAAACCAGAAATTACAGCAGCTTCTTGCTGCATTTTTAAATTTAATATTTTATATTTTTTAATAAAAAATATTAATTAAAAATAAATGGCGACGATAATAAATTAATTTGCAACAACATTAAATATAATTGTCTTCGCCGAAAATAAAAAAAAATTCATTTTGTAAATTAAAAAATATATTATAAATAATAAATTAAAATGGCGACGCTTTTGGTGATGACGACTGGGTCGCCGAAAGAGTATTTTCTTGTAGTGATTTATCTTTCAAATCATATCCTTGGGTCTATATATTCATGTAAGAGTTGTCAATCCAAATCAACCATTCTCTAAACTAACAATAAAAAAAACCTCTCTCTTTCTTTTTCTCACAAAGAGATTGAAAATGAGGTCAAGTACATACACAACAATCTGTGTTGCAGCCATCTTAGTGATGATTTTGGGCACACCGCAGGTGGCCACGGCGGTGACATGCCAAGTTACACAGTTGGCTCCATGTGCAGCCGCCATCTCTTCATCATCAGTACAACCTTCAAGGCAGTGTTGCGTAAAGATAAAAGAGCAAAGACCATGTCTATGCCAGTACATGAGGAACCCAAGTCTAAAAGCTTATGTTTCCTCTCCTAATGCCAAAAAGATAACCAAGAGTTGCGGAGTTCCTACTCCCAAGTGCTAGACACTGCAGTCTACAATAATTCTCATGTACTTCATTCACTATATATGTATGTGCCTTAGCTAGCCTTGATGTCCTGTGCTTTGATTTACTTCTATTTATGTTGTGGTGGTGTGCTTGTTTTCTGTGTAATCGTTCTATACATATTGTATGTTCTCTTAAAATTAAAGTTTATAATTACCCATCTCATTTGGTTAATTAGCATTCTCGTATATCATGTCCATACTTTTCTTTAGTTTAGATTCTTAACAATAAATGTGTTGAAAGGATTTTTTATTTATTTTTTTCTTTTTTAATAGCATGTTGAATCGATTTAGATCATTTACCTCAAAATAAATCGATTATAACGATATATTATAGGGTTAAATACATAAAAAGTTAATATATTTACCAAAAAGTCCGAATACATATTTTCATCTTGAATATTAAAAGGAGTGTATTTTAAAATATCAATCAAAAAAGTAAATACTGTTCGCTTATTCTTGTTTAAAATTTTCAAAAGTTTACTTTTTATAAACTAGCTAGTCTTTTTGTTTAATGCCCCTTTAAACAGAATTATACATAGCTATAGGCAACATTCCAAAGTAGCAATAAACACCAACTTATATCCTCGTAACATAGTCAAAAGTCACATAGCGTATTTGTTCAATTTGGTAGACTCACACAGTAATGAAACAAGGTTCTATTCATTTATTTCCTACATATATGGTCGTCAAGCACATGCAGTATGAAATGCATATTATGGTGTATAAACTTTGTAGTTTCAAAATTGTACGTCTTCTACCCCATACAAGTTTCCCTCACTTGGCTTTACATAGGTATCATGGATGGTGGGTACAACCATGTCGATTCTAAATTTTATTTTTATTATGAATCTCATCTTAGCTCCCACTAAGGCGACATATACAACAAAATACGAATACGTAAAAATTTACTCCTAATTAATTAAAACCAATAATTATCTAATAACTGTATCCACATGGCGTTTCATGACGCAAATCCCCTCAAGTTGATGATTCTCTGGATGGAGTTTCGCAAGGAGCTTATCCGCCATGACACGGAACGAGAGCATGAACCTTTGGTGTAATTGGCTAATCTAAACTAAGCTCATCAAGTCGTCTTTAAATAGTTAAAATAATAAAATACATACTCAAAAAGTTTGTTGCATCAATTAAATGAAACTTTTACGCGTTATTAATATTACTAGTTAAAACAATATGTGGTTAGTTCATTTCATGTGGGTCAATAAGTTAATGCATCGTGAAAGGTTTTTTTATTTTATTTTATTTTTAATTTTATCCAAGTAAATATAGTCTTTTTAATTATAAACGGAAAAATGAAATTTATGATTCATAGATCTAAAATTATGTCAATTAGATCATGACATATATATGTCTAAATCAAGGCTGGATATAAGGAAAGATGATGTTAGGAATCCATGAGTCAAAGATAAATAAATAAGGAATGTTTAGTCATAATAAATTTTTAAGACTATTTAGCATATATTACTCACATGTATAGGAAACATAAAAACGTAACTTCATTATCTTTGTAACCTACCAACACCATCCTATCTGTGTTCGTCACCCTGGCATACAACCATCCATCTACATCGTGAAATTGGAATTTTTCCTATCATGAACGGATATCCCCAAAAATTTGTTGCTCATGTTTATATACCAAGTATTTTACTTATAAACTATATTTATCAAGTTAAAATATAGTTTTTCCCCTCCAAAATAACTTACAATTGATATATGGAGTAATAATAATCATGTTGGTTTGGGATAAGCAACATTTCTTGAGTTCCGATATCGTCCCGATCTCGGTATCAAAAATGGTTCCGACTTTCAAATGGGACTAGAACCGGTATCAAATTTTGATGGTTTTTGGGGTCGGTATTAAAATCAGTACCGGTAAATATCAAAAATAAAGATAAAATACCGGTACTCATTTATTAAGACCACAATTGAGATTAGTTTTGGTGATTTTTGAGAACCGTATTATCAGCATCGGACCTATATGAAACGGTAACAGTGTTATGTCCATTGCAATTGTGGTCGCTTCCAATGGATAAATCCGTGAGTAATGATTACATGTGCTCATAAATTGAATGCTGGGACAAATGAAAAATAAAATAATGATGATAAAAATATACTTAAATGGGGTCCCATGGGTATTCCACTTATCTTATTGCAAAGTCTTATAATATTTTGGAGGATAACATCATTATATGATATTGTAAGCATGCTATAAAAAGCCACCGTCCAATAATTGCTTAGATTACTCTTTTTTTAATTTTATTTTTTAAAGGCAAATTTCATTAAAAAACTAACTAGAAGCTATTTTGCTTAGATTTCTTTAGGTAAAAGATTGATCATAACTCTTTACAACGATACATAAGTTACTAGTCTTAATACCCGTACGATGTACAGATTGACTATATGTATTGTACGATTCATTTTTTAATAAAGAAAAGAAAGTTTGAACATGTCTCGTCACATGCATTTGGTCTTTCAATAGTAGCCTAATAGTGAGAGACATGTATCATAAACATATTTATCAAGATCTAATATTACTTTTGGTATTGATATTAGTATCACCTAATCTAAAGTCATGAGGGTAAAACATGATTTTTATGGTTTTACAATTTTGAACCACGTTTCGTTATATTAATAGATGAATAAATAATTAAATAATAAGTAATATTAATTTATAATTAAGTTAGAAATCTAGATATATTATTATTCTCTACTAACTAATTTAATATATCATATAGATTAGAATAAAAAAATTTAACTTTTATATATTATAAATAGAAAAATATATCGTAAATTATGAATTACCACAATAAATAAGAATGTTGACAGAAATCTATATTTATGGTAACAATGAATATAATATGATTTTTAATATAAGAGTTTTAATTATATTAGGTATCTATATCATCTATATATTAATTTATTAAAAGTTTTAATTATTTATGGTATCTAAAAAATAGGATTCTTAAATATAGATTTAAAGGGACACGTGTCGTTTAAATAAAGCGCCACGTGTCGATCAAAAGAAGCCCCAATCCTGTTTTAGTTTATTGGTAGATATTTAAAATTTATTTATGGGGTCGATTAGATCGATCCTATAACACTTAGTTTAATATAGGATATCATAGCATATATAAAATAATCATCCATTATATATATAATTTGTTGATTATAATAATTATAAAAAGGGTACAAAGAATGTTTTATAATCGAATATTATCTATATATATATAAATAAATAAAAGTGTTGATAATCTGGTGCACCGTAATTGGCACTGACTCATACACAAATTTATATATAGACAGTGGAGACATAGAGGAATGCCATAAGGTAGTGTTGTATTAATGGAAGTCGCCTAAGACCATGGTTTCTTCAACTTAACTTGCAATTGGCTACAGAAATTTAGGGTTTCAGATCCAAATTTCTATTTAATTTTTTCCTGGTCGGGTATATAGTTTATATGCTTAAAAAAAGAAATTTTTTAAATGCCAACGAACAATAATTTTATATATTATATCATCAACTATTCAACTTTAGCAAACTACTAAAGCCATAAATCAAAGTCGTCACACAGGCGGCCCTTCGTAGGGGCAAATCTGAGTCCCAGATCGACCCATAATTCTTTTTAGAGGCATCAAAAAAAAAATGTTTATAACGTTAGCCGACATTTATATAAAAATTTGTTTGTATATTTGAATTTGCTAGGAATCATGGGTTTTTTTTTTCATGGCTCGTCTGAGCACTTGAATCTTCAGAACCGGTCCTGTGGAAATGTTATTGCATGGGCTTGCGTATCGCTTTTCAGGACATGTTTTGTTTTATTAAGATCATGGTATGATATTCAAGTCTTTTCGATCAGTTATTAATTGGACTCTATTGTTTAGTTACACCATCGATGTGATTGCTTTTCATGTGTCCAAATCATGTAAGTTTGATTTAGATGTGACATTTTTGCGTGACAATCATATATTTCACAACAACTAGATAACAAGCCACTTGAAAGTTATTTACTTGTTTATGAAAAAACTACTATCAGTATATCCATACATTTTGTTTATATAACCAATCCATCAATAGATAGAGTGTTACTCATTACCAATACAGTTTGAGCCCACATGTGAAGTTAAGAAATGCGGGTTCGATCTTTACGGATGCCCAAATCATGTGGGTATTAAGTGAAGGTATTTCACCAGTATCAAAAAACTTACGGGGAGGTTATGATGGGGATCCAATGTAAATTCGGGGACAGGTTGCCCTCTATTACCCTTTTTTTCCATACATTTTGTTTAGGGAAAATTTCATATATGCCACTACTAAGCTTGTAAATATCATATTTATCCAATTAATTTTTGAAATATCAAAAATGCCATTTTTAAGTTTTAAAAATATCATATTTACCCAAATAATTAAATTTAATCAATATATAACATTAAAATCCTTAAAATTAATCTTTTATTTTGTTCACTTTGGGGTCTTTGACATCTTTTACTGTTTTTTTTGTTCTGCATTTGTGAGATCACTTGTCAATGTATGGTTTTGCTTATAATAATATTCAAATGATCTGATCTTCTAGTATGTGTAATGCCAAATTGTCAAGTTGCAATAACTAGTTTGATATCTAGTTTTTACGGACAGTTTAATATATTGTCACCATGTAGTTGTTTATAATGGTGTTGTTTTGATTACTCCGTCAATGTGTAAACTATTTTGCATAGTGTAATTAGAAATTAAATAAAAGAGGGTATAAATGTAAATTGTTAATGTCATTTAATAATTTTAAGGATTTTAATGTTATATATTGATTAAATTTAATTATTTGGGTAAATATGATATATTTAAAACTTAAAAATGGCATTTTTGATATTTCAAAAATTAATTGGATACATATGATATTTAATTATTTACAAGCTTAGTAGTGGTATATATGAAATTTTCCCTTTTGTTTATATATATATATATATATGAATATATCCATAGTTTATATGAAAAATAAGTAAAACTGCAGGAAAAAAGAAAAAGAAATTTTTTTTGTATGTTATTAAGTAATAGTAAAATGGTAGATAAAGGGAACCTTTTAATCGCTACCGCATTGATACCCATTTTTCCCACCCTGCAAGAGGAAATATGCCTGTAAAACACTTCCTCCCTACATAACCCAACATGTATAGCTCGTCACAAGGATCGAACCTGGGACTTTTGGTTACCCATTCGTTTGTTAAACCATGGGATTGCAAGTGGCAGGTGGCCATTCATCTATGACCAAGTGGTTATATTAAGTAATAGTAGTGGAAACACTAATTGTACTTTGTTATCAAATGTAATCACTAAATCATACTGATTGTCATATATCCAAGTAAACTAAAGGTTCTTAACTTATAACACATCCAAACCCCAACAAACAACCACATGAGGCTCTGTAGATATGGAACTAAAGTAAAAAACAAATGAGTTTTTGGTCTAAGAGAGAAGTGGGAGGCTTACGGCGTGTTTAGTTGGAGAAAACATCTCATGTTTTTTATTTTTGTTTTTTAAGAAAACATGGAAAACAGAATACGCGATCAAATTAGAATTTTTAAGAAAAAATTTCCAAGAAAATGGAAAACACCATTTTCCATTTTATAACTTGAATTTGGAAAACAACATTTTGATGTTTTCCATTTTTCATTTCCATTTTCCATCTCTCTTTCCCCCTCCCTCCACATCTCCAATATGTATTCTAGTTTTCTAAAATGGAAAATGAAATTAGCATATTCTAATTT
>JAOXNX010000001.1:6183472-6201216 GCA_028566075.1 Solidago caesia | reverse complement strand
GTTTAAGAGCGCCAACCCTCTAAATCGCCTGCGCCCTGCGCCTAAGCGCCCAAGGCGAGCGCTTTTAACAACTATGGTTTGAACATCAGAAAGAAAAGTCACCAGATAGAAAACTTGGCTGCAAAAGTGTCGGAATTGAGAGAAAAAATGGTGGAGGATAGGGATCTTGAAGACAGCAGCGGTGGCGGCAATGGTTATGGGTCATATAATTCATTGAATATCCGATGGTTGGCTAGCAACGACAAGAAAGGAATAGTCCATGGCTGCCATAGTATGAAATAAGACAGAACATGAATGTGAAAGGACATCTAATTGATAAAAGTGGTATATTTTGGCCAATTGAGCATGTGATCATAGGAATTGGTTCAAGAGAAATTCATTATTAGTTCATTATTAAGATGACTACCCGTGGGATCCCAGTAAAGACAGGATTGAAACACCTTGAGGACAAGGTGTGTTTTGGGGAGGGAAGTATTGATACGTATCAGGAAGTGGGGCATTGGGGCTGAGTTTACAGCAGAAAGATAAGGAATAAACAAGATAAAGATAGTCAAGGGTGTTAAGTGTTGATTTTTAATACTTATTAACTTTAGTAATTACTTGTTCACCAAGCTTGGGGCTTTAGACTTGGTTAAATAAGGCCTATGGCCACCGTATTGTAAGGCAGTCAGATTATATGTCAGTTCTTTGAACTTATTAGGAGTGGCTGGAACTCAAATCCAGTTTAGGAGTCCTTGGAACTCGAAATCCAGAATCTATCCGAGTTAACAGCCGACTTTTGTTGGCTCTGTTCGTGTTATTCACTTATTTGTTCTTATTATTCGTGTGTTTGCTGGTTATTCTTGTTTGATACATATCATTCCCCTTATAAGCAACTATTTTTACTAGACTTTTTTGAGATGAAACACGACCCAAATCGACCCAATCATAAGTATTCATTTCAAAATCTCCTTTCACATAATTAACCAGAAAAACTGAAGAGATACGTTAAACATCGTTAAAATATGGATGAGTACCTGCGAAACAGCCTGTTTACATAATTGATGCACAGTCTCATCATTCATTATTACCCCTGTAAAATGTAACCCATTAAACTTGGATGCAAGAGCTATCCCAGAACATGAGTGGTAATCTAAAATGATTGAATTCCGTGTTGGTAGTAAGTACCATCTTCTCTAACAATACCATCATGCCCATCTGAAGAATATGGATCTAGTGCAACGTCAGTGTAGATAATCTGTGCATATAGACATTAAACCATTAATGTCTCACCAAGAATACTCTGGCAAAAAGCAGAAGTACCTCATCTAGTAAATTTGGCAAAATGGGGTGGGCGAGAAGGTGGTTCAGAAATAAGTCAAAACGAGTAGCTTTGTGTTGGTCAAAACAAGTAGCTTTCTGCTGACCCACACACTTATTTTTGTTTACAAACGAGTGTGTTAACCATGATTATGAAGCCTATCATTTGGAATAAAAATCTAATCTAACTTGCTAAAAAAACGATATATGAAGTATACGCATTATGAATACATTACGGGCAAGTTACAGCATGTTCAACTCTTTTACATCTAAGCTAATCTTCTAAAATGTCCATTCGACACATGACCATTAGACACAAAAGTATAACCCATATCAACTAACCCGTTAATATATAAACGGAAAAATACTGTCACATTTATCAGCTTGTGCATTATAAGAGTATTTAAATTCTTACAAGATCGGGGTACTTGTCTTTGAGCAATCGAATTGTTCGAGGTACTAGTCCAGCATCATTATAGGCTTCATCTCCTGTGGGAGTCTAAAGTGACAAAACCTAATTATGTAACATTTTTGTGAGAGCTCCAAAATTTAAAAATATTAAAGGCAACCTTTAATGCGTCTGGAACTTTTGGAAAGAGCACAATACTATTGACCCCAACATCACGAGCCTTTGCAACCTGCACCAAATTTAAAATACAAATATCATTTCAATTATGTCAAATTGCATATCATAACTCACAGTGTTCTTATTTAAGTAGTACCACATATATTACAAACATGAAACTCAAATTCCTGATACTCCAAAAAGACTCTATGCTCAAATGCAAACATATCAAACTAAATTCAAATATACGGAACTTGAATTGATAACTGAAAAGAGAAAGTAAGCTGAAAATATTGATACTCCTATTAGAATCAATATTGTAAATGTATAAGCTAGCTTTTTGACAAGAATAATGCTAGAGATAGTATTGATTTTGAAAGATCTTATTCGAAGTAAAAATTATATGAAAGACAGAACACAAGGTTAGAAATAGTTAAGCTTTGTTTTCAAATTACTTCATAAATGTTGATAATCTTAGGACACATGATGCTTTTGTAATAGTTAAGTAGTTTTGGATGACCCCAACTCATCTGCTTCACCAAGTCTCTATTTGAGTCGACTCCGCCGTCGTTTAAGGATGCTTTATAAAAAAGGAAAAGCACATTACACATTATGTTTCACTTTTAGGAACATATAAATTACAAATAATAAGAAACTCACAATGTTTATGTTATGACATTTTCTAGTAGCATGACATCACAGAACACAATCAAATTAGGAAACCATACTTCCCATTTGATTATGGAACCTAGGTTGCATTCATATACTGATAAAAAAAAATTAAATTAATAACAAATCAGCTGAATGCTTAGCCCATAGGTATATAAGATTTATAGTTGGACATTTACGGATTTACCAGCAGAAGCTATTATTCGTATTATTTTTCAATAATACAATTCGGGATTAGATCTGCATTGATTAATATCAAGAGCAGCAAATACTAATGACTTATTTAGTTCAATGTAGAAAACTGTCCCGATGTGGCAAAGTTACACCATACAAGATATAATACTCATACAATGGCAACATTTTACCGATGTATGCTAACAGAATTTTCAGGATATTTTTAAGTGTTGGACAGTGAGGTTTCTTATATGCATTGACTACCATGTTGCCATACACTTTCAACATCGTAGATTTATTAATCATGTTCAAACGCTAAGCCCACATATGAGTTTAATTACTGTGTTGTATGTTAGTGATATATGATCACTCTAACCTTAGTATTAGATGAATGAGCCCCTTTATATGTGTGTCTTATAGCAACTAACCCGTTAATACATAACAAACATCATCAGAGGCCACTTCTGATTTCCAATAAAAGAGCATAACTAAGATGAAAACAGCTAACAAAAACCTCTTCAAGAAGCCCGTGTCTCCATCCAAGCCTATAGCAACCAGGCATAGCACCAATAGGTACATCTTCTTCACCTGCAAATCCAGAGAGAATGAGAAAAGCATGTAATAAAAACAATAAAAATTAGGACAAACACAAATTTTCAGAATAGATTTCGACCTTCATGAATAAAAAGCGGGTATACAAAATTTGCAGGAGACAAGCTTGTTTCCTGGAATGCAGATCTCAAGACTGGTGACCTGCGATTCCGACGAGGCCGTCTAGATATATCCTTCATATATTGAGAAGGCATAAATAACGTTAAAATCAGTAAGAAAAACTCATATACACACTATTTAACAACAAAAGTAGTGGTGGCAAATGGACGGCTTGAGTAACAAGTCAAAATCTCAGCCATACTGTTCAGATTGGATTCACTTTTTGTTCATTTATATTAACTTCTAAATAATTACTTAATCGTATTAGATATGATTTTACAAACTATATTATTAGTAAAATAACTTTCTAACTGCTTACAATAGAATGAGTTAGAGTACCCTTTTAATTACGTTAAAAAAGTGAGGAATAATAAAAAGGAGGTGGGAACAATACTCTTACAAATGAGGAAATGAGGGGAGTTCCAGGGGGCGAAGCAGGAACAGGGGGCACGGGGGGCGCTTCGGGGACGTTTCCAGCAACAACAGCAGCCTCACATTCCGCATCACTTAAACCCAGCTTCTTAATGGGCCCATCACTGTGTGAGGCGGCCTCCGCCTTCACTACCAACATAGGAGGCTGCTGCGGCTTATACCAAGAAGGGCGAGTTGGAAAAAAATTGGGCTTAAGATTTGCATAGTTACAACCACCCTTAAAGGTTCCAACATTCAATGGTGGCATATTCACAACACTAGTACTAGAAACAGCCATAATTTCTGGAAAAAAAAATAAAATAAAATTATATTACATAAATTACATAATCCTTTTCCCTGGGTTGCAAAATGTAAATAGAATAGAATACAAGGAGAAATTGTATGTATGAATACCTACCTAAATAGGCAGCCGATGGGAAACGGATTGGAATAAATGATTTTGTTGGAATTATATTATATTATATTATATTATATACTCTATTAAAGAAAATCTATGTGAATAGTTCCTATTTTGTCTCCATATGCATTTTTAATATATATATTTAGTTTAACCAATACAAAACAAAAGCTTTGTTGGTGAGAGTGGTTGGCATCCTGCTTTCCATGTAGCAGGTCTCGGGTTCGAAGCCAGCAGCAACATTCCCCATTTTTTTTTTGATTTCATTTCTTTTAAAGGCTTTTGGCTTTTATATTGATTTCATTTCTTTTAAAGGCTTTTGGCTTTTATATTGATTTCATTTCTTTTAAAGGCTTTTGGCTTTTATATTTTAGCCCCACATGTTTTTTTGAAAATCAACTTTTTCCCCTTTTGTTTTCTTCCTTCTATTTTTATATAATTCCTTTTCTTTTGTAACATTTTTTTATACATTTGGTTGTGTTTTTTTGATTTTATTTTTATTTATGACTTTTTTTGTCAACATTTTTTTCAAAGAAAAACGGACACGTGGCAACTTAAATTTTTTTATTTTTAACATTTGTTTTCTTTTGAACCAATTGAATACTACATATTCCTTTGAACAAATTTGTGGTTTTCTTTAGCCCCGCCCCATAACTTTTGTGTTTGTTTTTTTTGTAACATTTTTTTTTTAACATATAATTTGTAACTTTTTGGTATTTTTATAACTTTTGTATTTGGTTTTTTTAAACATTTTTTTTCAACATATCTTTTCTAAGACGAAAACGACTACCTGAGGCAAAAAGAAAACAGCTACCCACGGCAACGCGTGAGTGAATATTATATATTCCTTTTGTATTTTGTTTTGTTAACATTTGTTTATTTTTTTATATCTTTTTTACATTTGATTTTTGTATTTTCTGTTTGGACCCAAACGTGTGAGATTTTTTAAAATAGTATAAAAAAGTGTGATAACACCTTCAATATTTTCTGTACCAAATTACCATTTCATATGCCATTAAACACATATTCTCACTATGAACCAACTTTTTACACGCCAAAAACATTCAGCTAAATACCACAACACGCTTCAAACACCGACGCCGCCGGCGGCGCGTGAACTTTCTAGTTAGAAGAAGAAGAAGAAGAGAAAAAAAAAATAGGACAAAGATTGATTGATTCTATGTGTAATCGTAATCCTAGTTTTAGTTTTAGATCAGATTTTGTTTCTATCTTTCTCTTTTTTTATTCCTTTCGCGTCAAAATTTTGCACCTTCAATTATTTTTCACGATATTTAATTTACCACTATTTTCATTTTTCACATTATACCAACAACAACAACGGTACCCAAATCCTGAGCATAAACGGGCATAAAAAAGGTATGATATAGACAGTCTTATCCTTACCCAAAAGTAGAGAGGCTTCTGGCGCGGGGTATAGAAAAGGTATGATGTAGACAGCCTTATCCCTACCCAAAAGTAGAGAGGCTGCTTCCAGAATGACCTCCGATCTAGAGCTTACACCCTTGAAAAAATTCTTGACAGCAAGGTGAAGCCAAGCCGAAGAGGGAAAGACTCTCGATCTCAGATCTAGAGAGAAAACTCTAGAGAGAGACTCTAGAGAGAGAGAGAGCCGTTGAAAACTCTAGAGAGAAACAAAGTATTTTTCACATTAGCCCATGTTTGGTAAAAGAAATTTAGTGAAATAAAATAAAACTTGAGAAATGAAATTAAGAAAAATGAATTTGATTGAGAAATTCGGTATATCTTTTGTTTTATAATGACTAAAAAAAATTGATGCTAATAAACCTTTAAAGGAAGAGTTGGTTATATATCAAACGATACAATACAATTACAGGAACAGCAAACCCTATTCTCTCTCTCTCTAAAGGCGATCGGCGGCTCATGTGTTTCTCTTGATTCGAATTTATTTTTGATCTTGTAAATGTGTCCCTATCATAGTTCTTAAATCTGTTAAGGTTTCTGGATTATTGACGTGCATGTTTGAGATTAATTTTGGTTCGGATTAAGGGTTCTTTGTGTCGTTTTTCCGTTTTTAGGGTTAGGGTTTTCTGCTTTCTTGTTGTTTTCGTATTTTCTTTTGGTTGTGCATGGTACGATGGGTTAGTTGTTGATTGTTTGTCGTTCCTGTTTGTCCTGAATGAGAGATAGTTCCTTTGATTTGGATTCGTTGCGTGATCGATTGAAGAGGTTAAGAAGTATGAGTTCTGGTGCGGCTAAAATCCCGATTAGGGTTTCTCCCCCAGCTGAGTTTTTTTCTTCTGTTTCCCATGGTGAGTCTGGTAATACGTCGGCTAATGCCCCTAATGATTCTGGCTTTCCATCGGCTAATGATCCTACTAGTTCGACTCGTTCTGATAATGTGCCTACTGATCAAGATAACCTGCCGCCGCAGCCTCCTCCTGTGGCTATTTCTAGTGATTCGAAGACTGATCCTTCTGGTGAGAAAGTTCCTGGTAAACCTTCTTATGCTTCTAAGGTAACTTCTTCTGCTTCTACGAGTAAAGATGCTAGAAAAGCTAATTTTCGTTTTATTCCGGTTAACTCTGATGTTGAGGGTGTTGATGTTATGTTACCTATTGATTCCATAAAAGAGGTTACAAGTAGATTCTCGAATTCTTTGTATGGTTATTTTCTGGGTGATCGGTTAGCTTTTCCTGTGGTTGAGAACTATACTAAAAACGCCTGGTCAAAATTTGGTTTGAAAAAGATTATGATGAATGAGGCCGGTTTTTTCTTTTTCCAATTTAGTTCAAAACAGGGAATGGAACAGGTTTTGGAGAAGGGGCCTTGGATGATTCGCTCAACGCCTTTATTGCTTAATGTTTGGACCCCGAATACCTGCCTGACTAAACAAGATGTTACAAAAATCCCGGTTTGGGTTAAATTGTATGATGTTCCATTGGTTGCATTCACAGAGGATGGACTTAGCATGATTGCTTCTAAGCTGGGTAATCCTTTGATGCTTGATTCATATACTAGTCAGATGTGTTTTTCATCATGGGGACGTCACAGTTTTGCTAGAGCTTTGATTGAATTGGATGCTAAAGATGTTCCTCGTGAAGTGATTACTGTTGCAATCCCGAATTTAAATGGGGAAGGGTTTTCTAAAGAAGTCGTTTCTGTTGAATATGAATGGCAGCCACCTCACTGCTCACATTGTAAAATCTTCGGTCATGAAGATAAGAAGTGCCCTCATTTGGTAGCGGTTTCAAAGTCCCAAAAAGATGATGGCTTTACTGTTGTTGAACGTAAAAAGAGTAAAGGAAAGCCTGATCAACAGAAGACTAAGCAGAATGAAGGTTTCCGTATGAATAAAGCTAAACCAAACTTGGTTTATAGGCCGAAACAAGGTGGCAGCAACACTATGCAGCCCAATTTGCAGAAAAATGGGACGGATCAGTCCAGGAAGAAAGCACATGATATGCCATCAACTTCTAATGCTAAGGGTAAATCAGTTTCTACTTCTAATCCTTTTGATGCTTTGTCAGACCTGAAGGAAGATGGCGTTAAATCCAACTTGTACTCTGTGGAGGATTCTGATGACGATGAGGTTATTTTTGATGAAACTACAAACTCTATGGTTGACAAGATTTTATCTGAGGGGGCAAGCACTCCCGGTCATGAGGTTTCCAATGGTTAATCTGGCTTCTTGGAATATTAGAGGTATGAACCAAATCTCGAAGCAAAAATTGGTTCGGCAGGTATTATCTGATAATGATCTCTCTGTTTGTGCTATTTTAGAATCTCATGTGTCTCAAAGTCATCTTGTGACTGTGTGTTCTAAAATTTTCTTCAATTAGTTATGGGTGTCTAATGCTAGTTTGTGTCATAAAGGAACTCGTATTATTGTGGGGTGGGACCCGCGTGTTGTTGATTTAATGGTACTCTCACAATCTGATCAAGTTATTCACACTCAAATTTATGTCAAAGATGAGAAGAAAATGCTTTTTGTTTCTTTTATCTATGCTCATAATTATTATTTGGATCGACGGCTCCTTTGGAACAATCTGTCTCGGCATAAAGTGTTTGTTATGGGGCGACCATGGTGTCTGCTTGGGGATTTTAATGCTACCCTTAGCCTTAGTGATACGGCGACTGGTTCTTCGGCTGTTAACATTGCAATGTGTGATTTCTGTGATTGTGTTGAGCATCTTGGTGTTTCTGATGTTAATAGAATTGGCTTACAGTTTACTTGGAATCAAAAGCCCCGAGGTACTGGTGGTGTGTTAAGAAAGATAGATAGAATCATGGCTGATTTGGATTTTCAAAAGGAGTTTGTTGGTGCTACAGCTTTATTTACGCCGTATCTCACATCTGATCATGCTCCCGCTATCTTGAAGTTACCTTCGAAATCTAAATTCAAACCGAAACCTTTCAAATTTGCCAATTTACTTGTGTTTGATAAGAATTTTCAGGAAACAGTGAGACTTTCTTGGGAGAAACGAGTTGATGGTTTCCATATGTTTCGAGTTGTGCAAAAGCTGAAATCTTTGAAAAAACCATTGCGGAAATTACTTGTGGATAAAGGCAACCTTCACTCAAAGGTTTCAAAGCTTCGGATTGAACTTGAGGCTGTCCAAAACGCTTTAGACACTGATCCGCATAATAATGTTCTTCGCGAGGAGGAAGCTATTTATCTTAAAGCCTACAACGATGCTGTGATTGAAGAAGAACGTTTTTTGAAACAAAAGGCTAAAATTGAATGGCTTCGTGTTGGAGACTCTAACTCTGCTTATTTCCATCGGGTTGTGAAAGCCAGAACTGCTCATAACCATATCAGCTTCATTCATGATTCTAATGGTAGATTGGTTGAGGGTAATGATGTTTATGATGCATTTGTAACTCATTACACGAATTTCCTTGGTAAATCTGGTAACGTTGTTAATCTGGACCTGGATGGTTTAATTTCAAATTATGTATCCTATCAGCATAGTGTGGAGATGTTGAGGCCAGTTACGGATAATGAAGTAAAACAGGTTATTTTCTCAATGGGTGATGACAAATCACCGGGTCCGGATGGTTTTTCTGCTGCATTTTTCATAGGTGCTTGGGATGTTATTGGTTTGGATGTGTGTGAGGCTGTTAAAGATTTTTTCGTGACTGGAAAGTTGCTGAAGGAATTGAATCACACCACTATTGCTTTGATCCCTAAGGTTTCCTCTCCTTCTAATGTCACTGATTTTCGCCCTATTTCTTTATGTAATATTCTGTTCAAGTGTGTATCAGTAAAATCCTTGCATACAGAATTAAAGATTGTCTTTCTGATATAGTTAGCATTAATCAATCGGCTTTTATCCTGGGTAGGAGAATTTCTGATAATATTCTCCTCACCCAAGATATAATGCATAATTATCATTTAGACAGAGGGCCGCCGAGGTGTGCTTTGAAGGTCGATATCCAAAAAGCGTATGACACGGTAGATTGGGAATTTCTTAAACAGATTCTTCTTGCTTTTGGCTTTCCGCAACAGATGGTTCATTGGCTTATGTTGTGTGTTACCACTGCTTCTTATTCGATTAGTATCAATGGCCACGTGCATGGGTTTGGGTAAAAGGGTATACCCTGGTAATTATATATATCATCAAAATAAAACAGGCGCTTGGCTGAGTACCAAAGCGACTTACAACCCATGCATCAAATGCAACAACCAGTTAAAGAGTGACATGCCACTCCCAAATACAAATGGAAAACATTACCAACAAAAATATAAAAGATTACACATTATGAACTAATGAAAATGGTAAGTCCCATGAGATCAAAAAGTGCTCGACTCTCTTCGTCTTCTTGAACCTACACGTCGACAATTTGAGTCTGACAGTAGAAGTAATCACATCCACTACTTGAGTGACCGATCTCTTCTTCTTTTTAAACAAACGAGCATTCCTTTCTTGCCATATGAAGTACACAGCCGCCGCAAGCAATAACTTAGCGCCAACACTTTGAGTCGATCTCTTCTTGGAAAACGGAAGCAATTCCTGAATGATATCATCCCAACAACCAGTCCTATTAGCTAGACCAGCCCCGGAACTACTTTGTAACCAGACCTGTGATGCAAACGGGCATTCAAAAAACAAGTGACGATGAGAATCCGATTGCAACTCACACAAAGGACACAATAAAGGAGTGTTGGACTGAACATAGACATCCCACGAACGTAACACATCCTGCATTTTAAGTTTGTTCTTGAAAACCAGCCATAAAATAAACGCATGCTTAGGTATGATAGAGGGAAATCAAACCACGTGAAACCAATTCACAACCGGTGCAGAATAGCGTATTGAATTCCAAACACAGGTCACCAAAACCTCATGAACACTAGTATCATCTTTCCACAATAATTTATCAGCCACATCCGCTTGAAGAGTAGGAACATTCAGAAGAGGGAATGTATCGTTCCATGTAAGTGGCCAAACCCAGCCACCACGACCCACTATATCAGAAACCGAGGCATTTAAAGAGAACCCTGCATTGGTAATGGTTCGAGGAGTCAAGTACGCAAATAAGAAACCATAATCACTCCAATTATCAAACCAAGCAGAAGCTAACTTCCAATCACCTAACCGAAACCACAGGTAATTCCTGATCATAGGATGAATCTGTAAAATCTTTCGCCAGCTCCAAGTCAAATTGCCATGACATGGTATTTCCCAGAAATTGTTTCCCTTTAATTTATAAGTGTGGATCCACTTTACCCATAATGACTCTTTACGAACAAGCAAATTACATACATGAGTGGAGAGCAAAGCCACATTAAACTCCTCAAGCCGACAAAGACCCAAACCCCCTTCCTGTTTAGGCAAACAAACCTCATTCCAAGCAACCTTCGCCTTACCCTTTTGCATCTCCCCTTGGCACCATAAGAATCCCCGTAACACATGTTCAATATCAAGAAGTGTGCTAGCAGGAAGCATGAAAACCGAAGACCAATACACATGCAAAGAAGATAAGACATAAGAAATTAATTGAAGACGACCCGCAAAGGACAAAAACCTGTTCTTCCAGTCATCTACTCGTTTTTTAACCTTCTCCACTAAGACTTTGCAATCCCGAATCATCAACCTAGACGAGAAAAGCGGAACACCAAGATATTTGATCGGCAAAGTACCCTCCTCAAATGGAAGAACCGCAAGAATATTCAGCTTCACATGATTAAGAACATTACAGAAAAAAGCCGTACTCTTAGGTAGACTCGGCGCTAACCCAGAAACCTGTTTAAACTCGTCAAGTGCAGCCATAACAACTCTCGCCGAGGCTACATCTCCTCGGATAAAAATGAACAGGTCATCTGCAAAACATAGATTAATAATCTCCTGTGCGGCACACTGATGATGGTAAGAAAAATCCACCGAATCAGTAACTCGTCTTCTGAAAACTAAAGTAAGAATCTCCATTACCAACATAAAAAGATAAGGAGACAAAGGATCCCCCTGACGAAGTTCCCTTTTACCCCTAAAAAAACCATGAAGAGACCCATTGATATTCAGAGAAAAAGAAGAAGACGTAACACATTCCATAATCCAAGAGATCATGCGCTCATGGAACCCAAAACCCACAAGAATAGTCCTCAGAAAATCCCAACTCACCGTATCATAGGCCTTTTGTATATCTACCTTAAAAGCACAACGAGGTGGACCTCTATCGAGGTGATAATTATGCATCAATTCCTGAGTTAATAAGATATTATCAGATATTCTCCTACCTGGAACAAATGCCGACTGATTGATACCCACCAAGTATTCCAAAGCTCCTTTGATCCGGTTAGCAATAATTTTAGTAATACATTTGAACAAAACATTGCAAAGCGAGATCGGTCTATAATCAGTAACACGCGAAGGAGAAACAGTCTTAGGTAGCAGTGCAATAACCGTATGATTAACTTCTTTCAAAAGTTTCCCATGCTCAAAAAAATCTTGTACTACTAACGTGACATCCTGTCCCACCACTTCCCAAGCATTTTTAAAGAAACAAGCAGTATACCCATCTGGCCCCGGTGATTTATCATTGCCCATAGAAAAAATTGCCTGCTTGACTTCATCAGCCGAAACCAAAGTAACCATAGACATAGCCTGTTCATGAGATAAAGTATTGTGAAACAAACCAGAAGAATTAAGAGTACTAACCAGTTCCGCTTGACCCAAAAAATGAAGATAATGACTCAAAAAAAGCCGAAGCCACTAGCTCCCCATCACAAACAGCGCCATTAGAATCCATTACCATATCAATTCGACTTCTGGTCTTACGAGCCTTTACTACTTTATGAAAATAGGCAGAATTCAAATCACCAACTCTAAGCCATTCTACCTTCGCTTGCTGTTTAAGAAATTGTTCCTCATCCAATATAGCCTCGTTATAAACCTGTAAGTAAATAGATGCTTCATCCCTCAGCTCTTTATTGAACGGGTCTCGATCCACACCTCTTTGAATTTCATCTAACTCGGCACGAAGCTTAATGACTCGCTCGTGCAAGTTACCCTTCTCATATAGGAGTTTCCGCAATGGTTTTTTAATATTTTTTTAACTTTCGAACCACCCTATACATAGGATAACCAGGCACATCCAAATCCCAAGCCTCCGAAACCACATTCCTGAACCGTTGATGATGAACAAGCAGATTAGCAAATTTGATCGGTTTAGGACGAAATTTAGAAGCCATAGGAAGTCGCAAAACAGCAGGAGAATGATCAGAAATCCGATAAGGCTGAAACATAGCAATAGCTCCAGAAAAAACGTTATCAAAATGCGAATTACCCATGATTCTATCCAACTTTTTCAACACACCATGATCACCATGAGGCTTTTTATTCCAAGTAAACTGTAAACCAAACCTATTCACATCCGTCACTTCAAGAGTAGTCACACAATCACAAAACTCACGCATAGAAATATCCACGGTTGAACTACCACTAGAATGATCAGTAAGACTCAGTGTAGCATTAAAATCTCCAAGAAGACACCATGGATTATTCCCCACAAATTGTTTATGCATAATTAAATTACTCCACAGATCTCGTCTACGAGTATAACTATTGTGAGCGTAGATAAAAGAGCACATAATAACCTTTTTCTCAGCTTTAAGAATAACATGGGCATGAATGACTTGATCAGTTTGAGCAAGGACCATAAGATCAACATCAGCAGGATTCCAACCAAGGATAATACGCGGTGCTTTAACACAAACCAAACTATTCGATACCCAACTCCAATTAGCAAACACCAAATTACACAGCTTTTCCAACTTAACAACAGAAACATGAGACTCTAAAATAGCACAAACAGACAATTGATTATCTGAAAGTACCTGACGAACCTCTTTTTGTTTAGGGGGTTGGTTCATCCCCCGAATATTCCAAGAGGCAAAGTTATACATTAGGAACCGTCGATGCAGGAGTGCTTGCCCCTGTATTCCCACCTGTGTTCAAAGGATTCTGCACTGTTTCATCAAAAAGGACCTCATCATCATCGCTATCAATTGAAAAATCCGTTTTGTGTAAACCTGCAGAAACATGTTCACCATCATCATCCAAAACCGAGAAAGAATTACTAGTTGAAACATTAGATGGACCCGGCTTAAATCTTGTTGTATCATCAGCAGGCTTAGGAGGGACCCCATTCGACTTCTTAGGAACAAACGATTGAGGCTGTTTTTTCTGATAGATCCAATTCGGTTTGGGCTTGGTCAATTTGACCCCTTCAATACGTCTCTCCTGTACAGCTTTACCCTTCCCTCTTTTCCGATTCACCTGAATAAAACCATCATCATTATTAGTACTGGTGGTTTCCTTCTGCGTTTTAACCTGTAGAGGGCAGCCAAGGTCATCATGACCAAACACTTTACAATGCTGGCAATGAGGGGGTTCCCATTCGCATTCAACCCCAACCACCTCCTTAGTTATACCATCCCCGTTTAAATTCAGAATCCCTATTACAAATTCATCTTTCCATTCAACAGAAGCATCCAACTCAAATAACGCCCTAGCATAGCTATGCCGTCCCCATGAACTAAAACACATTTGGCTTGTATAAGAATCAAGAAGCATAGGCCGGCCAATTTTTGATGCTATCATACTTAAACCCTCTTCCGTGTACGCAGCTAGAGGCACATCATAGAGTTTCACCCACACTGGGACCTTCTTCATTTCCTGCTTTGTCAGACATGTGTTAGGGGTCCATTCATTCAGAAAAATAGGAGTAGAACGAATCATCCATGGACCCTTTTCTAGGACCTGTTTCATACCAGTTGCCGACTCAAATTGAAAGAAAAAGAACCCAACACTATTCATCATCACTCGTTTCAATCCAAACTTAGCCCATGCATTCTTCACATACGTCTCAACTACTGGAAAAGCCAATCGATTACCAAGAAAATACCCATACAAAGAATTCAAAAATCGATTATTCACCTCTTTCACAGCAGCTATCGGTAACACCCTATTCAGAGGATTCAGAGTTAATGAAACGAAAATTAACTTTTTTCTGCATAGTATTCTTCTTCACAGCAGAAACATAAGATACCTTAGGAGCAGGCATATGTGTATTCACCCCATCCCCTTGCGTCTCAACAGTTTTTCCATTGTTCAAAGCCGCATCAACCGAGACTTTTGGAGGATCTACAACTCCCCCAACATTAGCAGGAGGATTCGTAGCAGTAGTAGAACTAGTCGAACCAGAAGAAAAAAATTCTGACGGAGGAGAAACCCTAATGGGGATTTTGCCATCGCCACTCATATTCCTCAATTTAAACAAACGATCACGTAAAGAATCTAAATTAACAGAACTATCTCTCATTCAGCTAATACAAGAACACCAAGAAACAAACAACTAACCCATATCGTACCATGCACAACCACAATCAAATACGAGAGCAGCAAGAAAAAAGAAAAAACCCTAAACCCGACAGGATCAATCTCAAACCTGCACGTCAATAATCCAGAAACCCTAACGGATTTAAGAATTATGAGAGGGACATATTTACAAGATTAATCGAGCCGAATCAAGGAGGAAGAAGAAATCGCCAGGATCGCCGCTAGGGTTGAGAGAACGAGGGTTTCTTCAAAGGAAAAAGAGGTCTTCGACAAGGTGACCCGTTATCTCCATATCTCTTTACACTTGTTATGGAAATCCTCACTCTTATCTTGCAAAGGAATGTTCGACGATCAGACTTGTTCTCTTTTCATCATCATTGCCAAGAACTTCAGGTGATCAATCTGTGTTTTGCTGATGATTTGTTTATCTTCATGAGAGGTAATGTCGAATCAGCTATGGTTATCATGGAGTCTATGGATGAATTCAAAGCTGTCTCTGGTTTGTCTCCTAGTTTACCGAAGAGTACTGCTTATTTCTATAATTTGAATAATTCGGTTAAACTTGCTATTTTAAATATTCTTCCTTTCGAAGAAGGACATCTTCCTGTTAAGTACCTTGGGGTTCCTTTGGTTTCTTCTAGGTTGGTCTTGCGTGATTGTAAACCGCTTCTAGAGAAGGTTCAGAAACGAATAAATGATTGGCGAAATAGGTTTCTATCTTTTGCTGGCAGAGTTCAACTTATTAACTCTGTGCTTTCGGCTATCCATGTGTATTGGTCCTCTGTTTTCATCTTGCCTATGAGTATTATTATGGATATTGAGCAGCTTATGCGCGGCTTTCTTTGGTGTCAAGGTGAAATGCAAAAAGGTAAAGCGAAAGTGGCTTGGGATGATGTTTGTTTGCCAAAAGAGGAGGGTGGTCTTGGAATTCGTAAGTTACGACCCTTCAATGTAGCTTTGTTCTCGGTTCATATTTGGCATATTTTATCTCTTAAAGAGTCGCTATGGGTTAAATGGGTTCACACGCATAAGTTACGGGGAGCTAGTTTTTGGACTCTTCCTTACCGAGGTAATCTTCCTTGGAGTTGGAGGAAGATGCTACAGATTAGGCCTATTATTCGCAGTTTTATTTGGATGAAGATTGGTAATGGACAAAAGACTTTTGCTTGGCATGATCAATGGTGTACGTATAGTCCTTTGTTTGATCGACTTACACCTAGAGAAATCACTTCTGCTGGATTTTCTATTGATTCGAAGGTTAATGAGCTAGTCTTGAATGGGGATTGGAGTTGGCCGAACTCTTGGGCACAAAAGTTTCCTAATCTTCATGCTCCTCTTGTTCAAAATAACAATGATGATATTCTGTTGTGGAAAACCCAACATGGAGAATCTACCAGCTTCTCGGTTAGCTTGGTATGGGAAGAGTTAAGGCCGAGACACACTCCAGTTGATTGGTGCGATTTGGTTTGGTTTACCTATTGTATTCCGAAACATGCTTTTATTTTATGGTTAGTGTTTAGAGGACGACTCAAGACACAGGATATGCTCATGCAATGGAACGTAAACCCAGAGTTGGTCATGTTTTGCCCGTTCTGTAATTTGCAACCGGATTCTCACTCTCATTTATTTTTCGAATGTCGAGTTTGTACGCAGATTTGGGACAGAGTCAACCTGAAGGCTGGTCTTCAGCCGAGACCTCATCAATGGGATCTTCTTGTGTCTCGTTTATTACCCAGAGCTAGAAGAAAATCTATGCAAAATGTTATTGATAAGCTTTGTCTTGCAGCCACGGTTTATTTTATTTGGCAAAAGCGGAATGCTAGGTTGTTTAAGAAGAACACGAGATCTGTTGAAGTGCTTGCTGGGATGATTCTTTCCACAGTGCGGCTCAAGATGCTTACTTTTAAATACAAAAGGACGTCTAATGTGGAGAGACTATTAGCTGCTTGGGACTTGCCCGTGTTATTAATTAGTCATTAGTATTTCTATAGCACTTTTGTCTAGTAGTTGATGGGCCTGTTTTATTTTGGTTGTAATCTGTTTTTGCATTGTTTGCATGGACGTTGTAAAGTCAAATAGCATTCTGCTATGTTGCCTGTTTTACTTATTTATAAAATCTTACCAGGGTGACCTTTTACAAAAAAAAAAAGATAAATTTACTTTGAATACATTTTTCCCAGTATTTATAAAATTCTGAAAAGCGTGAATCACGATGAAGGACATACCGGTCAAAATGATCTCCTTCCGTTATCTCAAAATCAATTGTATACCTCGACCAACTGCCTATAATTTATACATCATACATGTCTTCTTAAGATTCTTTTAATGAACTCTATTTCAATGGTAGGTTATAGAAATACAAGGCTTGACATTCTGCATACTACGAAATAGAAAAAATAATTTTTGAAACTTTTGAATTAATAACTAAATATGTGATTTTCGTTAATGAGAAAAAAAAAAGTATTTAGGATCGAAAATACAAAGAGACGTGAAAATTAATTGAAAATAAAAGATGTACTTTAGATTTTAATGACGTGAAAAATACAAAGAGAGCCAAAAAGAAACTAAATTAATAAATAGGAAAACATTAAATCGATCTCAAATCATACCAGAAGGCCTAAAACAAAATCAAATATATAAAGATGACACTATACAGTCTATATAGACACAAAAT
>JAOXNX010000001.1:6103949-6123638 GCA_028566075.1 Solidago caesia | reverse complement strand
CCATATAACGTGTTCTGAAACCGAGAATAAACCTGTTTCACTGAATCTATAGGTAAAACAACATCCACACCATCACCCTTCTCAGAATTATTCAAGGAACGAAAATTAACCTTACGTTGCTGAACACCTTTCATAGCCACATTTGCATAGGAATTAGGACCAGGGTCATTAACTTTTGGCGAAGCTGAAGACTGGTCCTGACCATGCACAACATCATCAACAATATCATGCACGTTTAAATCTTCAGCATCCTTATTTGATTCCGGATCCTTCAGATCATCCTCCGTAATAGGCATACCCTTGACACATCCAAACTCATCATATTCCTCATTTGCATTCTCATCATCGGCAGCAGGAGTTTCCGAAGTGGCATGTAAACCACTACCTGTAGCCGCATTCCCGACCTCAGCATCATCCAACTTACCAGTAGCAGCTGCAAAGAAAGCCGCAGCTTTAGAAGGAGATAAAGGGGACGAAACAGGATCATCCTTCTTCTCCTCAAATGAAACCCTAGCCGCCTTAGAAGGAACACCCTGATTAGGGTTTTTCAAAGTAGAACGAACAGGAAGCCGTTTTCCATCTATGTTTTTGATCTTAGCAGCGATTCCACCAGGATCAGAACCCTTACTATTTTTCGATCTCTCCATAACAATTAAACCATACGAACCAGAAAAACAAGGAAATCAAATGCAGCGAAAACAGTAACTCAATGAAGAACAAGAACGAATTAAACCCTAACCCTAATTATGGACTGAAACGAATGAAAACCTCAAAAACGGACCAAATAAACTCAAACATGCACGTCAATCAATCCTTAAACCCTATTGGAATTCAAGAATTAATGATAGGGACACATTTACAAGTTCATTCAATTCGAATCGAAGGCAGACATGGGAAGAAAAAATCGCCCATAGTTAGAGAGAGAAGCTAGGGTTTTTTTTTTTGGGGGGAGGAGTCTTCAAGGTACAAACAAGAAAGCCAAGTATATTTTAGAGTTTCAATACACAACCCTTATGGGTGGCAAATTTACACTTATTCATCCATTTGTTCACAAGTAACATGAAATCCATGTGGATGTTTAGAAAAAAGGCTACCCTTTGTTCAAACAACTTAACGTGTATACTGAAAACACTGAAAATCCATGTGGGTGTATTAAAAAAAGATGACATTCCACAAAGTTAACAAGTGGCTCTAGCTCACTACCAATCACATGTTTTATATAAATTAAGTATGCTGGTATCTTATTTAAGCAAATCTTTCCCTCCCAATCCTCTGAAAAGGGTTGTTGAAAATTCAGGTTAGATTATGCCTCCTTGTTTCTTTTATTCATTCCATATGTAGGTTTGTTAATAGATGTAGTACAATTAAAAGAAATTTTACGTATGAGACATTGTTAAATATAGTTTACAAAATATTAATGCTCCTTATCGTGATGTGAATATGTGATTTGCCAAATTTAAGTGTGTACTAATTACTATTACGTGTTGCTTACTTGCTTATAAGGCTTCTGAATTAATTTTCTTTCTTTTTTTTTTGTCACCTGCAGTATTTAGTTTCTATTTTTGACAGTACTGAATTTTTGCAGTCTTCATTCGCACGTCACATGTCTAGCCAAGGATTCGATACATGGATCCTAGAATTTCGAGGAGCCGGATTGAGTTCACAGGTGGCCTCCAAGGAAGTCAAGGAGCCTATTAGCCTTCCTTCCGAGCGGATGAATTCACCAAACCTCAATTCTGATTCTTCTGCACAAAGTAAAGCTGACAAGAAAGAAATTGTTGAATCTGATCGATCGCAGTTATTGATGACATTCAGCGAAACTTTTAAGCGTTTTTCAGAGAGATTATCGAACCTGATTAAGGAAGGTTAATCAGGGATTTTTATTATATTGGTAGTGAAGCTGTTAACAAGTATTACTTCTATTAAACTTATACTATTTTTCTGCATAACTTTCAGGTTCTCCGGAAAGTTTACAAAATTCCACTCTTGCTACCCAAATAAGAGATTTAAGTCAAAGTCTTGCAGATATTATGGAAGAAGGTCAACGATCAGTGTCTCCACCATTCACTGATTTGCTAGATCGCTTTTCTTCCACAATTGAAAGCCTCCAAACTCAAATTGACCTCCTTGGGAAGTATAACTGGGACTTTGACCACTACCTTGAAGAGGATGTTCCTGCTGCGGTGATGTCACAAACTAGTTTTATTACATTATTTTACTTTTGAAACTATTCATCTATTGCACACAGCTGAATGACCAAGATATAAATATAAATTTTTGTTATTGTTGTCTGTAATACAGATGGAATACATACGTAGACAATGCAATCCAAAAGATGACAAGTTACTTGCAATTGGCCATTCTATGGGTGGTATCTTGCTCTACTCCATGCTTGCTCGAAATGGTATGATATATACATAGTTTTCTTTTGCTTCTCTGTGTGTCAAGATTATTCTCATATCCTTTTTAGAAGTTACGACTTTTTTCAGTGGAGTGTAGTATGGAGGTGTAAACTAGATAATTTGAAGTGAATGCATTACTTAACAGGCCATTAGCAGAACTAAGCAGACGGAATGGAATTGAACATATTAAAATGCAAACTTATTATTCAATGTGTAGTGGTTGGACATGTGTCTCCAAGAAGGGTGAAACTCCCTTAAAAAACGATACCGTAGTGGCCACAGAGGTTCACCTTCTTTAAATCTGGGCTCGCAAAAGCGAGTCAACCCTTGGGATTAGTATGCTCGCAAAACGAGTGAGATACCCAAGGTTATCAAATAAAATAAAAAATGATACCATAAGGTTAAGAATGATGTATTTTGCTGAAGAAATACCTTGTACAAGATGGGACATGTGAGTGATGTGTGAACAAGGTCATAAAAGTGAATCTTTTAATTGATATAATTGAAAAATACCCACCCTAATTTTAATTATAGTTCTATCTACTTGCATTAAAGATCACTGCGGAGAGCTGAATGTGTGTTACAGTCAAATTTGGAAAAGTTGGTGGGTTGGGTAACAGTTCACATTGTGTAAGTTTTAACGCAGTCAGGATGCATTAACCCGAATACCAGTTTATCAAATATGTGATATGATTACATTAACTATACTAGATGGATCCCCGCGCGATGCGACAACGATAATACACGGCGTGCGAGGTTCCGTGACGACGTTAATTTCAAACCAAACACTTGTTTAAGAAAATGATAGCATAGTACCCGCACAAAGTATAGAAGATAATGTTTCGATGAATTAAAAAAATTCATTATTATTTTTCGTAATTATAAATTATAAAAATTTAAATTGATAATTAAATAAGGTAATTATAAGAAGGGAAGTTTGACTAAATGAATAGGGGTATTATATAGGTATATCAAGTGGAAATGTTTAAATTAGTTATTAATATTAAAGAGCAATTTAGACATTTCAACTCTGTTCCGAAAAAAAATATGCTTTTTAAGGGATTAGTTGATTAAAGATAATTACAATATCAATCTAAATGATATTCTTTCATAAAGTGACTTAGGAGGTCATATACATTAGAAATACCTGGGGGACTTTCAACCGATTTGGCCCATTACTTCTTAACTGATTTGTTTAGTTGTCCCATGTGACTTGTTAGACATCAAACAAAACCCAAATCAACCTTTTCATAAGTAAAATGTTCGAAAGGGCTACCTTTACAACTCTACCTGCAGTTTTGCAGTGGATGGTCTTTGATATTTAGCCCACCAAATTTTAAAAATCAACTTCACAGTTGTATATATACATGCAAGCCATAAAGATATTTGAAATAGGTAGCAGAAACTATCACCGAGTGGTCTATTGGCAAAGAGTCCTGTTTGCTCATAAGTGGTCTCAGGTTCGAATCCTGTCCTAGGAAAATGTCTTGGGGATGGCCTGGGAAATGGCTGGAACTGGCCACGGGCAACAAAAAACCCAGTTAGGCTTCTACATTTGAGTCAAAAATGGCTCGCCATTCACGGATAGCCTGAACTGGAAAACCTCCTCCATTTACATAGGGAGCAAAAAAAAGTTCACTTTTACATATTTCTTAGGGTGATAATGTAGTATATCTGTGATGTTATTATCATGTAACAACTAAATAACCTATTTATTTATCAATATTCTTTAAGTTGTGAAGACGATTACAGAAGATTTACAAGAAGTAATTTTTTAATAATATATATTAAAAAAATGGAGACGCGGCGTGACCACTCCTGTACACAAGTCTTTCTTGTACCATTTATTAGGTTTGCTTATGTGGTGCTTCAGATATTATATGCAATATTCATATGAGGATAATGAAACTGTTAATTATTTGGAAAAATCAGTTGGTTTTCATTTGGGAATGTGTTGCGTTATTTTTGATCAACATTTATCTTCTGATACATGATTCTTTTACAAGTTTGTGAGGGAAGAGACTCCAGGTTGGCTGCAATTGTTACTTTGGGGGCTTCACTTGATTACACCACATCAAAATCATCACTGAAATTACTGACACCCTTGGTAAACACATACACATTTGGCTTCATTCCATGCAGTAGTTTTGCATCAAGCTACTGCTTGCATAAAAAGTAATCAACTTTGGTCAAAGTTATATTTTTGCTTACCAGCTATTTTCTTCCTTTAAAAACCCCCTCAAACTTTCAAAAACTATGTTAAAACTTTAAAACTTATAAAAAAATATATATTATGAACCCTCTGGACTTCAAGATAAAGTGTTTTCACATTTTCTTTTATTTTTGTGCTTATGGAGCAATTAGTCGCAATTAGTGGATTACATACCAGTTACCAGCCGTCAAGGCTGTAGATTGCCTTAAATGGGACTTTTTGAAAGTTTTGAGGGATTTTTTCGGGGGCAAAATAGTTGGCTACCCAAATTAAAAATTTGGCGTAAGTTGGATACTTTTTTTAATTTTGTTTCTGCTTTTGCACTTCTACTCAAAGTATGACGAGTTATGTTATTTGCGGGGCACAGGCTGATCCGGCTCAGGCCTTAAGTGTTCCAGCTGTTCCTTTAGGTGCATTGCTTGCAGCAGCTTATCCTCTTGCATCTCGCCCTCCATATGTTATGTCCTGGTTAAACCGTCTCATCACTGCACAGGATATGGTGCATCCGGATCTCATGGAGAAGTTCATTATGAACAACTTCTGTGAGTTCGCAGTTCTCTTTTCATTTATAAATTCGATATATGCCCTTTAATCTTTCAAGGGCATGAATCATCTTTCTTTTTCCATCCTTTCTATCTATACCTGCTTCATTAGTTTGTTAGATTGATATTTGACAAAAATGCTACGGTGGTTTGTTACTGTATTTAATATTACTCTGTTGTTCTGATGCACTACTTGACTAGAACTGTTCTTCACTTAATTTTGTAGATTACTGATGAGCTAACTTATCAACCATTGCACTTCAAAATTAGATACCAAATTAAGAGACTGTTTTTGATGCGATTAAAAGGGATAAACTCGCAGGTTATGATCCTACCAGAATTGTTTCTTGAACTTCTATTTATTGTAACTATGGGAATAGGCCAAAAAACAGATGAAATCTCGTATAGGTTCCCAGAAGGCCACATGCATAGGAAGATGGTAGTGAGTCGGTATTGAGGTTTTCAATAAAAAGATGAAAAGTAGACTTGAAAAAGAAGTAAGCTGAAGTGTATGGAATTTTAGTTTGCACATATGATTATTATGGATTAAATTTTCAAAAGTCAGTCAATAGATTGTACCAATGCTACTTTAACTGTATTTATGTAAAAATAGTATAAAGACATTACTTTCGTGGGATTCTGTGGGACTGTTGTTCCTAAATTTAATTAGCCCAAGTAAATTTGTAGCGTGAGGCTTGTGTACCACTTGGTATTATTCTCGAGAGCTGACTATACGATACTTTAAAGGAAGTAAAGTTAGCAAGAATGAAATGTGATATACTGTAGCTGTGTAGCATTTTTTATGCAATAGGATTGAATCAACTATAAAAAGAGCTTAATAGTTGTCAGGGCCGCAGGGCAATAGGTTGTCACATAGTAATCTTAAAAGAAACTCTAATTGTTCAATTGAGAATGTAAATGGCATAAGTAGCCCTATTTTATAGTTTTTCTTTATTGTGTTGTATGACCTTTGGCCAACTTAATCCATGGGGTTTAAGTCCACTACACAAACTCAATCTGGGAAGAGTTTATTGGAAATTGGCGTTGCCTCGGAAGGAATGACCACACCATAGGTTTCATGTAACGCCCCACCAGTGGCGGAAACGTGAGATGCAACTAAAAGAAGATTGCAAATGGATATTATACAGAGAAACTAAATGATGTTCATATAAAGCTACAAGTTGGCATAGTTGGACAAAATACAACAAATAAAGAATGCATCGTGCCCGAGTCTAAAGATCTAGAATGCATCAATCGATCCTTAAGTCCAGCTATACTCTTCATAACTCTAAGCTTGTAGGCAACTCTTGATTATACCTGAAAAGATACTCGAAAGTGTCAACACTAGGTTGGTACACTAGGTTGGTGGATTCGTAGGTTTAATTCACAAGAATCAAGTTTAGCCGCAACGTAGTTTCATGGTATATTAATATATACACAAATATATATAATTATGTTTATAGTTCGTGTAATAAAATATGAGTATGAGTAGACGAGCCATGATAGTTTCCACAGAAACATGTTCCACTTATAGAGTTGTGCGAGTATTCTCACCCAAAAGCTGTACACCAAAACATGTGATACCAACAATATAGAATCAAGTTAACCAATAGTTCGCTTAGCCCAATATGAGGGACACGACCATCACAAGTTCCACACAAATGGGTTTTAGGATGTTTGACGCTCACGGGTAAGGTTTACAAGTTAACAAGATGACATAGATACAAGATAACCGACACATGGTCCAAGTTCAGTTCAAGATATCCCATTCATAGTTTCAAGTTCAAGTTCAAGATAACCCATACCTATCTCAAGTTCAAGTTCAAGATAACCCATACCTATCTCAAGTTCATGTTAACCCTACCATAGTTCTAGTTCAAGTTCAAGTTAACTCATACATAGTTCAAGGTCAAGTTCAAGTTCACTCATACATAGTTCAAGATCAAGTTAACCCTACCATAGTTCTAGATAAAGATACTCTACCATAGTTCTAGATCAAGATAACTTTACCATAGTTCAAGATCAAGTTAACCCTTACATAGTTCAAGATAGTATAGTTCGCGATAACATAGTTCGAGATAATAGGATAACCTAGATAACCCAACAATGTATACATGTATACCTATAAGCACGTAAGACCATAAAAGTGTAAGTACGTAAAATATAGGTTTTGTCTACGGCATAAAAAAGGGTATAATATAGTTTGAGTATTTTTCCACCCCAAAACGCGATAAAAAGGGTGTACGAAACTCACCTGATACGCACAATACAATCCCAAGACGAATGAAAGTAGAATCGACGTCCACGATAGCCGAGTCCTATTATACACGTATCACATAAATTCTAAAGCGTCTCAAAGAGGTAAAGTCCTATACTAGAAATGCCCTATTATGTCCATATTATAAGGATTTGATCCAACCAAGGTAAATCATTACGTTTCGTTTCACAACGACTCAACGGGACTTGACCACTTCACTTTGAGCCAAATTTTGGATAACTTTAACTTTGATTCATCTTTAAAGGACATAACCATTGGAAAGTAGACTCTCCCACGATTTCGTGGAAAACTTGAACGTCAAAAACGGATTTACGGTTTGAAAATTATGGCCATTTCAAAACTGGGTTTTCTGGTGTCAGATTTGCGGCGCAAATCCAAATATTGCGGCTCAATTTTTGGTCTGGGACAGATTTGCTGCTCAAATTTAGCCCTTGTGGCGCAATTTAGCGACTGGCATCAGACCTGGACCTTCTGAGACAAAGTTGCCACGCAAATTAAGAGTTACGGCGCAAATGAGCACGATTTCAGCTTAAAACCTTCAAAAACTCGTATTTTTGAATACCAAAGTTTACCAAATGATTTCCTTTCATTCTTAAGGCTAAAAAGAAGGGTAAACAAGTATATTTTCTGTCACCTTTCCTTTCCATAACAAAAATCCATCTTTCACTTTTAAACTTTTAGATCTAAACTATATCTAAACATAAGCTTTAAAGATTTGATCAAAATTCTAGAAAATCTTGAAACCAATGATATACAACAACAAGATCTAAGTATTTAGGAAGTAATTTTACTTGCAAAGTATTTCCCTTGAGTTTTGAACCAAAAATGAGACAAGGAATAGATGATGACTTGAGTTCTTGCAAATTAAGAGAAAAAGAGACCTTGGATCATGTATGAGATTATTATTATACAAAAGTTTAGTTGATTTTCTTGATCTTGGACCGGTTTTGAGAGGAGGGAAGAAGAGAGTTTTTAGTCTTCCATAATTGAGAGAAAGAAGAGAAGAGAGAGTTTAGAGAGAGAGAGAAAAGTGTGATAATGAGGTTTAAAATGAGATGGTGAGGGATTTTGTTCCCCTCTTGAGCTCTCGCAGCTACTTCCAGCTTCTCCCGGGAAATGATTCGTTTAATTAAAACTTTTAATCCGAGATTCGACAATATATTTTGTTAGACGTAATAAGACATATTTTTGAATTACCTTTCTGATGACTAGTCACAAGCTTACATTTCTTATTCTAAAGCTCACCTAGTTTAAGTTTAACGCATTTTCATTTTATTTGGCATTTCTAATATAATCTAGTTAACTCAAGATCCACACAGACTTGCTACCATTCATGGATTCTAGTCAACCAAATAGTTTCACTCAGCCAATAGTTACCCAATTATCACACTAATAGAATCTTGTTTACTCAAATATCATAGTTTTATAAAGGTTTACCATTATTAGTTTCATAAAGTAAACAAGCCCAAATGGCACTTGTTATATCATTTCCCAGTTAAAAGAATTTTGTCCTCAAAATTACAATGATTCTGCACTTGGTAGTGCTTGACTCCCTTTATAGGTGTACATCCATTACTGTTCATTTTGTATCGGACGAAGTTTTGCAATCGAATCTTGCTCGAAACACACATCGATCTACGGATGTCCCTTCAATAGTTAGCGGTTTCACGAGTTTGCGTACTGGTGTCGGACTCTACGTATTCTGACCTGGTTACGAGTTATGACGTGTTTGGATTAAATTTGCGTCCGGTCGCGAACAATTAATCATTTGTAGCACGTACTCCTGCTTAGTATTACATGCTATTCATTCTGATTTCGTTTCGCCATATGTACTTCTTGGTTGATTTCTCAGTTAAAAGGGAATCTCCCCGGATCGAGATCTTACTTTGTTGCCTTGGGGAATTCCCCAGTTAAAAGAATTCCCCTTAGCATCCATCTACGAATGGTTAGCTTCTCTCCATTGATCATACCTACGTGCTTCTGATTCCCGACTATTCGCTTTCTTAGAACTTGTAGTCCTCATGTCGACGCCCGTTTTGACATTAATCTCCTACGTAGAAGTCTTTAGATGTTTTACTTCGTCCCGAACTTTCTTATGCTCACTCGATTCGTACGCCTTAAATCTTTTCGTTCCTCTCGCCCATAGTAATAAGTTTTCAAGTTTCCTTTGCCCCTAGATGCACTTGTATTTCTTTGCTTGAACGAAAATTTGTCTGTTCAATTTCGTCACTCTCGACTTACTAATTCTACCCTTTTATAAATTTAAATTGATCCTCGTATGTAGTTTAGAAAATCTCGAGCTTTGGAAAAGAATATAGCTAGGGAAAATCTTTTTATAGTAGTTTAGTGATTTTCTTGCTTATTTTCTTGATTTTGGTCCGGTTTTCAGAGGAGGGAAGAAGAGAGTTTTTCGTCTTCCATAATTGAGAGAAAAGAAGACAAGAGAGAGAATTTAGAGAGAGAGAAGAGTGTGAGAATGAGGTTGAAAATGAGATGGTGGGGGATTTTGTTCCTCTCTTGAACTCTCGGAGCTACTTCCAGCTTCTCCCGAGAAATGTTTCGTTTAGTTAAGACTTTTAATCCGACATTCGACAATATATTTTGTTGACGTAATAAAACATATTTTTGAATTACCTTTTTGATGACTGGTCACAAGCCTACATTTCTTATTCTAAAGTTCACCTAGTTTAAGTTTAACGCATTTTTATTTTATTTGGCTTTTGTAATAGAATCTAGGTAACTCAAGATCCACATAGACTTGCTACAACTCAGATTCTAGTCAACCAAATAATTTCACTCAGCCAATAGTTACCCAACTCTCACACCAATAGTTTCTTGTTTTCTCAAATACCATAGTTTTATAAAAGTTTGCCATTATTAGTCACATAAAGTTAACAGGCCCAAATGGTAGTTGTTACATTGGAGCTCCCACTCCTTGGCGAAGTTATCCTGGTCAATAACCAACATGGCCACCACTTTAGAGTGCGGTATTCGTAGCATTACGAGTAGTAGATCGTATGTTTGCTCGTCTCCATCAAGTGATTACTGCTTATTGCATATGTTCCTTGTTGCTATGTGTTCCATAAGTCTTTTCCGATTTGTTAAATCACTTTGCAAGTTACATTCTGTTTACATCTGCTTGTTTCTCTGAGTAGGTACCGTGCCTGCTAAGCTACTTTTGCAGCTAACGACAGCCTTTCAAGAAGGTGGATTACGAGACAGAAGTGGAACTTTCTTCTACAAAGATCATCTCAAGAATATTGATGTTCCTGTCTTAGCCATTGCTGGTGACCTTGATCTCATTTGTCCACCTGAAGCTGTATATGGTATATTACATTATACCAACAAAATTTTCTTTTCTAGTTCGTAGCTGTAGCATAATGGGAGGGCCAAAACAAGGTTGGGTAAAAATGAGTAATGTTTGCTTCAAGAGAGAGTTAAGTTGACCTGGTCTGATTTGTGTCTAGTGTTCTAAACAAATATTATAGATAATCTTTGTGTTAGATATGATTTGATAAAATTTAATATTACAATTTACAACGTTTTTCCAATTTTTAATAAATCAATTTAATAGGTTAAATGCATTACAAGGTTTTTCGACATTTCCTTTTTAGTTATTTTGTTGTATTATTACAACTTGACTTGATATCTATAAGATGTGAATCAACCCACTCATAAGCAATTGGTCAACATTGCCACCTGTACTATTTCATTTTTTATATATCTTATCTTGTCAATTAACATCAGTCAATTTCTTTTCGGTATTGATAAAAACAGAGACGATCAAACTAGTTCCTAAACACCTAGCCATGTACAAAGTTTTTGGTGAGCCAGCGGGGCCACACTATGCTCACTATGATCTAGTCGGAGGTCGCTTGGTATGTAATTATCTTTTCCTTATTTGAATTGCTATTTTGTTAGTCATGGAAATGGTGTGCGTTGGGTAACGGGCTAAAGTAGGTCTGACTGCTGTCTCAATAAACACTTGTGTCAGAAACGAATGTGCCAAATATTATTTTAATATGCTTTGAATAAAATACTTCAAAAGGTTTTAGGCATTAAATTACATTTTTCGTGACTTTTAACCAATTAGGCATATTTTATTCTAGCTAACTTATTTTCTCATATTTTCCTTTGATCTGTTAAAGATAAAAGCAGAATTGACCGATTCATAATCAACTCGTTCCCATTTTAGAGATTTTTTCCAATTTTTCTCCAATGACTCAAAGTGAGCCATTTTGACGTAAACATGTTATACTGACTTATTTGATTCATTTCCTCTAATCTGTAACATTTTCTCTCAATCTTTTACAAGCCTATATTTCACGTCAGTCAGATAGTAACTTACTCACATTTTTGTTATCTTTCCAGTCCAATAATTACAGCAAATTTTGGACCTAATTATTGATGTTTTAACTACCTTGAACATATAGGCACCAGAACAGTTATATCCATGTGTAATAGACTTTTTGACAATTCACGATTCAACCTAATTTCCAATTGATGGTGCATAGTATATATGCATTTTCTGCCAACGAAGATACTTCGCATAGCTACAATCTATAGCTAAATACAGGGATAGCCTCATGGAACACATGCTCAGCAACTGGCATTTCCAACATGAAAATGATGTGAACATTCGAATTGTTCATGTACATTCAAACGTATAGTGTTGTATTATCCTCTTGTTTATTTATACACCCAAAGGTGGAGCTAGAACAGGTTTTTTGGGTAACACAGTGAAATTTTGATCATTTATTTATTTAATTTTATTTTTTTACTTTTTGCTTTCTGACAATATAAATAATAATAAAATATTTCTAATAGTAATGTGTTTGCAAATTATTATCCTTACAATAATATTAGCATACCTTTGTTTGATGGCAAGTGGTTAGTACAACTATACATAAAGTTAAAAGTCAAACGCTTTGACGTATTCATACATATATACATTACAACATTTGCTTGATTTATATGTTTGTAGATTTTGCTTAACAAGTTATGGTATAGTATGTGGCGCATGAAATGATCACTTGTTATTGGACGCACAAATCGAAGAAAAGAAATTCCGGCTTCAATGGGTGGCGGAAATGATCATTTGTTGGGTAAATCCTCAAGCTTGGCATGTTCAATGTTGTTTCTCCATGTCCATAAACTCCATAAAGCAACATAAATTGCTCCTTCTGTAGCTTGAAAAACTTTGGTCCAAAAACAAGTCTTTGATTAATTCATTCTAGTTCGGTTGCTGGAAAGAAAGCACTTACACCAGATTAGTGATGTTTTTGAACATCCAAGGGAGAAGAGGTGATCGCAACATTCTAGTGTCAAATTGCAAACAGGGCAAAGAGTACTTATGAGACGTACATTGAATTTTTGCAAATTTGACTGAGTAGGGAGGCAATCTAAGCAGGCCCTCCTGATGGAGATTATGGTTTTATAAAATATATTTGACAATAAATATAATATGTAGCATGCATAAAATATAAGATCAAATAAACGGAAGCATGAAAATAAAATAATCACCATAGTCGAATCCATATGAATTATATGATCAAATAATAATTAAAACAAAGATGGAATAAGAACTACCTTCTTTGTTGATCACTGAAGAGAAAAGAGAACCAACAATCAATATGTGATTGTCTCTTTGGTAGTCCACACTACACTTCAATCAACGCCAGATAGATGCTAGTCTTCAAGTAACAATTAAACAAAACCCTTTTGTTTGATGTTGTGCGACGGCAGAAAAAAAAAACAAAAGTTGTGTTGTGTTTTGTGAAGTTCACGGCCAAGAAAAAAGGAAAAGAAAACTTTTCTTTTCTCTTTTGTGGTCACGACGGCTGCACCCCAAAAAACAGTATTAACTTTTGATTTTGATTTTATTTTATATATTAGTTAATTAATTATTAGGTTAATTAATATTAAACCTAAATAATTAACATTAATACATAAAAGGCTTTGGGCTTAAATTTTGGGCTTGGGTCAAATATTTAATGAACTTAATAAATAAATTATTTCATGAGTCCAATATATATTTGTCAAGACAAGTCCAATTAATTTAAGTTTAACCGTCATTTAATTCTTGATACTTGTATATTTGTCAAGACATGAATTTAGCCATATAGTTATGTGTTGTACCTTGCGCATAAATCCTACACTTAACATGTACCCCATTCGACCTCCCGTAAGTATCCCATACCCAAGCCAGGGCCGGCTCAGAGGGTGTGCAGAGGGTGCCACCGAGCCGGGCCCACTCTTCTGAGGGCCCACCATCTCCGACGATTCATTACCATTGATTCCGGTCAACTGCAAGTCTTTGTAGATCTTCTTCGCCGGAGGTCTGATTACAAAACCATGCCTGACTTAGAAAAAGAAAACAACTATATATATGTATGTATATGGTGTTGTCGTTGTTTTGTATATATATAATTTTATTTATTGTTGAAATGTAAGAGAGAGAGAAAGTGTGCCAGGAAGAACTAAGAAGGAAGAAGGAAGTGAATGAAGATACATTGAAATTTGGGACTCATTGAGAGTAATAAATAATGAGATATAAATAAATTAAAATTAAAATAAAGTTATATATATTTATAAATACTTTTGTGTTGGTGGGTAAAAACAGGTAAACAAATACATTTATTTTTCTTTCATACTTTTCACATATATCCCTCAATTTTGTTAAGAAAAAGTGAAAAACGTAACATACAAGTTACGATAACTATTCTCGTAAATTTTGGTGGCTTAGTGTCATGACCCGAAACGGTTGTTGCAATAAATATTTAGCGTCGTATTTATATTTTATTATTGACTCATTATTTTAGCGGCCCATTTTTTATTCTCGAGCCGGGTCTCGAATTTGTTTTACATTCTCGGAGACGGCTCTGACCCAAGCATATGCATGAGATAGATTAAGCAACACAAACGGGGTTTTATTTAGTCAAACATAAGTTTAGTTGTGTCCCTCGTGTGACAAAATGAGTTATCTTACCTCCCGAGGCTTCACAATCAACTTAACAAAGATTTACCGTGACAAGTATTCCCAACAACCTAGAGTCAATACACAATCGATAAGTACGCAAAAACAACACTTAAACTCAAAACAGCAGACTGGCACGCCATGCCACTATAGTGGAACGTCGTGCCACACAAAACTCACAATTACAATCGCACAGTTAGCACGCCGTGCCACTACTAAACCAAGACTCCCTCATCTTTTCTGTGATCCCAGCATGCCGTGCCACACCCTGTGGCACGCCGTGCCTACTGCACAAACGGGTTCCCATGCCCTTTTCTCACCAATTCGATTACCAACACAAATCTATATCCTTTCAGACCCAATTACCAACAATTACTATCAAAATGACCTCAAAATAACCCAATGAAAATACCATTTGATTCACCAATCCATTACACACCATTAATCCAAGATTTTACAACCGAAACAACCTAATTTCGATTAATACATTCCACAACCTAATTAGACCTGAAATGACTCAACAATTGGCAATCTAATTAATCAACAATGAAAGGGAAAATCATCAAATACCTGCAAGGAACAATCACTCTCAATAATCTCCTTCAATTGCACACCAATTTAACCCCAATTTGCTATGCAATGAGTTTAGGTTTTTTGAGAGAAATGTTAATAACCTTTAGAAACTGAACTTAAGAGTTAATGGGGCCCTAATGACCCTTAATCTGATGTCACTAACTCGAAAGTACCATAATATCCTTGACTAATATTCCTTTTTATCCACTAAGTCCTTCTAACGACCTTTAAGTTCCATTCAACTACCATAATTACTAACGAGGATACATTTATAGGTTTAATCTACTTATTAACTCATAACAATCATAACAACACATAAATGACAAGCACATTTAATAATCTATCAACTAAGCACAAATACTCTACGGAGACTAACTTTGACTAACGGTCAAAGTCAACTATTAGAAAGTAAGAATCGGGATGTTACAGGGGCCCCTGTCCCATAAGTTAGAGTTTATACTAGAGTTGTTCCATGAATGCATGGCTAGATAGTAACTCTTCATTGGTTCGGGGTCGTGAAGTATGGAACGGAATTAATACCTTGTTTTGGAAAGACGTGTGGTGCGGTGACAATTCATTGGCTGACAGATTTCCGAGACTATATGCTCTTGAGGTAGATAAAAACTGCACGGTTAATGCTCGTTGGTCGATCTCTGAAGGGACTTGGAACTGGCATCGGCCACTTATGTCCAGCCGAGAAATATGTATTTATTCAAAGAGATGGAAGCTAGTTTACCTGATAGATTGAGAGCCGCTCACAATGACAAATGGATATGAAATTTAAATGGGATTAACCAATTCTCTGTGGCAAGTGTAAGAAAATTGTGTGATCATCACAGATTAGTTATTAAGCAAGGCTTGAGCACTAAATGGATTAAATTGGTCCCAAAAAGGATTAATCTATTCGTATGGAGATTGATGAGGGATGTTCTTCCAACTTTTGTAAATTTATTTGCAAGGGGTGTTGATATTACTACAGTGACGTGCTCCCACTGTGTGAATGGGGTGGAATTCACATATCATATATTCCAAAGTTGTGTGCTTGTCAAGGAAACGAGAGCATTGTTGAATACATGGTTGAAATGTAAGATTCCTGATGAACCGCTGGAAGAGATTCTGAGATGGTGTGACAATTTGAGTTATTCGCGAGGTACTCGTACTAAACTTGAAGCTATATTATTCATTTGGTGGTGGAACATTTGGAAATCAAGGAATGACAAGGTGCATAATGGCCTAAAAGACAACAACTCTACCATTTTCAACTCGATTGTGTCATCATCGTTTCTTTGGGTTAATCACAGGGACAAGAAGCATAGGAATTCTTGGGATGAATGGGTCGAGTACCCTCTCAGTGGGTAAGGTTGTTTTTTTTGTAGTGTTTGTGTCTTAGAACTTGTATGGGATAGCATCAAAAACATCACAAAGTGAAAACCGGTGGCTCGGCCTTCGTTGATGGGGTTTTTCCTTATGTCTTGGATTTTCTGTAATTGGCATAAGTTTTTTTTCAACATTTTTGCGATCTTTGCAGTTAAAGTTCTAAGTTGTTTAATTTTGATGTATAGTTTGTATGTGTTGTTATACTCGTTGTACTTTGATCACTAGTATCTTGCTAGTGATTATATAATACCATTATTGCCGATCAAAAAAAAAAAACTCTTCATTGGTTCGGTCCGACCGGTCCGGTTCAGGCAGTTTGATCTGGTCCACTTTTATTGAACCGACCAGTAGCTATTGAACCGGATTTCTTCAAAAATCCGGTCTAACCGCGGTCCAACCGGCTGGTTTGAAAACATTGCGTGTGAACAATATTATTTTTGTACAAATTTTTTAACTTATATTGTGGGCTTGTAGTTTATTTAATTTTAGGTCTTTTTATAGTATTTTTTTTATAAAAAAAAATGGCATTTAAACTTATTCTAATATCCATAAATCCTTAAATAAAATATTATTATAAAATGTTTCATACTAATATATAACTATGGATTTATAAAAATTGAGTCCCCCCTCAAAGCCCGGGCCTTGTACGTTGGCTTATACCGTAATTGCTAAGATCCTTTGCTATTTGTCAGAGTTTTACATGCTATATATCGATACTTTGAAAAGAAACCCTTACAATATTGAGATGCGGTCCATATATAAGAAAGATATAAATTGTGAAGATTAATACTGGATTACTATATTCATGAAAGTATTTAAGCTTCTTTTGTTGAATCTTAACATTTAGTTGTTTGATAACCATATTTGTAAACATGATATCTTTTTAAGGTTAAGTAAATAACACTTAATGTCGTCTTCTACAGGTTTTGAGTCTCTATACTACGACGGTGTATAGGGGAGGTTGAGATGTAGACAGCATTACCCCTACCTAAGATAGAGATGTTGTTTCCAGGTTCTATCTAAGATAGAAAAGGACCCCCGGCTATGCAAGACATGAGAATAGAACCCTCGACTTCTGTCTCCAGAGGTAAGATTGTTAACCACTTGATCCAACTTTGCTGGTTTATATCTTTTTAACGTTCATTCATTTATTTATCTATAATCTATAATAAACTATATAAAGCATTTCCTTCTATCCTCATTTCTCAAAATAACTACATTATCCCCTTTTACATCAATAACATTTACATCAATAGCCTACACTACTCGCCGTCATCACCACCACTAATCGCCGCCACCACCACCACCACCAGTCACCGCTACCACCACCAGTCACCGCTACCACCACCCGTCGCCGCTACCATCACACCGTCACTACCACCGCCGCTGCTACCATCATCGTTGCCGCATCCCGCGCGCATTCCTTTAGTTTTTACAAAATGAATCAATGATTATGGTGATAATCCGTACACCATTTTTTTAGCCATATACTACTAAACGTGCTTTAAGGGTATTGTACCGTATAATAATGTGAAACACATTTGATGGTGTACAAATCACCTAAATACACTATTTTATTAAACATTATATTTATGTATCATCGTGTGTTGAGAATAAAGTCTAGCTAACATTAATAACTCTAAACCTACAAAAGTATTATTAAGTATAATTTACGAAGTGTGGTTGGATTTGCTGGAAAATTAGTTTACGATTTAATAGCATTTAACATACTTCTTAAGTTATTATACATTAATGTACATGCATACCTAAATACATATATAAATGCAAAAGCATGACAGACATGCCATGATCTCATCCATTTAATATATATACTTGTTTGTCAAATGTGAATTTAAAACTTAGATTTAGCTAATTGGTTTAATTTCATCAAGGTAACGTTCTTTCTTGGATTAAAAAAAAGAAGAACGTAAGTTAAGTTGAATCATTACTTTTAAGCCAGCAATTACATGGACTTAGTGATTGGATCAAAAAAAAAAAAAGTAGATGACCCGATGGCATTCAAAGTAATGCATTAATTACTAGGTTATAATAAGTTTTGTAGCTGTAGTATAACATAAAAGAGAATTCGAAAAAAGCTTTATATCAACCAACATAAACATCTCTTATGATACACCAGATCCGGCTCGGTTATTGATAGAGTGAATAAATCTGCCATTTGGCGATAATAAATACAGAAGTTGCGGTTAATAAGATAGGGATCATCAAAACGCCAAACCATCTAATGTAAAAACGGTTTTCGGTCCTGGGAAAGATATACCAGTCTTTTTGGGGAATAGTGGGGAAGAAAAGGATTACCAGCCTCTAAAAAATATCTCATTCTTTAATAATTTCATTTTAAACATAAAAGTATAACAAAATTTATCTAAGGTTTAAATATTATCCAAAAAAATAATCTTCAAATAACAGAGTCTAAGCCGTATCTATCTACTGGAACAATATTGCAAGTGAATATTATATCATTTTAATAATCTTATTACACATGTAAATTAAATGATATGATGATTTAAAAAAAAATTAGCCGATTATATATGTGTTGTAGCTTTTGGAGGATTAGAAGAATTAGTGGATTGCAATTTTCAAACTTTAGTACCTTGAACTTTTTAAGCTTTCTATTTGTTTCCACTAGACGAATGCCTGTGCGATGCGGCGGCGATGGTGGTAGCGACGGCGGTGGTAGTGGCGGTGTCTCTACATATATATTAAAAACATGACTCAAACATGACTCAAATGACTTCCGCACCCTTATCTGGTATCAGAGCCATGTCGTTTTTGAAAAAATGGGATTAAGTCTTTATTTTGAAGCTTAATTTAAAATTTTAAACATAATTATGGAAAATAATATGTATAAAAACAATTCTGAAGAATCAAATGAAAAACAAGTGACTAAAGTTATCAACTTTAGTGAAAATGAAAAAGGTTTTGTATCAGATTATATGATTAATTTTGATCATCTTTCAAAAATAAGCAAGCTTAAATTTAAACTTGACACAAAATCGGTTTTTAATCAACCAAATAATTTACAGAGTTTAGTTTCAAAAGCTTTTACTCGAAAAAATAAAATCTTTTATTGTTTTAATACTGAAGAACTTTCAGTAGATATAAAAGATACATCTGGTAAAGTCTATTTGCCTCTCTTAACCAAAGGAGAAATTACAAAAAGACTTTTAACTGTTAAACCAGAACTAAGAAAATCTCTTTCAATGGTGCATATAGGAGCAGTTAAAATCCTCTTAAAAGCACAATTTAGAGATGGAATTAATTTTCCAATTAAAATGGCTCTTGTTGATAATAGAATTATTAACAGACAA
>JAOXNX010000001.1:6032488-6073594 GCA_028566075.1 Solidago caesia | reverse complement strand
GGGAGGTAAGATGTAGACAGTCTTGCCTCTACTCAAAGGTAAAGAGACTGCTTCCATAAGGACCTCCGGCCAAAGGGGGAGAATAATAATGTGTATGGGGTAGGAAACATACATGGCTGCCGGGTATCGCATAGTTACATTTAAGATAGATTATAGAAGCAGAAAACATAAGGCATAAAAACATATCCAACAAAACATTACAGATAATAGCTTATTTGAGCATATTAAAGAGCAACATAAAACGTACGAAAAACATACATACGTAGATGTCACCACCAAACCAAAAAACAATACTAACTATCACCCGTAGTCACATTAAAATGGCAACCTTTATGATGTAACTTTTAGTCATACTATTTATATTAACCTCCATCAGAATCACCATAATAAAAGCCAATAGGTCTACTTGCAGCCAATCACTATTTAAGTAACACTATTTAAGAAATACAATCTCTCGGATTTTTTTGGGTCAAGAATATGGCAAAGAAGATCCAACTGGAAGAAATTCTCATTTTCGTAAATATATAGTCTTGGGGTCTTGTGTATATATCTCTATTGGTGTATGTATTGGTGATATAGTGAAATCAATGATGCCATAAAAGAGAGCATAACTAAAACAAGTGGATTGAAGTCGCACCATCTTAGTCTTATCGTAGTACAAGCTAGCTAGGTAAATCACGTACAGGAGTGTTTAAATTACTTGGTTTGAACTCAATTAATTTTTCATAAATAAAAGAGAACTTGAATATTATTTAATTTTTGATCAGATTCAATTCCGATCCCATTTGGTTTCTGTTAACCGGGTATATATATTTTGAAGGTCTGTGCGATATCATAATATCAAGTTTTTTATTATACACGAATCATTTAATAAGACGAAGTTGGTTATAAGCATTAAAAAAAAAAAACAATGCTTACAACTTTGCAAATTCAAATCTCCACGGTCAAAAGATGATAGAAAAGTATTACGTTTATCTTATAAGTCAACCATATATTTTCATTCTTCTCTAAAGGTAGTCATCAACCCAACATTCTTCGGATCCAAATTGTTGGTAAAATATTTTAAATTAATACTCTCGAATTAAGAGATTGCTATTAATAACTATCATTAATATCGTGGATTGTTTTTTAAAAGGATAACTATCGAATAGCAAACACCCCTTACCATCCAAGGGCCAGGCTTACCCCGACCAAGGTAGCCGGTTGTCTTAACCGTATCCCGCTACATCCAAGTATCCAACACTGAGTAAGTGTCCAATGAAAAAACCACCAAAGGCCCCCTCATGAAGTTAACGGTAATCGAACTCCCTCCTGGTGAGAAAAACCTTGTGACTCACCTAGTCGAGATAGGATCATTGTCAACATCGTGGAATTTAAGTTTAACTTCAACAGCTTAAGTTAAATTCATGCTCTATCTTTATTATTCTTTCTTGGGGCCTTATTAAACGTTGATTTTTTTTTTATTTGACACCCATTTTTACTTAAAATTATGTAAAATAAAGACACTCTACGAATTAGAGGCCCTAAAAGTCCAAAAGCCTTACACGGCTACACTTACTAATATCCCATAGTGACTATTTTTCAAGCTCAAACTCGATAAACTTGTCTCATACATCGAACCGAGGCTCAAATAAGCTCAATACATCCTTATAAATGAACTTATTTTAGAACTCATCAAACTCATTTTGACAAGACTTGTTTAGAAGAGCTTTCAAATGAGCCAACCTAAATACTGAAATTTAAGTTCGATTCGTAAAACTAATTAGGCACTAAACTTTTATTAATTAGAGCTCGATGTTTAACAAGCTTGAGTTTGCGCGCCCCACAAGAACTCGAACACAAGTACATCGTTAATTACTCGACTTGTCTCAACACATCTATCGCTACTAACATAAACTAAACATGTAGATATATTAAACAAGATCGATGCTAAAACGAAACTTGTAGTTAACACTTAACGTCACAAAATGAACTAATTAGCGAATTAATGTTAAAAACGTTTTGAGTATGATATATAGGAACTCAATTATCTTACGCTACTTACGTAGATGAGTGATTTGATAGATTTGTTGCCTGGTTGATGCGATACACGTCTCCTACATATATATATTGCTTTCTTCACATTTGACACCTAATCAGTTTATTTGTTTTTGTTGATGCGCCTAATGATTTTATATGATTGAGTTGTAATGTTTGAATTATTAGATAAAATCTGAAGTAGAGAAGAAATCAAGCAAAAGTTTGAATACAATATATTTTATTTTATCAAAAAGGTTTTTATTTTTTATTTTTTTCCATATACTTTATTTATTTATGTTTGTGATGATTTTTGGTTTTTGGTATTATGACTAACGGTAACAGTATATTAATAAGAAGTAATAGTGTTGTGTTGTATTTTTGTTAAAAAAGGAAATTTTTTTGATGTCTGATACTATCATTTTTTCTGAACTGCAGAATATATTAATAAAAACAACTAGCAAAATGTTGAAGGTTAAAATGTACAATTACAAATTTAGAAATAACACAATCCTACATATTCTAGATTCTTTCCGGGGCTTTAACTGCGAAAACTGTAAAATGGGTGGAAAAAATCATGCCAATTACGAAAACGGGACAGGAGAAAAACCTCGACCGACGGAGACCGTGCCACTGGTTTTCACTGCAAGCCCAAAAACGCTACAAACAATAAAAACAAAATAAACCATTTATCTAGCCAATCTTGATGTGCTCGACATTCATTAGGCATCTCAACATCAGACTTGGCCTGAATTTGTGGACACAAATGCACAGCTCCATTCATGATCCGATAACATAAATCATAATTGCCAACCACTATAAGTGCAAAGATAACTTCCAGAATTCCAAAATGATGACAGCAGCGAGCCATTAAACCACCAACAATGGGTTTTTAACCCACTCGTCCCAACTCAAAATCTTCTTCTTTTGTCTGTACCGATGCCACTGGAAAAAAAAAAAATTAATGATAGAATCCACCAATGCAAGAACCCTCTTTTTATGAGGTTGAAAAATCATCTCATTTCTGAATCTCTTAAAGTTCCCACCAAACAGCATATATAATCGTGATAATGATCTCTTTAGACGTAGATTTCATGTGGAAATTGGCAACATCATCGATAGTCTTGACCAGTGTAAGATGATAACGCAATGAGATAGTGGCGGATCCAGAAATATTATTAGAGGGGGCACTAAGTAGTAAAGGTGATAATACAAATGGTTAGACAATGATTCAATATAAGTTCAGACCATTTAGGTTTAGTTTTGCATTATTTTTCATGGAATTTTGGGGAAAAATACTATTATAAAATCAAAATAATACAAACATGAGTTATGAGTATATTGTTTCATTTAGTTACACAAAACCCATAAATATTACCATTTTATACTAAAAACAACATTCAATTGTTAAATATAAAAATAACATATTTAATGAAAATATATAGTAAAGATCTAATTGGGCAAGAAAATATAAAATTCAATTATTGTTGGGCCAGATTGAGGAGGGGCTTAGGACCCCCCTAATACTATACTACATCCGCCACTGTATACATCATGCCTACATGATACATAAGACTTGAAAAGCTCGATATAATTCAAGTTGAGTCCGTGTAAGCTCAAGTTTAGCTCATTATACGTTTCAAAATTTGTTGCTTGTGCTAGAGCTTAGACTAGCTTAGTGAAAGTCTGACTCAAATGACCTTGAGTTCAGATCAAGTAGCCCGATTGAAGCTCGGCTAAAACGAGAGCTCGAGTTCAGGCACAAATATATCGATTAAAGCTAGTTTGTAGGCCAGCTTACAAGTACTATTTAATTTTGCACATGCACACAAATACCACATATGTTTATAAAGCGTAATATACTGATTGTGCTCGTTTGATACCTACACACAGACACATACGTATACAGGAGCGCGCATACATTTGCACACACATAACAGGTTGACAGTATTGGGCTAGATTTAAGTCATTCCCAAGGTTTAACCCGGTCCCATGTCTAAGTGGTTTCTGCTTCCCAAAATAAGGCATGATACAGGAACAGGAGTCCTAACCGGTACCTGTCTATGTTGGTCCCAAGGTCAGTTCCAAATGGTCCTGGTTCAGAGTACAAATATGAATGATGTTTGCAGGAGGATGTTGGACAAGCCTTTTCACGATTCGTTTGTCCTTTACACGACTATACAAACTGGTCCAAGGGTTACATTAGCCCTAAAAATCGCTCTTTAAACCATAACTTACAAAATATAAAGAGTCGGCAATAGAACCTATAAATAAACATGAAGCTTAATTAAATACCAGATTAAAACTTCATTTTGACTTGTTGCTTGCGTTCACCATGTTCCTCCACTTATCTTTGAGGTCAATGGGTGTACGACCCTTTTGAAATTTAGAACCAGCAAGATCCAAGATTTTCCTCCACGGAAAACGTCTTTCAAGAATGCCACTATAACCGGTAAACTTATACACCCATTTCTGCAAGCCAACAGAATGACTTGTAACTATAAGATGATTGAACATGCAAAAGTTGACATGTTTTAGAAATACATCTAGCCCAAGAATCATAAAATAAAACACGGCAAAGATTCATATATTTGTGGAACAAAAGCATAATAAAAGATCTATTATACTAATAATAAGAGAATGATGAATAATATCTTTCTAGGCATACGGGAATATTACCTTTAGTGTCTCCTCCTCTACCTGTGTCCACGGTACTGAAACTTGTCTTCTTTGAGGAACATACAGATCTGTGCTGAAATGAACAGTCCATTGTCACCGATACTTGTCAGATTATAAGCCTTCTTTTGAAGTATGAAGAAAAAACGGTGTGCTTTACTTAAAAGCTAATCACGAAACAAAAAAAATAGAATAAATACTTAAAAGCTAATCAAGAATTAAAAAAAAAGAATAAATACTAAACACTTACCATGGTTTGTTTGGGTTTCTCAATCTTATCGCACCATCCATGGAATCTGTTTCTTCAGAGTCTTCATCAGCCAAACCAGGATTTGCAACTTCATTGGGTATTTGAGATTCAGCATTATTGTCATGTCTTTTGTTAAAAGAGGCCAGATTATTCCTTGCATTGCATCTCTCTCTAACATTACTTTCAGGGCTTTTATTAACTAAACCAAGAAGTACAACTTCATTTGGTATTCGAGGTTCAGCTTTATTGGTGTTTCTTTTCTTGAAGGAGGCCAGGTGATTCCGTTCTAAAGACACCTTTTTCTTGGCTACCCAAGAGTCTGAAATTGATAGAGAATGTATACAAAAAGGGCAATAGAATTTTACGGAAGAATCACAGAGGAAGGGTGCTTTAGAGGCCAAACAGTTGTTGTGAAACACAAACGAGCAAGTATCAAAACTGCAAACTAATAACCGACCACCTTTATTACACTTCATACAGCGACTTGCATCTTTTAGACGAGTAACCCCTTCTCTATCCTTACATTTTGAGCTGAAAAACATTTCTTTTTTGGCGAGAGTATCATTCAGCTCTTTGTGATACCATTCATCATCGCTAGATGATGATGATTCACTACTCTGCTCCATATAATCATCATCTTCACCTTCTCTACTTCCATCACCAATTGTATGTTGACAAACTTTATCATTAATACAAAGATTCGGTTGACTATTAGAAACATCACCATTTACTTTAAAATTTTTAGCTACGTGTTGATCCAAATGCAGAGAAGTGGCCATTTGCTTCAACAATGTCAGATATGATGGTTTTCCTTGCACGAGCGTATCATTAAGCTGATAGATCAAAAAGGAGGGTAATCAAAAAGTAAACTCCTATACTTTGGAAAACTATAGCTTTTTATCATCAAACATTGAATGCTTGAAATTTAATAGAGGAAAGTCCGAGGAAGTATGCAGGTTATACTAAATCAATGCTTTCCAATTATTCCTAAGAGTGAGGGGAATTGAATCATCTTTTACCCGTCCTAAATCGGTTTTGAGGAAGCATGATCTTTTATATGCAATGAAGGGCTTAGCATTCCATTTCGACATCTCTGATTCGTCCCATGTCTTTGGATCATGCATCTGAAATTATATCCACAGATTTAAATATAAACTAGCATTCCATTTTTTCTTTGGGACTCGAGAACAATTATGGAAAATGTGGCATTTTGGACCACTTTTATTTATGAACGGTTCAACTCGAGTTGTGTTCTATATCAAATGGGTCAAATAAAATATAGCTAAAACGGGAACAGGTCAATCAGATTGAAAGTCAGCCAAAGACTATTATTTAACATACAACTCTCACAAATCATTGTATCAAAGACTTAGATTACTGTTTAATACTTATTTTTTTCTTTGAACGGCATTATTGTTTAATACTTAATATGGAATTCTTTTATTATTATTATTTTTTTGCACTGCTGAAAATATGGAATATTGTTTTGGTAATCATAACTAACACATTAATTACCTGCCAAAAAAAAAAATCCAACAAAGTGGACAAAAGCCTGCATGTTTTAACAATTGCTAAAAATGACCCATTTCAACATGAACCCAACTTGACCCGTTACCCAACCTGTCAAGTCCACTATCATCAAACTCCAATTACCTTCGGGAAAAAAAGGATTTAAAGTATCAAAGGAAAGGTTTGTATTACCTGCCCCATTATGTGTTGAAGCACATCCTCACAACGTTCTGAAACATCAAAGCTAACTCCAGATTTTCTTGCACATTGAACATCTTATATGGGTTGAGTATTGGTATCAAACAATCGTTCTAAGATTCTAAAGGACACCCTTTCCCTTACATTACTCCCAACATCACTGGTGATATTTGGGGACCTATTAAACACGCCTAGAAGAAAGACCAACAATAAAATCATATGATATCCTCCTATAAAATATAGCATAAATGCATAATTACTCAAAGGCTGATTTTTTACACTTACCTATCAAAGTAACTATATCTACTTCCTTGTAGTTTGCAAGTGCCTCAATGACCCAATACCATGGAATCAATGTAGAAGCCGGTAGTCGTCCAGTCATTATACCACTTACATCCATGAAACCTGAAGGTTGTTATACTAACCAAATTTCTTCTCCTTTAAACGAGCTAAATCTACGGCCTGTATATCCTGCAACTCGAAGATTTTCAAAGGATTTACAATAATTCCTGTAGCAGTCACTGAAGTTATGAAAAATCCGACATCAAGATTATTATTCTTATTTTATCCGGAAAGACAGATATTACCACACATTTCTTTAAATGAGAAGACATAACCCACAACCTGTTAATTGGTGGGTCAGCTCGATAACCGCTAAGCCAAGGCCCTACAGTTTCCAACATCAATATTATAAAAAACCAATATCACACATTTATCCTAAATGGGACTTAACCAACAAACTCTTAGTTGGTGGGTCGGCTCGATAACCGCAATGCCAAGGCCCTCGGGTATCCAACATCAATATTAGAACAAACCAAAATCAAACATTTATCCCAAATGGGACTTAACCAATAACCTCTTGGCTGGTGGGTCAGCTCGATAACCACTAGGCCCAAGGCCCTTGGGTATCCAACATCAATATTACATACAACTATACAAGTATATATAAAAAATACTGATGCTTTGATAAATTTAACATCTACTTATTATTAATAAAACAAAAACAAAAAATAACTTAACATAACATAATGTAAATTTCCATATTAAGGTGTATAAACAGGAAATTAACAAACACACTTAGAAGAAATAAACATTTAACAATGAATGTGAGTCAAAACCCTAATAAGAAAAAACAAACATTTAATCTAACAATAAAGATGTCAGCAGCACCAAAATATATATAAAAAAAGGTTCAAGATTTAAGCTTTTTAATCATGGTGTTTAGCAACAAAATAAATAAATAAATGTTAAGTTTTAAGTGTTGATTTTAAAGAATCAAAAACTTTAAGTTGTGCATATGATAACGAGAGTAGTAATAATAAAGAAAAAGTGTTCTTTTTTGTGTTTTGGGAGAAAGGGAAATGAGAACCTGGAGCGTTTGGGGACGGCGGAGGCGCCGTCGCTGCGGTGGTGGCACTGGCGGAGACTAGATTTGGCTGGAACTGGATTGTGTTTAGAGCGGGAACCAATTTTAATTTAATTTATTATTATTATGCCCCTCCTGTATCTACAATCCTATTCTATTCCGAGCATCGTAAAGCTATTTGTTAAAAGTTTTTTATAAAAAGCTTTCCATTAACTTATTGTTTCAATGGTATAAGCTTAAAAAAAGTCTTTTTAATATTTTTTAATAACAAAACAAAGAAGAAAGAGAGTGTTAAAATCTTACAAATACTTGAAGATCTTCAACCTATTTGAAAAAAGCTTTTCACTCCAAAGGTATTCAACCAATGCAAAAGCTTTTTGTAATAATGAAAAGCTATATAAAAAGCTTTAAAAAAAGTTTTATTGTAGATGCGAAAATGAAAGTTGGAAGTTTGATGGGACTGATTTACATGGGGAACTTATTAAACCACCTAAATATCATATATATCATATATGACCAAATTACAAGTTTCAATACATCATGTACAATGTTTTTTAAGCATGCTTTGGGTATATATGATATTTAGTGGTTTAGAAGGGTATATATGAAATTAACTCAAAATTAAATATATATGTATGTTTAAAATAATCAGAGAATTGAAAATATACATCTGTTTTTCAATTTTTACCTTAATAATACTTATGTTATCCTGTTAATTTAAAATATGCATAATATTCGTTTTTAGTAGTACTTTATCATTGCAACATTTAATTGGGTTTTTCTAATACATATACCACTAAGACACTTAGACAAATGTTAAATAGAATTGAATGAACATAAAGTTTTCTAAAATATGAAATTAGTCATCTTAAAAAGGGCAGAAGTAGTTAGATTTCAGTTATGTGTATTACATTGTATTTTTCTTTTAATGTTTTCAAAAAGTTTAAGTTCCACAGATGGTTTGAAACGGTAGAAAAATTCTAAAACCTCGTATGTCTTTTGAATGTCAACTGATCCTTTCCCAAGGATCACAAGGATCAGTTCCAAACAATGTTTACATGTCTTTGAGTATCATCTTATGGAGTGACCTATTTTCACAAAAATTCTCCATTGTAACTTTACAAAGTATTTGCGATGGAGAAGTAATGTTAACTGATCTAAGACCAACAGGCGTGAAAACTTTGAGTGAGTTATATATCCTTGAATTAGGAACAAACTTCAGAAAAGTCCAATTTAAGTTCATATAAGATATATACGAGATATATCTGTTAATGTGAATCGTTTAGGCTATGAGGAGTGAGGTGTTTTGTGCCTCGGAATGCCCTGAAACTCCCCAAGAACGCCGTGTACACCTCCCATGGGGGCGTTCCAAGACAAAAAAGAAAAGAAAAGAGAAGGGCGTCAGATATCAGACGCCTAGCTTAACACACAACCTACTCTCTCCTTCTCTTCTTCCCTTTTTCATATTTCAATACTCCTCAACCAATTATATAATACCACAGGACAAGAGAACGCCTCTTCTAAGGGAAGTCTCACTCCAAGGAAAAGAGGGGGCTTCACATTTGTGCTTTTGGGGCTTCCATCAGAAGCCCTCACTCCTCATAGTTAAATGTTTAATTAAAAGAAAGAATAAGTATTATTCGGCGATAGGGGATTAGATTGGGAATCTATTCGGCGAGTGGACTCTTTAGCACGGACCCGGTTAAGACAATGTATGCTAGACCTCCCGATATTCACAAGTTGTTCACACCTTTCAAAAAAAGAACAATTATTATTATAACTTGTGACTTTGTGTTTGTTTAGAAAGGGAGTTGATCAAATCGCGTCATATACCGGTCATTGATTTGTCTTAAGGTGGGTCAGGGGAGTTTTGCTCTCCAAGGTTTCATGTTCGAGCCTTGACGGGATTTTCTTTCTCGATGGTTTAAATGGGGAACGGATCCGGTTAAAATTAGATCCGATTAAAACAACAAATACTAGACCTCCCGAAATTCATGAATAATTTATAATTTTTTGGGGAAAAAAACTAGTATAGTATGCTATGTAAACTGTACGTTGAATATCTATACTTCTATACTACTATATAAAAATTATAGATCTTATGTTGAAAAGTTACACTTTTGAGATATGCAAAATGACCAATATATCCTTCTCACCTATTTACATCATTTATCCCTTAACTCTTAAAATACATACACTACCCCCTTTACATTAATTACATACACTACCCGCCACCACACCGTTACCGCCACTGCAGCATTGCGCGGGTACCACCCTAGTATATATTTATGAAAAATCAGGCCAAAGATTGAGCAAAGCCAACAACCGCATGTTACTCATCGCCCTAGTCGTCATCCCCAATTCCATCCTTCTATCGATATAATCGAAAGTATTGATAAATATTAAATAATAATAATAATCTTATGGATTTAATTAATTCCACCATATGAATGATTCTATCATCAGTAATGGCTTCATCATCATCATCTCCTTGTTGTTATCCCCCCCTCAAAATCAACAATACATTACGCCGTCCATCATCATCATCGCCACTCCCTATTTCTTCGATTCATTTTTCCAAATCCCTAACCAAACTCCCCCCATTTTATATAAAATCTAAACAATTTCTTCTTCTTCAGTCTCAATTTATTTTTATTAATAATAATGAAGATGCTCGATTCCGTTGCTCACCACCAACACCCAGAGGAGCTTTCACTCAGACCATTGTCGCCAGAGCTGATGCTAACCACTTTCAAGATGACCTTCCTTTACAGGTTATTTTCATTATTATTTCTTCTTTTTTGTTAATCATTTTTCGATTTGTTTTAATTGCTTCTTATTATCATATTTTTTGGGTATTGAATGTAGTTAATAAAAGGAATAAATAGTTTTTAAGTTGCTGTGATGAATTTTGATATATGGCATTGGTGACATTAAGTATGAATGTCTGTAGGTTAACAAAGAGGGTAGTTTTTTGAAGACGGAAATGAAGCTACAGAAATCGAGTCAGTTGACTAAGCGGGTTGTGTTTGGACTTGGAATTGGAATTTCTGCGGGTGGGGTGGTACTAACGGGAGGATGGGTATTCACTACGGCCTTAGCTGCTGTTGTTTTTGCCGGTTCAAGGGAATACTTTGAACTTGTTAGGAGTCGTGGGATTGCTTCTGGGATGACTCCTCCTCCACGTTATGTGTCCCGAGTATGCTCTGTTATTTGTGCTCTCATGCCTTTATTCACTCTGTAAGATCCGACATTCACTTACTAATTCCTTGTAGGATGGTAGATTTCTCATATTAACAAACAAGTTTAGCACTTTAACTAATATGATGAAGATATGATTGTTGCAAAGACTTGACCCTGGTCGTGTTACGACATTTGCTTAATCCATACATATATGCATTTAATCTTTTATCACGACTAAGTTCAAGATCTAAGACAAATGATATGCCCTGCTCTCTGCCTATCAATAATACTTAACGAACAAGTCTTTTATAGCAAATAATAGCATCTTATATGTTATGATGTGAACTTGTAAAGTTAATGTTTTATTTTTCCCACTTTGTTTCTCTATCAATCATGTTCGAATTACCTTGTTATAAATAAACATACCATGCTTCTTCTCAACCTATGTAATGTAATCACTGGTGCACTAAGGAAGTCTCGCTCCTTGGTTAAGGATGGCTAGGTTCTCAATGTGGCACAATAATCTGAATCTAGAATACTTGTCATGCATAATTTCAAATCTTTAGTAGATGGTTTGTTCACTGAGGGGCCTTAACATTCATGACATTCTAACTGTCGGCATCTCATATGTGATCATTGTAATAACTGGTTCTTTTGTATTTGCCTCCGGTCTGCTTATGCATTGTCCTTGTAGACTGAACCTGATGAATCATTTGTCAACACACTATTGAAAACCTACCACTACCCCCCCCCCCCCCCCCACCCACCCACCCACCCACCCACCCACACACACACGAGAATTGGAACCCAACTCAACTTGACAGGACGGAAAACCTGTTAGACAATCAATATGACAGGCTCTTTGTATTGAATCCAAAGCGATAAAAGATATCATTAGACCATCCCCATCGGTACATAAATTGGGCGGTCGGTTGGCCAAAAAGTGAAAAAATAATATTAAATAAAGTAAATGGTGACCAACCAAGTGGTTACACCAATTGTTGTTCGTGGCATAGCAATTTTGATGTGGCTAGCTCTGTACTCAACAACACATATCCTGTCTTTATTCACTTTATATTTTATACTTTATGTGCCAAATGCAGATTACCTTTATTCGAATGTCTATATAAATTATAATCTAATTTAGTACAAATTTTTTTATATATAAACTACAATATTTTTTTTCATTTTGCATAATACTTTTCATTCTCTACTCCAAATTTCTTTTAATTTCTTATTATCAACAACAAATCCAAATTATGTTTTCAATCTTGAAGACCCAGAAGATTATCCGAGTACTCAATAGTCAACACCATGGACAATCTTCTTATTTTCAAATTTCAAATCAAGTATTTCTTTTTTGTTATATAAAAAGTATTTCTTTTTTATTAAATATTTGAAATAAAAAAAGTTAATTATAAAACATTAAAAAAATAGTTTGGTTGGGTTGTTAATAGGAGCGTAAAAATTGGTTTTAGTTGGGTTGGGTAGATATAAGAGAGAAAATAATTTTTTAATGAATAATATTGGTGGGTTGGGTTGTGAATAGGGATGGTCTTAAGTCTTCACCGAACTAGGAACATAACTTTACCTCTATCCATTCAACTTCTTTAACCAAATTATATACTCATGTTGACCTACTTTCTAACATGTTGATTGCTTGTTTATAGAGGTGACACAAACAACAGGTGAAAGGAAAACATAGACAAAGTCGAAATGGAGTCGTATATGAATGTCAATTGTTATCGGAGCCGCAAACATCCTTACCAGTTGGTAATGGCTAGTACATCAGATAACAGGGGTGGTAGATTGAATCGTTGGACGTTCAAGCAGATTTCACTTGGGGTTTGCCTTTTTTGTAGGGTTAGATGCCAGCAAGGTTGGAGAATCGGTGACTCAAACTTGACTCGGCGAGCGAAGAGTCCGGAGTTTTTGGAGACTCGGACTCGACTCGGGGAGTACCCAGATTGGAATTTTATATATAAACATGATTATTTCTGAAATTATATGTAATAAAACTTTAAAAATATATTAGAAACTTCAAATTTAAACAAATTGTTTAGAAACATTAACATAATATTTCAAAGCTCGAAAATTAAACATAACATTAGTTGATAGATTCACGCTTCATCATCATTTTTCCTGTATCAATGTTGGAGAACTGTGACTCGGACTCGACTCAGCGAGAAAGGGAGTCAGGAGTTTATTTTGAATACTCCGCCGACTCAAGGGAGTTTTACAACCTTGGATGCTAGATATAGATGTAATTGTCAATACTTTTTTTTTGTGTCTATATTTTCACGATTAATATATCCAAAAGTGAAATGATATTTCCTCCTAATAGCAGGATTCAAAACCCAAGCGGATTGTCTAACGGACAACCGTGTTATTGCTAAAAACAAAACCAGAATGCCGATTAAAAAAAAAAAAATCACCATCTTTTGTGAGTAAACAACAAATTTACATACAAAACACCATCTTTCTATACTTTTTGGAAGGGAAAAACACATATCCTCAAATATTATACATATCCATTGGCAAATATAGAAAATAAACTATGAAAACTGTTTCCGGGAATAGGCAGCATGCTCAAAATGCTGCTCGTACAGCACCTCTGGCAACTTCACGTTTCATCTCAGCAGCACGCCCACTTCCTCGGAAATACATGTATACTTGCTGCATAACCAATACATAAAATTAGGGCATTCACTAATGCTAGGTTTATCAAAAAGTTTATAAGGGGTTGAGATGGTTAATGCATTGAGTTCCAATAGTGAGTTGAGGTTTATGATGACATGGCATTCGGAAAATTAATGCTTACGAACCATATTATGGCAATTATATATTAACGGATCAACGATTATTTAATATCGAACTCATTTAAAAACATTTGAAAAGTTTATGCATAGTGAAGATTAAGTCAAGGGTGGTAGATGTACTTAGAAGTCTCAAGTTTAAACCAGTCCCCATTGTATTCCAATTAAAAATCAAATTATTATTTTAACGTGGTTTCTATAATCTTAATAAACACATTGATTACTTATGAAGTAAAAAAAATGGCATAAAAAGGTTAAGAAGTCGGCTCAACAAGACCCGGCCATTTTGGACACATAATACAAATTTAATCGTTTTGATCCAAACCTGTTTCACCACCCACCCACTTAACCTTTACATTGCTTCAAGTTTGGATCCTTCTATCACATTTCGAAGTCATCAGTTTTTCGCTTCACAAAATGTTTGAAGGATAAATTGGGAAAAGTTACAAGAAAACTGACCTGAATAACCCAGATGCTAAGCAGTGCCTCCAGACAGAACAACCCAAATCCAACAAAGTAGAATATCTAAAACAATTAAACAAATTGATATAATTAGCACTATAAGAGCAAAGAAACCAGAGCCAAGAAATAAAAACCAGCCTTTTAAAAATAAAGTGACTTGACCAGTTTACCAACCGAAACTATGTTGTGTTTATCAAGCAAAAAAGTATAAAAACAATGTTATTATTTGACAATTCGAAGGGATATTCGACACATTTCTCATATATTGTAAAACATTTTGTCCAAAATTCCTATTTCCAGCCAAAAAGAGCATGCCTGACAGGCTCTTATGTTTCCATTAATGAGCATTAAAATAACAAGGGCCAAATAGTTGGTTAGTACAATGGCTAAATATATTTAACTGGCTTAAGAAATAAAAATTATCTAACGCACGGGATGAACATATTTTTTTAAAAAAGAGAGAAGTGATTAAAATATAAGATACCCGAAAAGGTAATTAGAATTCTCTGATACTATAGTCAATAGAACATAAGACGAACAAATATTCTTCTCATGAAGATCCAGAAAAAAACTTACCCCAACCAATGCATGGTCACCTAGGAGATCAACCGCTGGCAGGATACCTCTGTTTAAAAGGAGAAACAAAAGTGAAACGTCAAACAAAGATGGTTAAATGTGCAATTAAATCAAGTAAGTGGTGAATCATGCAAGTTGGCTAGCGGATGAAAACAGATAACTTTTGGTTACGTATTAAGTCGGGTTGACCCAAACACTTTCTGTATAAAATTGCTTTTGCACAAAGAATTAGTCTGCCAAATATAATTACAGAACTCTTGCTGTTTCAGTTTAACTTAATTTTCTGAAAAACCAATATTGGTATGCTTTGACACACTTTTGTTGAGTTTTGACCTGTTACGACAAATTTGAACATTTCCTTTTTGCCTTAAGTATTTACCCATTGGACATAAAACATAACCTAAAATATATCATTCATAAGGAAATTGGTCGACCTTCAAACCTCTATCACCGCCTAGTCTCTAATATTTAACATGGAAAATAAGAAAGAGTCAACAAAGATAAGAAACTTACGCGAGAGATTTTCCTTTAAAGACAACGGGTGGAGCAACGGCAGCAAAAATGACAAAGCCTATGTGAACCTGATTGTACGAAAAAGAACATCTCAGTTGATACAGCGGTGATAATTACAAGTCCATAATACTTGTGACAAAACTTACCAGGTAAAACAGGAAAAACCAACTGAACTTAAACGCACTTTCACTCCTGCAAATGTCAAAAACAAGGTACTATCAATAATCATCTTTTAAATTTTGGATAAGAAATTTCGCTTTAATATATACGGGTTGCATAATTAGTCTAAAACTAGCTGTAAGAAAACTGATTATCAAAGTGAGGGGTGAATCACCTAATTACTCCCTTTTAGGCCTAACTAGAGATACTTTTACTCTCATCTCGCAAGACATAACTCTAATTTTTTCACATAGATATATTTTTTTATTGTATTCATTTTTGAAAACATAATTTCTCAAAGACTCGAACAGTTGATTATCTGATTGAAACATCTTCAAATAGCAAAAGCACACCCACACTCTATTTCCTGCAGCTCATTTTAGTAAATATCTTATTCTAACTATTCAACAACACATTATCACTTTAAAGAGACCAAAATTTACCTAAAAGCACGATAAAGTGGCCGGTACCACAACACATAGGCGAGTGGGACCCCTGATATGAAGTAGATAAGAGCAAGAAACCAAATCTTTGGGTCTGCAGTGAATGAAAATCGGATTAGAATAATTCTCCAAACAAAAGCGTTCCAGCAGTAAAAGACAAGGCAAAAGCTAATCTGCATGTACCTTCTCCTTTAATCCATGCTGTTGTTGTCGCAACAACGTTCCAAAGAAGGCAAAGAACCAATCCTGCTCATCATAAGCATTATGTTATATTCAAGATGGCTTTTTGAATCATTATAAATTTTAAAGAATACATTGAATAAAAGGATCTTGAAAGAAGATTAATGTTTCTATAACAAAACAAATAGCCATGTCAACATATGAAGTTAATATATTGATAGCTTTTTTCTTTTAAGCAGATCCAGACTGTTCTGGAGGCTTAAGCTTAGAGCCAAGGGTTAGTACTATTTAGTCAAGTGCCACTCGGTAAAGGAATGATTAACTAGTAGATATCTATAAAATTTAAATACCAAGTTCAGAGTTCAGACCAACAAATAAGCATGTAAAAGAATTGAAGCATATGTGGAACATGTATGCAGGATAACAAATTAAGCACATACCCAAGTACGTCGTGAATGCAACATACTGCAACTTTTGTAGATGAATTGGTATTTCATTTGCGATATCGTGATGAATAATGGGAAAAAATGGTGGCCAGTTCTTCTCCTCAAGAACAATACCAGCTGAAACAGAATAGGGACATGTTAGTTATAACTTATAAGGCAATCTTGAGTTATATTTTATAACCAATTGCCCAAATCGCATAAATTAATAATTTAGCTACAATGAGAAGCAGTCGAATAGTTAAAAGCCACCCAAAGTATACTACAGTGTGTCTACAGCCTCCTTGACTCCAAAACTGCTTTATTAAAAAAATAGTGGATCATTAATTTAATAATTACTTCCTAGTCATTTAATATAAGTTCTATTAAGAAAATTAGAAAAGAATAAAAAAAAAGTGCCGGCAGGTCAACCCAGCCTGTTTGAACCTAGATCTTTCCGAACCATTACGCACCCATTTTTGCCACCTTATACCATGTTGTTTAAAATCTGTCCTGATAGTAATTGAGCTACTCAGAAAAGAGCGTTCTACTCAACATCTTCACTTCTTATTTAATAGTAAAACTTTCTAACTTGGTATCATTTTCCTTAAAGGATTAGTAGATGGTACCTCGAGCGGCTGCTTCTTCTTTGCGTTTCACTATCTGCAAATTTTATAGATCAGAGAAATACACATTTAGTTGGTTGTGCACACATCAAGCAAATAATTGCTTGCCAAATATTAAAAGAGAAGAAGTTAAACTTACATCTTCTCTCTTCCTCAGATCAGCTTCCCTAGCTTGTAGGTCTCTCTCTTTCTTCTTCAAATCCTTCAACACGTTTCCAAAAAAGGTACACATTAAAATGAATGATCACATTCAGACAGTAACTGTAATCTAGACATTTGTGAAGCGGAAGACGATATTCACATGGTTCAAAAGGATTGTTATTATAGAGGGTTTATGGATATGCATTATATCGATTTTTTTAAACAAATAATCAAAAAGGTATTGAATTGTAAAAAATCAGGTTGTAGGAGACATCCTTTCATTGTGTTTGTGATGTTTGAGTGTTTGGCAAACTTAGAGTATAAAATACTGTAAAATAATGACTAAAACAACAATTTTGTGAAGAAAAAAATATGAGGGACACCTCGTGAAAGAGAATCAAGTTTCTCAAAAAGGCCAAGTGAATTGGTAAACTACTATACTGGTGTTCTTTTTAAACTTGGATAATCAATTTTTGTGCGACTTATAAGAAACTCTTTGTTTCACCTATATAATTAGTAACAGAATGAATTTGGCAATCCAAACAATAGATATTAATAGTTGTATATTCACATAATCAGTTCCAAAACGCAAATCCAAACACCCTACATATCTTCTGCAATGGATAGTACATGAAAGGGTCATGTAGTTCATGTAACCATTTTATTACAAGATTTCAACAAAGGTACAGTCTAAAGCAGGTTCGATATCCACCAAAGAATTTATACTATATAACAGTTGAACATACCGCAGCCGAATCTAGAGGAATGTCAACTGGAGCACTTCGGTCATAGAAATCTGCAGGTTCATGTGGAAGAGGTGTAAGCCTAGAATTTGCAGCCGAAGGAACACTCTGCAAAACCCAATCACAATCAAATGGGTCCAAGGGACACAAGTGGTACCAAAATATAGTTTTCATCATCATGTAAATACATAACATACTTACATTATAAAAAAAAGGAACAAAAAAGTTCTCGTCATCATGTAATTACCTTACCTGACCAATTCTGAGGCGTACTAAAAGCTATCCGTTTTGATGTGAACCCATTAACCAACCCAACAAACCCGCCAGTTCTTGCATATCAACTTTTTCTAACGGTTGTAATGCACAAAGCCTACTAAGCCACAATCTCATAACCACTTATTCAAAAGATTTGTTTGTAACCATTAGTCCATAACAAAGAAGAATTTGCATGTCAATTAGATGAAGACCAAAAGATTGAATAGAGTAAACCTTTGGCCACTGGGTTCAAAGAGACATTAAAAAAACCTTCCTTAATGACATTAAAATATGCACTCAAATTTTCACACAAACAAAGAGAAGGCATTAAACTTACCGTCGTGTAAAGCGAGCCTCCACTAAAGTTTGACTTTCCTGCTCCTTTCCCTTGATCCTGGTTATGTGGGAATGATACAACATTGAACAGAATAACTTAGCTTGTTATTTAATGAGAGTCTTTGGTTAATAACCAAATACCTACAATTCCATTTAATAAGACAACAGAACTTATTGAACAAGATAATTATATAAATATCTTGAATGGTAAGGGAACTTTCTAGATTACTACGCAGCATTTTTCAATGAGATAGCCTAACAAGATAAGTGTGAAATTTCTTGTAAATCCGTTACCAATATGACCAATCTACCAAAGCTTATGGCCCAAATTAGACCAGATGAAGTGGTGGCAAGTCAAAAGTTTGAGCCTATACTCCGTTGTGATATGTAAATCCATTATATAAAAGCGAGCTTCTTCTACCTTATATTCTGTTTCAACTATTTATGTCTATGAAAAGTAAAAAACATCAGCATGTTTGTTAATTATAATGTATACGTATACGTACACGTACATATTCATTTCATATTATGATCCATACTTGTATGCATATACGAGTGTGTTTTAATGTAAACGGCAGAATGCAAAAAGAATAGCAACACACTTTTACTTCATTCTAATTTGGTAACTACACTCGTAGCTAAGCCCTCCAACTTCTTAATTTAAGAAATCTTAATTGAAGATTGTCTTACATTAAGTAATCACCTTACAACAAAAACATACCCTACTCAACAAAATAATTATTTTTGAACAATTTAAAAACATTACCAATCAAATATTACAAACTCTCATGACCAAAAATTCTCCTGATCACTAAAAGTTAAAACACTACTATAATATTCAATAAATCAATACACACGTGTTAAATTTTGTTATTACTATATAACGTGTTATGGATGATTTAAGGAGAAGTCAAGATTAGTCAACTCAGATTACTAGGCGAGCAGTCAAGTTTTTAAGTGGAGACAAAGTTAGTTTGAATTATTCCACATGTTAAGTTAGAATGGTCTAGATTAAGTCGGTTAGTTCAATTCGTAATATAAATAACACGTTATGTACTCATTTGATCATTATGATACATAGTATAAAATAAGTCTACACATTCTCTCTAATTCTTCTACAGTGAAATCAGTAACTAGATTGAAGTTGTTCTTAAACTGAGTGAGATTGTGTGCTGTTATCACAATTCTAGAATTCAATAGCAGAAATGAAAAGAGAATTGTGAGAACAGCTAGAGAGAATATGTGTAGACGTATTTGATAAAATGGATCATATGATCAAATTGGTGACATGTACAATGAATTGAACTAACAGACTTACTCTGGTACAAACCCAACTTTAAATGTGAAATACCTCAACCAACTTAAACTTGACTGCCTTTAACCCGTACCCAAGTTTACTACTCTTAACTTCAATTTAAACCAGTTGTAAGTTGCAACATAACGCAAGAACAATACTAGTTATTATAAAAACCATTCCACTTGTCCACAAAGTACTTGTTTTTCTAGTAATAAACAACCAAGTAATTGAGTAAAACAGTTTTAGTACCGATTTTGGAAGTCAAGTAACTAAACTCAAAATCAAACTAATGTATATTAACCTCTCAATCCCAATTCAACTGTCCACATTCCTATTTTAGGGTGTCCCAAATTGAATGTATGTACATTTGCAAAAGTCTACTTAGTTCGATATATAATAATACAAAATTCGGCGACCAAATTCGATATTTTATAAGAGTACGATTACCCTCGAGTACATTAACTCATGTTAAGTTTACCCTTAATCACACACACACACACACAAAGAGTATTGCAATTCCACAATTCACAAACAACACATTAAACTACTACTTCAACCACAAATCAACTTCAATCTCCAAACAACAATTAAACAAACCCTAGACTAAATGAAGCATTTACAAATATAAAGTCAAACTACACCCACATAAAATATACACAAATAAACCAATATTATATAAAGAAATTAAATGCTATCTTAGTAATAAAAAATATATATATATATATATATATATATAACTTACAGCAAAGGGATTAACTTCATCTCCTTCATCAAATGGATTAGGATCAAAACGACTAGCCATTAACACTATTTTTTTTATTATTTTTTTATATAGAATATAAAAACAAAAAATACAATAAAAAAAATATAAAAAAAACAACAAGTGGGTGTGTCTGAATAATGGATTTGATAAATGGGTTATGAAAAAGATTGAAACTTGATAGACAGATTTGATAGAATTGGGAGAGGCTTCTTCTTTGTTAAGAAAAGAAAAAGAACAAGAAAATGTGTGAAAGCAAAAAGACAAAGAGAGTTACAACTTAGAAATACCCGACTGGCTTTCTTTATTGGTTTTTCAGATAATTCTCTTAGTTTTCTTCATTTTACATTTTTTTTTATTATCATATTTTAATTTAATTTAAATTTGGAGGTGAAATTTATGAGTAATTTTGTTGTCTTTTTGTTAGTTTTAGTTGAATTTGTTTCGTACATTTTCTTTATTTTTTTAAATTTTTTTATTTTTGGATTTGTGATTGAAAAAGACGTTTTACTTTATGTATTTGACTTAATTTGTCTTAAAAAAAGAAAAAGAAAAAAGAGTAATTTAATTTTTAAAAATAATTAGTTACTTGTAGTATTTAAGTGTATAGTTTGTACAAACTTTTAAAATTTGTATGTGAATGAAAGGTTGAGTTATGATAATCGATAAATGTTAATTTATTTAAAAGACATTGTGAAAGTAAAAAGAATGACAAAATCTTTATAAACGTTAAACGAAAAATCTATAATTTGTGGCTTTGTGCATATCAAAATGATATGTTTCTTGTATTCTTGACTCAAGTTCTCGTGATAGTAGCCTAGTGATGAAAACATGCATTACAAAAGTGAAGACCGGGACTCAAATTTCATCCCGTATCACTTTAATAATAAGTTTACATGATGTACCTTCTCTTATGTTGATTGTGAAACCGGTTGGTTTGAGACTGATAATGAATGAGTTATCCATCTTATTCCTAACAAGTAAAATCTATACCGAAATATATGTATCTATAATCTATACTATTATATAAAAGAACAATCTACCCCTTTTTTTCAACTTTCTATCCTTAAAATACCCAAATTATCTTTTAATTTCAAAAGCTTTCTTTTTATAATTAATCAATATACCTAAAATACCCTTAATGAAATAATTTACAACATCTATCCTTCAACTTCTAAAATAAATGCGTTATCCCCTTTTATATCAATTACAATTACATTTACATCAATAATGACATCGCCGCCGGCACTGCCATCATCGCCCATTTCCGCCGCCACCCGTTACCATCGCCACACCGCCGCCGCTACGATCATTGCTGTCGCAATGTCGCATCGCGCGGGCACCAGTCTAGTATATATATATATATAGATGAAAGAGTTCTGCTACAAACAAAAACACGCGTACGAATGGTACGAACCGCTTCCTCCCTTATGCAAATAAAGAAACTCATATGCAAATCACAAAAAACAAATCTGATCACTATTTCTTCCGATCACCACCCTCGGATTAGGGGCCATGTCCGGCTCCAAAATTAAATTCATTGCCCTCGGATTACGGACCACGTCCGGCCCCAAAATTAAATCAATGCCTCTTGTCGATACCGATCATTGATGAATAGAATACGATCATGTAAATTTCTAATGGTTATAGGTGAAAGTTATGATAAAGGTTTGTACTTGAGGTAACCCTGATGGCTTTTGTTTCCAGCATAGTATTAGCATCCATCCAGATGGTGTTCCTAGTTGATTGCCATGTTTTGTTTACATAAATTTACTAAAACGCCTGCCATAATCCAAAAAAATGGAAAAAAGTTAGAAAAGAGATGGACATAGGGATTGAAACCACAACCACTGGGTTAAGAAGAAAATAGAACACCACTCTTACTAAAACCAACTTTGTTTTGAACATGGCATATCTTGTTTATATGGAATGAACAGAGATTTTATTCCTGTTCATATATATTTCCTTTAATAATGAAGGTAATATTTTGGTCGTATTAATTTATATTGACCCTTAAATGATAAGGTAATCAAAAGCATCATCCATTTATCCAAACATTAAAACTGATGATTGCAATTTCAAGTTGTTATCTGTTTCAAAATACTGATACAAACACTAACACAAGCACCCCCTATATTGAAAATGGCTGCCATGAACTTTAAATAGAAATATTCAAACATATATGCGTCCTTCTTTTTGAGTTTTTGTTATGCAATGTGCGTGCTAAGATAACCTTTCCTAGGCATTTCACTCTAAATGTTTACTGAACATGATAAAACTAAATATTATGTTCTATTGATTAATGATCAAAGCAGGTAAATATATAGAAATAGGAAACCTCAGTTGCTACGAAATTTATAAACTATCCGATTCAAAGTTGATTTAAAACTTACAATCTGATCATACCTATAATAAAAGATAATGATAATACTTTGATATATGGAAACTAAGCTCCCCTATATAATCAACATTAGGTCATCCTTTATTTTGATTCAAATACTGCTCACAAAGTATTCCTTAAAGTTGTGCAAATGACTGCAAGTTCTTTTGAAACCTGTTCATCTTTCGGTCAAACAAATCATAAAATCATTGTTAACATACATCTTAATTTGGCAGATGAGCCCAATCGATTATCTTAACGCAAGAGACGAATTCCGGAAAGCACCACCAAAAAACCTGCCCCAACATAGGTATAGGGAAGTCGAAGGGTTTTATAGTATCCTGGTCACCCTATCTCATATAAGGAAGTTGCTTTCAGCTCATGGTATACGCCCGGCCTTTGAGATGCTTGAAAATAAATTTCAGGAAGGGTAATCTTATTTCTTTAATTTATTTTTACCAATCTCTTGATTATTAGAGCATGCAACTATGCAATTATGTGTTGTTTCATGTATTATCGTCTGTTAGTGTATATGTATTAACTGTAAGTAGTGGTAAGATGTATATAGGCACTGTTTTTTTTGGTTTTTTAATACATTCTAGTACAAAAAATTATTTTTGACGATGTGATGGTCACTTTTCTTTTTATTGACTGCTGTTCAGTGTTTGTGGTTGGTTAATTTTGAAAGTTATACCTTTAGCTTATTAAGGTCCTGTTTGTTTTTTGACTTAATGAACTTAATAAAAAATACTTAATCCATTAAGTCAATAAAAAATGTTTGTTTTTTGACTTAATAAACAAAAAACAACTGTATTGACTTAATCCATACAAACATTTTTTTATCTATTCAGTCACTTTATCCACTTAGCACCTAATGGTTAAAAAAACAAATAGGCCCTAAGTCACTCTTGTGTGGCGTTTGGTGTAAATTTAGTCGGCTAGTCGCTAAAGAGTTAATGATTTAATCATGTTATGTTAAGGAAGATATTAGCATGAATTGCATGACATTGGCTCAAATTTAAGTTGGTTCCATGCTTCAATTTTAATTTATTATTAAACTCGAACTTTCTTATGCTACAATCCATTTGAGTTCGATTATTCTTTTAGTATTAAACTTCTGCTTTTCTTCTTTATGCATGGTAACATTATATTATGACTTAGTTCGAGCAAATACTTTTATTTTGACTTGTTTAATTTAAAATGTTATTACGTTGCATGATCCTTTTTAAATTCCTGTCTTGTGGCCGGAATTCATCAGACATTCAATCTTAAAGGCTTAAACTATAACAAATATCTTCGGAACACATGTGTGTTTTGTATGATATTTTAAGCTATTTTTTTAAGTTATTGCTTTGGTAAGATTCCAGAACTTGGCATGGTTTAAGTATCTAACACTGAGATCATTTATCAGGTCTTTTGCTCACTTTTTGAGTAGAAATGAAGATTTTCATAAAGCAAAGGTTGTCATGCAACAAAATCTCTCTCATGGTGCTCATAGTCCAAAGTTTTCAAAGATGTTAGAAGTACTGGTTGAACACTTCAGTATGTGATGCAGACTATATCTTTTCTTTGAGCTTTTGTGACACTTAAAAACTTAGAGCATAGCGTTATTTAATATTGCTTATGTATGGTGCTAGATTCTGATTTTATAATGAAAATCGTAGACATAGAAAGAATGGATGTCAAAGAAATCATTAAAAATGATTGATTTATTTTCTTATTTGGAGATTCTGATATTTGTTGTACATATGCAGAAAACAATGATCCCCAGAAGTCGAGAGTTATAATTTTCTCGCACTTTAGAGAGAGTATAAGGTTGAGATATGTCAATATACATTTACATGATATTAATGTGAGCAATAAACATGCTTATTAGCATGACATTAATACCAAAATTCAATTTTCCTTTTTCAGGGACATAATGTCATCATTAGCAACCATTGGGGAATATGCTAAAGCTGCAGAGTTTGTTGGTCAAACCTCAGGTTAGGGATATTTTTGACTGATTGTGTTTTCTACATTACATGGTACTTAAAATCCAGTGTCTCATCTTTTTATTGACCATGTAGAGTTAAAAGGCTTTAGCAGTATGCCTATGTTTGTTACATGACCGTAGCAGAGCCAAGCTGAACTGAGCTTGAGGTTGGCTAAGCTTGAGGTCGGCTCATTTAAGTTGAGAGAGCTCGAGCTTGGCTTCTATCGAGTCTAATAATTAAAGCTCAAGTCTGGCTTGTGCATAGTTTCTCTCGCTCGAGCTTGACTCGTTTATTGCATAAGTTCATTTTTTAATTATTTTACATATAATTGTTTTCTTTTAATATATAGTTTGTTCAAATAATTTCAGTTAAAGTTCAACATTTTTGCCTAAATTTCATAAAGAAGGAAACCTATTTAGACTTCGTTTATTTAAAGGATTACATTATCAAAAATCAATAAAAAAAAAAAGTAGAATATCGTTAGTTTTATTCGTTAGTCATTCGTTAAATTCAAACGTGGCTTGACACGTCACTAAAAATTTCATTTGGACTCTTAAGCTGGATCCGAAAACCATCCACGACCCTGGAACTATCTTGTGTGTCCCCGAACAATATATCCGGCGTCATCCAAGATAAAAAACGTCATTGTGTTCGGAGGAACACTTCTGAGACACAGATGGGTTTTCGGATCCAACTTAGCAGTCCATGTGAAATTTTTAATGTCATGTCAAGCCACGGTGGAATTTAGCAAAAGATTAACGGATGAAACTAACGATATTCCCTTTTTTAATTGATTTAAATTTAGGCAAAAAGGTTACGTTTTTATGGCATTTTCCCTAGTTAAAAATACCAATTATTTAGTTATAAATTATGTAATTATATCTAGTAGTAACTATAATATTATGTTTATATATATGTACATATATAATAAGTCATAAGTGTCTAGTTTAAGTTCCTTTAGGCTACCAAGCTTAATCGAGTTAAATGTCTGAAGTTTGGGCTCAAGCTTGTTTATATAATGAGCTCCAATTTAGGTTTGAATTCCTCCAGGTTCGTTTCAGATCGAGCTTCTAACGAGTTGAGTAGCCCACGAGTTGCTTGGCTCATTTATACTCTTAAATTTGAAGGTCTAATCACCTTTTAATGAACATGCTTCTGCTTGTTACATGATTGTATAAGTTCAAATCTTAGATGCAGTTTTTTCTTCCCTTTAGTCATAATTAAAGCAGTTTGTGATTCTATGACTACATTGTAGGGCTGTTTATTGGGTTTCTTTTGGAGCGGACAGAATTTGAACAAAAATAAGTAACAAATAATGAAACTGAAAACTGGATCGACCTGAACCGGTGTGGCAGTGCTCCCCATTTGGTCTGGATGCGGTTCAGTTTAGGCCTTGAATCGAAAGTTAACTTGGATCATTTAATAACAAAAGTCTAAAACATATAACAATGCTGTTTATCAAGTTTGAACAAAGTATTTGAAAATTTAAAGCTCTGGTTCAGATCTGGCTCCAAACTTGATGGGATTAGACAGAATGAGAACTGACTCTCACAAAAGTTGAGAATCATAAATCTACAGTTTAAAAATGTTGAACCAAATATGGCCAGTCTGATTCTGGATCTAATTTTCAGTTTTGTTGGTCCTGACCCTGATCTGTGATCGCCCATGCTCTATTGTTGTATACTTTCTAAATGAATGGCAGTCTGTGTAAACATGTAAAGTTGTAAACAAAAGAGTAGTTTTAGGACATTCAGCTTTTTGTTAAATTTCTTGTTTTAATGATCAAGCAGTTGTCAGAGATAATTCTATATTGTTGATGGTGGATACTCTGAATTATTTATTATTCTATTTGTCTTCCTGCATCAGGTAAAACATCAAAGGGCCAGTCACAAAAAGTTCAACAAGCTGTCTTAGAGGTAATGATTTCAACAAAAGATGGCAAAATAGTGATGCTGGTTAATGTACCCCAGACACTTTTTTGTCCCCATATTTTAAAATCTTCATACATACTGTGTCACAAACAATTACAAAAAATATAAGAAAATAAGAGACTTATTTGAATAAAATGGTATAGGAGGTGTTTATGCATTTAAGTTATATAATTTTGGTAACTTTCTACTAGTTTTATCTGTTTCCTTTATAAGTTTATATTGCTATTTAACCATTTTTTCCCTTTAGAGATAGAAGATAATCTGAAGGACCCAGTCAAAAGTGAATGTGTCAAAATTGTGCCTCTTATCATTTATAAAGTATAAGTATCTTCTTGTTCTTTTGACAATGTTGCTTTATTAGAAATTCCGGGCTGGAGTATTCAATGTTATTGTTGCAACATCAATTGGAGAAGAAGGCCTAGATATCATGGAAGTTGATCTCGTTATAAGTTTTGATGCTAATATTTCACCTTTGCGAATGATTCAACGCATGGGGAGAACCGGTAGGAAGAGCAAAGGGCGAGTTGATATCCTTAGTATTATCTACATGCTTCATTACCATAATATGTTATATGTATGATGTTTCATCAACTTTTTCTCTAAATTAAGTGTACGTTGTTTGGGGTTATTAACCAATACTATATGCTGCAGTTTTCACTGGTTGACCAAAATGGCTCCATTTGTGCTATATTTTTAATGCAACCAATAGTATAAAATAAAACAGGTCAAATTGGTTGACAGTTTTCCCAAATTTTTAATGCTTACAACCTTTTAAATTCTTTCATCGGAAATTAAATGAGCTATTCGCTGCAGTAATATAATTTTTGCTCATATGTTTTAACAAAACAAGACAAAGAAGTGTTGTTGGGTCTGGCCATTACTAAATACATAATTGTTCTCACCTGAATCCAGCTTGACTTGCTACCTAGTCTGCCTGCACGGCCTATTTAGCTTAAATAAATTAGAGTTCTCTTAACAAGCATACTGGTCTTAGCTTGTGAAGGCTCAGAAATAAAGGGTTATATTAAAAAGCAAGCGAGCAGCAAGAAACTGAGAAAACTTATGCTAAATGGAGGAATGGATAGCTTTCGTTTTCACTCTAGTCCAAGGATGGTAGGATCTACCTTTTTTTTTTTATGAATTATTGCTTAAACAAGAATTGTATTGATTTTTTCTATCTGTGGTTTAATTCACAGGTTCCACATGTTTTTAGACCTGAAAAAGTTCTGCATAAATTCTTCATTGAAGAATTTGTTCCTCGTGGAAAGAAAGTAAAAGATGACGACGCAAGTCAAACACCCAAATACAAACTTAAACTTACGGCTTTTGAGACGGACCTGCTTGCAAAGTACTTCGATCTTTCCACAGAAAATAGTTGGAGACCCTCTCTTATCGCTTTTCCTCACTTCCAGGAATTTCCATCAAGAGTCCATGAAGTTTCACATTCTATGAGAACCACCATGCTAATTGATACAATGCAATATTTGCAAGGATTACCGTTTTCTAGAACCTTTGGTGCCCAGGTTTCTACTCCATTTTTTTCAGATTTTTTTTATTTTATTGTCGTTTTTCTAAGACCCCCAGGATGCTGTTTTAGATTATCATGAGCTAATAGAGGTGGCAATCTCATTACATTATGGACCATTTGGCTATATTTTCTCTCCAAAGTGTCAAATGGGTATAACTTAAAATCTTAAATAACAATGAAATTGGTTGAAAGTCATCAAAGTGTATTAAATATCTTAAAACCTCCTAAATCGCTTTGTTTAGAAAACTTAGATTCGTATTATTATTATTATTATTATTATTATTATTATTATTTTAATAATAATAATAATTTTTTCATTCAATATAAAATATTTTTAATATTGTTATTATTATTATTATTATTATTATTATTATTATTATTGATGAGTTAGGGTCCGACTTAGCTAACCCACAATTTAAACCATCTCGATATAAAGCACGGTTGGAACTTGACGGGAGAAGCTACTCTTGACTTTCTTGGATAACCACTAGCGAGAGGAAGAGAACAAGGAAGAAGAGAGATGGGCGGCTAGCTTACAAAGGGAAGTAGAGGAGAGAGAATCCGAAGCACCCCTAGCGGATAGAGTGATAGCGGATAGGGTGCTAGCGGATAGAAGCTAGCGAGAAGGAATGCTTGCGGATAAAGGCTAGCGAGAAGAAACAATAGCGAGATGAGGTGTGTGAGAAGAGAGAAAATCCGAAGCACCTCTAGCGGATAGAGGGGTAGCGGCTAGCAAGAGGAAGAGAGAGAATCCAGAGCACCTCTAGCAGATACAGAGATAGCGGAAGGAGATGTAGCGGCTAGCAAAACAAAACTATTGTTAACTTGTTATAACCTAGTGGAAGCAAGCTGGCCTAAGACCCATTAGGCGGACAGCGGACAGCGGGAGAAACATAAATAATATGTTTACTAGTAGCGGCAAGCGGAAAGGCGTGCAAAGGAAACGGGCTAGGGTCATGGTGGGCCAAGGCCCATTTTCGCCTAGAAGAAAGCGGTAGGCTGGTAATGGACTAAAGTCCCACAGCGGCTAGCGGGACATCACACGTTGTTTACATATACTTGTATCATGTTTTGCATAAAAAGTCAGTATATATATAAATACATTGACATGATCATACTCATGATCTCAAGTACGTGGCATGCTATGGAATTTATAAACATGCTAGAGCAATTATTGCTACATGATTATTTAACATATATTATATGTTGAGACATTCTAGAACATTCGGTTCCTCGTACGTTACGCTGTCGTTCGTGTCGTATTTTGGGTAAAGGCCCATAATGTATGCGGCCCATGTATGGGGTTACCCTAATTCTCATGCCTATAAATACATGTCACTGCCAATTGGCACATGGACTCAGATTCATTCATTCACTCATTCACAGTCAATCATCAAGAAACATTCACACATTCCTTCTAGAGAGAGACTCAAGCTTTCTCTCTCTAGGTTATCATCTTAACACCTTAGGCTCGTTAAGAGCTTAGTAGGTTTGCACTCTCAAGTTGAGGAGATTAAGAGGATAACATGGTTAAAACCCCGTTGTGATTGAGCTCATCATCTTATGCTCAAACATTGGCGCCATCCGTGATTTACTGATTATTGGACGGTTATTTGTTCTTACAACATAAAAATCATCAGTTTTTTCACTTTTTTCTCAGTTTTGCATGGCTGGTGAACACACTTCTCCATCAAAAGTTATTTCATCTGGGTTGGAGATGAGTATGGATGGAGGAAATGGGTGGCAAGCCACCGTGGTCACCTCACCCTTATCCATTGAATCTCCAGTGATCAGCCTGGAAACGTTTGAAGTTTCCGGCGACCAAAGGATCTCACGTTATGGGTGATGGATCAAGTTACCACCTAGGGCTGGTTATAGTTCTAGCCTTGGCTTGGGTAACACCCTCATCTACAACATCTCCTATCATCACCCTCTCTTCTAGCCTTAGTCAATGACTATTCAAAAAAGTCATCTGCTAGAGTTGCTTAGACTCGCCGCCCCACCTCTCCCCCCAATGATTGGTTTTCCTGGCTGACGGCTGCGCTTAGGCCACCTCAGCATCCCCCCGCACCACCTCCACCGCCTACAGGCATGGAATTTATAATAAAGTTGTTGGGGGAGAATTTAAAAAAGCAAAAGTCGGTGGAGCCTATACCTGAGTCAGTCGGTCCAGCGAAAGAATGGCTCAAGATGTTAAAGATAGTAGTAGGAGAAGAGGCGGATGAGCGAGCAAGAGTTCCCGAGGTAGTGAAGCTTCGAAATGTCGAAGTGGGAGAGTGGCGAGGCAGCGAAGCTAAGGTAGAGAAGTATAGGTATGCGGCTAGGTTATAAGGATACAAGATCAAAGCTTAAGTTGAATAACCTAAGGCCTAACCAAACCAAATGAGGGGCCCAAAGCCCGTGGCGAAGCGTAAATATATGTGGAAGAGTAGCGAGGTGACGAAGTGCCGAGGTGTCTAGGGATCGAATTGTCGAAGTGTCGGAGCAGATAGGATGCAAAGTAACAAAGCTAATGGAAGGAAAGGCCTCTATTCATTCATTTCTTTGGTAATAATATATGGATGAGAGTCAACATGCACGTGAAGGCTAGAAGGGTAACACCCAATGGCCATTAACATGTCTCCATTTGCTTTACCTATGCTAGGAAAGTTGGCATACCATAAAGTAATGTATGGATATCATAATTATGCATACACTAGCCACAAGAGACAAGAACATATTGCTAGTACATATATTATTATCATATTAGTACATATATTATATTATATTATATTTGTTTATAAATATGTCCGACAACGCATGCATATTTAAGCATGTTGCATCATAGGACAACATGCATGTATGAAGCAAGAAGATTGCAGAAGCGATACGCATGTGACTACTGAAGTGGCGAAGTGTCGAGGCATCGAAGAATCGAACTAGCGAAGTGGAATAGCAACAGCTTAACTAAATATTGTGATTATATTCAAAGCCGCACAAAAACATGGAAAGAGTAAGTCACGTGAAGTCTATTAATATTTTCGGACGTATTTTCCGAATAACTAAAATATATAAACATTTTCGGACGCGTAAAATGTATATGCATGCTCGGACGCTTTGGCACGAGCAAGTACGTTATAAAATTATGGAAGTCCAAACAACTTCTTGAAAGTAATTCAAGATGAAAGGGTAATCTGAATGATATTACGGAAGCCAAATGCTAAAGCATGAAAACAAAACTCTTCCTTAAAGCAACTTCCAATACAGATTATAAAAACCCAAGTATCTAAAGGCAAGACAAACCATGCATGGGCAAAAAACTCTAGATAAATGTAAGCCCAGGCTAAAAACTTGAAAAAAAAAGAGAGAATACATGTGCTACTCATTGGTAAGAATGAAATAAAATTTCACCCAGTATAGGTCCCAATGTGGAGCAAGTCAAAGTAAACATATAAACTTGACTAACTTAAAATAATTCCATCCTCCTCATCTATTGGATAGGAGGATAGACACTTCTCATGGGGAAGTGACATCATGAAAAAATGTATCAAAGAGGTAATTACCTCAATACCTAAGAATTTATTCATCCTCCACATTCATTGGATGGAAGAGTAAGCGCTTCTCATTGGGAAGCGGCACGCAAAAAGTGTAAAGTCCCAATTGGAACAAACCAAAGTAGGCATACAAACCCAAGCGCCTAAAGGCCAAGGCATGCCAGAAAGCTTCAATAGGTATAACTCTCTGTCTAGCCCTCTGCCTAACCTTCAAGTCGGACTGGCAGAGTGTCGAACTGCCTAACCCTCAGGTCGGACTGGCGGAGTGTAGGACTGGTAGTGTCGGTGGCGAAGCAAGAGGCAATTCTCATAAAAATAAAAAAAAACAAAAAAAAAAAACACCTTGCAATTCTCATCCAAGTGATATGAAGGCAATTCTCACTTAAAGAATCTGCATCTTTTCTCATCTACTGGATGAGAGTCGAGCGCTTCTCACTGGGAGGCAAGGCATGAATAAACCAAATTTCATTTCACCAAGTGTGAGTCTTCTCACTGAGAAGCAAGGCATGAATAAACCAAATTTCACCAAGTGTGAGTCTCCTCACTGGGAAGCAAGGCATGAATAAACCAAATTTCATTTCACCAAGTGTGAGTCTTCTCACTGGGAAGCAAGGCATGAATAAACCAAATTTCACCAAGTGTGAGTCTTGAAGTGTAACAAGCCAAAATTGGGCCCGGCTGAACACTAACAAAAATTTATTCATCTTTTTATTCATGGGATAAAAAGGTAGGCACTTCTCATCGGGAGGTGATATGGATGAAGGGATAGCAAAGAGATTACTCCACCCACATCCGTCTTACGTCTTCTTCATTCATCGGATGATAAGATAAGCGTTTCTCATTGGGAAGCGGCGCGCATAAATTTATTCATCTTTTTATTCATCGGATAAAAAGGTAAGCACTTCTCACTGGGAAGTGACCACGAGTAATAAAGTTTTTTAAGACCCAGACGTGGGCAAAAACAAAACAAAACAAAGTCAAATAAAATAAAATTCAAATGCAAAGTCTCTGTCAACAAGCCCTTGGCAATTGAATTTGGGGGACTTGACATATGCAAAGCTATTACTTGACGAAGCTTTAATTCGGATGGTTCTAATACTAGTCAAAGATACTAGTCAAAGATCTCTTTAAACATGTATAACCATCAAGAGGGGAAGTCCCTCCCAGGAAACTCTTATCATCCAACAAATAAAAGGAAAGGGTTAAAGGACGGCCACAGGTGAGACTAAGACAAGGGCCAGGGCCCACGGTAAAGGCCCAATGTGTCTAACTGTCGAGCTGTCTAAGTGCCTAGCCCAATGTGCCTGACCGTCGAACTGTCGAGGTGTATAGCCATCCTAACCGCCGAAGTGCCTAGCCATCTAGGCAATATATATCATCCACGTGCATGTAAATGTATCATGTCATTAAGCGTGTTACCATATACCATATTAAATGTTTTAATATATGTCGAGGCTGACAAAGGTCCGAAGCTCTAGACGCCGAAAAAGAAGAAGGCAATAACAGAAAAAGTTTGAATACAAGTATTTGAAAGAAAATCCTTACATTCAAACTTGGGGGACTTGATGAGGTATGGTGTAATCCATACCAAATTTGTTAGCCCAAAGTAATTATATATATATATAATGAGGTAGGGTTCGATTTATATCCACACCCATCAAACCGATGCATAAATAATAGAGGGAAGCCCACGAAGTAGTGAATTGTCTAAGCTAAAGAATAGCTTAGGAAGTGTTTCAATATCTAAGCTAAAGAATAGCTTAATAGAGGGAAGCCAAAATGTCGAACCTAAGTAGAGAAGGAGCGAGGCAGCGAAGTGGCGAAGTCTTCCTATGCGGAGTGTCGGAGCTGCCTCCTTTTGTGGGTGTTGGAATCCCTGTCGAAGTGTCAAGATGTCGGGGTATATATATATACATATGTTGAAGTATTGAGGATGGATGTGGAATGCCCAAGTCTCGACCTTTGCGAAGTGTCGGAGCTCACCTGTGCGAGGCGTCGAAGCTGCGGTCCTGCGAAGTGTATATATTACACACTAGCGAAGCTGCAATCTTGCGAAGTGTAAATATATATGTGGCAGTTCATGATCTAGGTATTCAAGATAATGGGCCGGAGCCCACTCAAGTGATTCAATCCCAGCCGAGCCCACTGTTGGAAAAAGTGTAGTTTTCACTAACTTTGGACAATAACAAATATAAGATTAAGTTACATTTGTTAAGTATATATTAGTGGATTTAGTAACCTATGATGAGGGGTTTACAATGAACTAATATGTGTCCAAAACGGGTTATTGGTGAATGAGATATCGACTCTCAAAGTAGCTTGTTTAGTGAAAGTTTAAGAGTTTGTCCCACATTGGTTGAGGAACAAACTTTTAGTGTGTTTATAAGTGGGAGAGTTTATGCATTGGTAAGACTCTTATGTGGTGTTTTACTCCAATACCTACGTACGCGCAGGGGGGGGTGCAAAAAATGGGTTCGTAAGCTGAATTCGATTTCTCGAGCCCGCGCATGGCCGCTTTTTGCTGAAACCCGGTCTTATTTTTTGCTCCAGTTTCGACCCAATGCCGTTATACAACTGATGTGATGGAGTGGGCAACATTTGGTTGATGTGACTGGTGCACAACATTAGCATTAACACACTCATATCAGTTTTGATTTTCGGATTAAATGAGTTTAATTCCGAATTCAAAATTTCGGTTTTAATGACAGTTTAATGACGAGTTTAATTGCTGGTATGCCCATTCCACACTATAAATTCAGACCTTGGCACACCAGGAAAAACACACCAAGAAATACACTTTCTCTCCTCTACGCTCTTCTCTTCCTTCTTGCAGGTATTCGGTTAATTTTCAGGCATCGACCAAGTCCGGCAATACGACGTTGCTCTCGCCGTTGTACCCTGGGAAACAGACGGCAAATTTGTTTTAAGGGAACCGTGTTGAACACGGGCCTCGGCAATTTTCTGTTTCGTTTATGTTATTCGATTTTCATTGTAATTTGTTTCTTTGTAATCGAATTGTATTCAATATAGTATTTGGTTTCCTACCCAGTTTCTAACAATAACTTTATTTCCACAAAACAAGTGGTTGGAATGTCAAATGTTGCCTTAAATAAACACGTTGGAACAGGTTAAAGATGGCTAAAAATAGTTAAAACTTAAAAGATATCGATATTAATACAAAAGGGATATAAGGATACATTATTCGTAGGCAAACGGACAATTAATAATACGTATTTCGTAAAGGAAGTGATATAGGTACTAAATCAAATAATATAATTACCATACATACGCAATACTGATTTATACAGTATGTTAAAAAAGTTATATCATATGGTAAAATAATCAAAAAAAAAACCATGATACCTCATTTGGTAAGGTTCCCTGTATGCTTGATTTTTTTATTTTTTTTTTCTTTCTTTCGTTTTTTGTTAGTACTTCTACTAATTCAATGACTGTAAGAGTTTATTGTTATATTACACATACCCATTCCCATACCCATACCCATACCCATATATGTTATAACATTTCAAAGTAATCACTTTTCGGAATGAAAATAATCTGATGGCAAGGAATTATTTAACAAACTAAATAACATTCGAGTATTCTAAACCAGGTTAAAATTATACACATTTGACTTTCTTTTAAAGAAAAAAATATTTTATTTAAATCTTTATTAGTAAAGCCAAAACCAGCTTAAACAATACCTCGCTATTTTATTTAACGTCATCAAGTTAAACATAATAATATGCAAGTATTATATTAATTTTTTTTTAAAAAAAATACTTCGTATGATAAACTCTGATCTTGACTTCTTTTCATTTTTATCACGAAACTTTTATGGTCCTAAATCTAATGGTGAAAACGGATGTTCGTATAAGTAGTAATATTTATTGTGATTTGTATGTTTAAGCCAACTACCTTCAAGATAGGCTGATGGTTACAATTATAATGGTTTCAAGTTTAAATCATGTTAGGTTGCAATTTTGGATAGTTAGAAAATTTTTTGAAACGCTTATACACCTAAGTAAAAAATACTCATAATCCTGAATAAAGTATATAAAGAAAAACTCATTCGCTTATTTGTATATTCAGGATTGGTTCTCATCCTTATTTAGAATTGTGGTCCTAGATTCAATCCAACTTGTTTTCTTTAACAAGATTTTATCCAATATTGTATATATTTATTTTACATTTATCTTATTCAAAAAGAAGGTGATTATTATAATATGGAGAATAAAGAGAAGAAGAATTGAGAGAGAATGAGAGTTAATTTCATTAATGAGGGATCACTTAGAGTTACAACATAACCTTGTATTTATAGGCTTGAATAGAATGTTCTAGATACAAATACTTAAATATGGAAGTGAATATCCATTTATATTTAATATTAAAATAGTGATCTTTTTTTTTTTGCCATACACTATACAGTTATGTAATGCATGTGTTTTTGTTGGGAGGTGATATTAATACCATAAATTTTAATTATTTACCAAAACTATGCATTAGATGCTTTTAGAATATATTATAAATTTTGTATCGTACGGTAAATTTATCAAATTGTATAGCACTCATATCACGAGTGTTTTTGTATATGATTATAAAAATTTATACAAGGATCGTTATCATATCTGTTTGAAATACAAGGCGTACGTTAAACGGTTAAAGGAACATGACAACACATATAGGTGGATTTAGACGACTTAACGGTGCATTAACTCACGTTCAAAACAAATAACACTTTGATGTTTGACGGGTACTTGTCACATGCAAAAGTCAATTAAGGGGTTATGGCTGGCCTAACTAATATACTCAGCTTCCCCTTATTTTATTTTTTTCTTCTGGAAAAGCATAATTTTATTCCAAAGCCAATTCACGGGACTTCCAAACATCAGTTACCGTTTCATTTTTATTTTTTCTTTTTTATATTACAGCAATTTTTTTCTAGTTTTTTTAACCATAAATTTAAGCTCAGCGATATTGTCTCCTCATCAACCCAACTCTAATCCAGAGGAAAAACATTATGGGAAAACTCATATCTCCAGTCCCGAGAGCATTTTTTTTGCCCACACCAAGATTTGAATTCAAGAGCTCAAAGTCTCAAGTCCCCCATCATAACTTTTTTGTTATACGTGCCCGTTTTATATTTTATAATCTCATCAGTTACCGGTCCGTTCATGTAGCTCAGGATGGAATGATATTATTTTAAAATATATATATATTTTTTTTAACAACAATTTATTAATAAAAATACTTAATGGTTGCAAAGGGATCAACCGTTAGTAAGAGAGAGTTACATCACGATTAGCGGATTTTTAAGTCAATCAATCCAAGATACAATATTCTTTCTACATTTACTAGAGTACCATAAATACGAATAAGAGACAATAGAATCAAAGAGAGGCTCCTTTTTTTAGCTTTCCATGTGAGAAAACTTATTCATTTCTAAACTTCCAAATCATCCACCACGCACACAACACTATTGACTGAGTGACTCTTTTCGGAATTTATTTTCAAATCTTCAATCCAATGAATGAGGGCATATGGAGTTGAGGGATTGGTAGCAGGAAGGTCTAGTCATTTCGTTATAGCACACGAAATCGAGCAGGCAGCGAAAATATGAGATGAAGACTCTACAGCATCATCACATAGTGAACAAAGGATGGTTTCAATATCAATATCTTTATTCGACAAGTTAAGCCTCGTTGGAATAACATTAATCAAGACTCCCCAAGCATATATATTAACTTTTCGAGGGACAAACTTATTCCAAATTGTACTTGTGTTTTCTGGTAAGAAGTTCTTATCAATACACATCCTAATTTGTTTAACACTAAACTCGGTTTCCCCCTCCAGGTTCCAACTCCATTGATCATGGTTTTCCCCAAGTGAAACAATGTTTAATAAAACCTCGAGCTCCACCCATTCATTCTCCTCGGCACCACCCTAACTGCTCTACGCCATTCTTCTTTGAATCCCTCATTCTCCCATCTTTTGTTAACCTTGCAAAGTTTCGAATTTTCCAATCTAAAAAGACGAGGGAATTTGAGTGCCAATGTCGAATCTCCAATCCATTTATCCAACCAGAAAAATGTGTTTCTACCATTACACACTTTTTTGGAAATTGAATTCAAGGGGACTATACCAACAACATTAAGATCTTTAACTACTCCGATAATAGCATGCCAAGTTCCTGATTTTGTGAATCCCGGAGAAGTCCAAGATGAAAATGTAGATGGTTTGTGAATATTATCAATGGCTTTAACCCATAAAGCTTCCGGATTATTGACGTACCTCCGGATCCATTTATAAAGGAGACCACGACTTAATGCATCAAGAGAACCGATACCCAAACCACCTTGATCTTTATTTGCTAGAATTGTGTCCCATTTATCCCAATGCATCTTTCTATGGTCTTCATTACCATCCCAGAAAAAGTTAGCCCGTAACGATTCTAACTTTTTTCTAACTATCATCGGCAAACGAAAATTTGACAAATAATAATTACACAATGCACCCAAAATAGAAGAAACCAAAATCGATCTTCCGCCATAAGACAAAAGACTTGCTTTCCATTTCGACAATCTTTTTGAGAACTTTTCAATTATAATTTTCCACGAATCTATTCTAGACGTAGGTGCCCCACAGGAATTCCCAAATATACAAACGGGAATTTATCCTTCCCACAAACGACCCTTCTAGCAAAAATATCAACCTCAACATCTATAACGTTAATTCCATATAATTTTGACTTATGGAGATTCAACCGCAAGCCCGAAGTTAGGTAAAAGCAATCAAACATCGTCTTAACATTGATAAGATTAGCATCAGATCATTCTCCCATGAATAGAAGATCGATCATCTGCATAAATAAAATGAGAGAGAGACAAGTTACCAAACATGTAATTCACGTATGTGACCAGCGTTTTTCAAATCTTCTATTATCACATGAAGTCCTTCCGAATAACAAACAAGAATGGAGATTATAAATTGTAATATAATACTCTGTACTTAACAAGAAGCATGTATTTAACTTTTCTTTATACATTTATCGTATATTTTTGTAAATCCGATCCTTCACGGACACTAATCTTACATGCATGTAATTAAAGAACTAGTAATCTAGCTTATTTCGATTAAAACATTAATTATCTTATTTGATATTTAATTAACTTTCGATGATACGTACATATATCATCTCCACATGGAACACACATATTACATATGTCTGGTTTTTCTAATTTGTGCATCAATATAGTATAAATTTTTGAATAATGCTGATTTTGTATTACCCATATATATATAACCACATACATATATAATAATGCTGATTTTATATTATATATAATAATAATAATAATATCACAAAGTTGTATTCCCATAAAAACATTCTTATTTTAACAAACGGTAAAAACACATAAAAAAATTTAATTTTCAACATTAAAATTTGAAAAATACAATATTATTCAAACATTATCATCACAAATGAAGTGTATAACAATATTTTGATGCATTAAATTATGCGTGCAAAACCACAACATTTGATTGGTGCATCTATTGTAGATGCATTTGTATCTACCGAAAATGCATTTACATGTAATTATTCAATCTATTGTTTCTGTAAAAAATATGAAAATTTACATAAATGTATCAATGCATCTACATATATTTAGGATATAAAAGTGCAAAATTTATCGATTTATTGATTATCATGATTCAATTTTATATTTTGAGAATGTTCTTACCATTTATTAAAATAAAAAATTATTACATGATCACAACACTAATACCACGTACATACATACTGAGTCCAAATTATACAAGACGACATTACCACATCCTACACAAAAGAGAGTGACCCCAAAACTTACAAGATCAGATGTAAAAGTGGGATCACAATATATATATATATATACAGTATATATAATAATGTGTGGAAAGCCGTTTAACACGTAATGTTGCCTCTGTCACAACTCACACGTACACACCATCTTCTTTTCGATCGTTTCTTTCACATGTTAGCATGGTTTATACTTTTAATTTTTCACAATGTTTTAAAACCGGATTTTTCGTCGAACCGGCCAGCCAACTGCGAGTGGTCGAACCGGCCGGTTCAACCGTTTGTTTTTTTTTATAAAAAAAAATACTACTAAACTTGTTACAATCTATTCAAAATTATACAAAATGGTTATAATTCAAAGAAAATATATGTTTTAATGTTCACAAACAACTAAAAATAACATTAAAGTATACACATTATCATAAAAATTTCAAAAAAATCTTTTATAAAAAAAATAAAAATAAAAAATACAAAACCGATTGAACCCAAAAAACCGGCCGGTTCGAACCATTGAACCGGACCGATAAAAAAACCGGCTTCCTGACCGCGAACCGGTCTGACCGGTCGAACCGACGGTCCGGTCCGGTCCGGTTTTTAAAACATTGAAATTTTCAAATTACTGAGTAACAAAAACAGTATATATATCTTTTGATTAAAAACGAAATAAAATTATAACAGAATATTTTTATGCTGTAAAGTAAAGTAAATTATAAACAAAAACAGCAACAATAGTAAGTGGATTGAAAGCAAAAAGCCTAGACCTATGATTCATGACAGACACGTACGGCACACGTATTGGTTTAATTAAGGAGCGTGCTATAGGCATCCTTTTTTTTTCCTATAAACACCCCCTCAGAAGGGGCGATTTTTAAGGGCAAAAGGGGCGAATTTCGCCCCTTCTGATAAATATATATATATTTTTTAAATTTAAAAGTTAATAATATTTTAATATATTAATTAGTTATTTGAAATTTGCGTTATATCCTCATAACTT
>JAOXNX010000001.1:5998814-6011856 GCA_028566075.1 Solidago caesia | reverse complement strand
CCCCCCCCCCCCCCCCCCCTTATTGTATAGTGTAGTACTCCAGTCATAATTGAAATTCACATCACCATCAAGGTGGATTGGCTAACCTAGGAGAGCTTTAAACGAACGTGTGTATTGCTAACAATTTATTCTAACTAGAGTTTCGAGGCTTATATTTTTGTTTTCGTTGTGAATCATGGAATACTTTAATTTTTATTTCAGCCATTCTTTGTATATTATGACATAACATAATTCTGTATCCCTGAAAGAGTCCAAATTTTACATGCTCCCATGTCCCCATGAGTCCAAAGTTGACATCTTATCATGTCTTTCCTTTTGAAAATCACATCAAATCATATAGCTATTCATTTTATATTAACATGTAATCGATATATAGACAACAACCCAAGTATATCTTTTTGAATTCTGAACTAGAATTGGGTGTATGAGCATAATTCAACCACACTGACTTAACAGAAACCAAAAGAAGTTACTTAGGAGTTCCATATCAATGCAACATGTGATAGTTATATAAACAGTAGAGTAGAAACTGACTAGCTATTTCAGAGGTGGCAAAATGCATGGGTTAGGTGGGTTGGGTCATAGATCAGGTAGTTTTTGGTATGGGTTGAGTTGATGCGAAACTTTTTTGTCCAAAGTTCTTAACTTTGTGCTTCAAATACAATTCTTGATGTACATTTTTGATAACTTTTGGCATGTTTGACCCATTTCTTTCTAGTAATTTTCTTGAGGTTTACCTGTACGACCCGTTATAGATGTAACATAATCAGAGTTGACCCATTAATAAACTAGTGGGTCAAATACGCAACCTCTAGTTTTTAACCTTTCTTTTATTCCTTTCTTTTTCGATATCTGTAATACTTGACTAATCAAGGTTAAACCTTTGACTGTAGATATCAACGGGACCTGAAGCACGCCAAATATCTGGCCCCGCCACTCCAGCTCAACTCAGAAACTTCACACTTTGCCAGTGTTTGCAGGACATCCATGAAAGCATATCCGCCATGACAAAGGGTTCAGATGTTTTGTCTCCCTCACTCAACACCATATATGAAGTTGCCTGTGAGTCAGTCACGTCCTTATTCCAATCCATGGTTGGCCGTCTCGAGACAACCATTCTCCAAATCCACAACCAAAATTTCTCACCGCTTGGTGCAGATGCTGCAATGGACAACAACGCATCATCTTACATGGAAGAGTTACAAAAACACATTTCCCATTTTCGTAAAGAGATTTTATCAAAGCTTCTGCCTTCATCGAAGGATGCATCAACCAGGCCTGAAACCATTTGCGTGAGACTAGTCAGAAGCATGGCTTCGCGTGTTCTAATATTCTTCATTAGACATGCGTCTTTAGTTAGGCCATTATCCGAGTCAGGGAAGCTCAGAATGGCTCGAGATATGGCTGAGCTGGAATTAGCCGTGGGTAATTTGTACCCGGTAGAACTACTTGGTGCACCGTATCGAGCCCTTCGAGCCTTACGTCCTGTTATTTTTCTTGAAACGTCACAACTTGCTGCATCGCCTCTTCTTCAAGACTTGCCACCGAGTGTCATACTTCATCATCTTTATTCTCGTGGACCCGATGAATTACAGTCCCCAATGCAGAGAAATAGACTTAGCCCATTACAATATTCACTGTGGCTTGATTCTCAAGGTGAGGACCAGATATGGAGAGGGATTAAAGCGACCCTTGATGATTATGCAGTTCAAGTGAGAGCGAGAGGAGACAAGGAGTTTAGTCCAGTATATCCTCTTATGTTGAGTATTGGGTCGTCTATAGTAGAAAATAATGTTGTTTCTAGGAAATTAAACACAACAAATTAAGTTTGGCTACTGGATTTGTAAGGGTTTTTTTTTTTGTTATTGGGACGTATCTCATGCTGTTGTAATTTGCGTGGCTGCGTTTCTTAAGCCATGCCGAAGTTCTAGTCATTGTACAAGGTTTTCATTATTTCACTTTTAATACACATGCTCTGTTTCGGTTCCTCAGTTTTCATATCATTGCCTAGTCTGAGAATGAGCGACTCATCGTATAGTCGTATACAGTATGTTTGAGCTTTCAGGTTGCAAGTAAGTAGACTGATGCAACTTGCTTGATGGACATGCCTGACACTGAATGGTGCTTGAATAGTCGTTAAGGTACTTCCTAATATCTTTTTTGATCAAGCATACCAGACAATGCACCCTCAACAAAAGTGGGACGTAATCATCAACCGGATGTTTTCTTTTAATATGACTTCTACAGTCGTTTATATTTATGTTTGGCAAACTTCACCGGGGTTGGGGCTTGGACTTGTACTTGGAATTTTGTTAAGAGCTCTGTATAAATGTGTTTGATAAATTAGTGGGATGATTCTTATAAATGAAAAATAACAAAAAGAATAAATCTTACAACGTGAATTACAATTAGTGTGGAATATCCGGATAATTTATACTCTTATAAACTTGAACTTTTATTTTTAACATTCTAGTTAAGTCTTCTCACTTCTGGTATCTAAAAGCTCTTGAGCATTTGCAATTAAATATTTTGGATTTGCTTTATTGGAAGGACGGACGGGAGAAGTATCATATTCATCTTCTGTTGTGTGAGATACCTTGAGATCAAGACAAGTCGAGGTTCCATGGAATGGTGTTAGTTTGGTTTTCGCAATGTATCCCAAGACATGCATTTTTGATGTGGTTAATCATAGGACGCAAACTAATGCAATGATATACAGGGGAAACATGAACCTAAATCTAATGTGCTGCGCATTGTGTCAGTGAGGCCCTGACTCACTTGATCATTTATTTTTCGAATGTGTTTATTCATCCTAGGTTTGGAGCCGAGTTAAAGGATTAGCCCAGATGCAACAAAAAGCTTTTAGTTGCGGCAATGCATACTTTATTTGGCAGGAAAGGAACAACATACTCTTTGCTAATACGACAAGAACAGTTGTGCAAACTCATGTTTTGATTGCAGCGGCTGTGAGCTTAAAACTAGTTACCTTGAAGTTCAAGAACACGATTCAGGTGGGACGGTCCATTGATAATTGGAAGCTTCCGCGGAACTACGTGATCCATGACCATACTCGGCGATGACTTGCACTAATGCATTACTTGATGCTTCATATTAGTTAGGTCTTATAGTTGATGTTTTGTAACTAAAATATAGTGATTGATTGATACTAGTTTGCTAGATAGCTCGATTAAATATGCACGGCGTGATGTGCATATGAATGGACATGGTATGTCACTTGTACGAACTCATATTTGTTAGTGGTATAAAATTCATCGTGGTAAGCCTGAATCTACTAAGGGTGTTCAAAAGTATATTAAGTATTCGCCCAAAGTCGTCAAATATTACTTAAAATGCTTTTATTGTGTGTATTCAATTTTCAAGTATAGTTACCATATGTATGTGATAGTAAATTTCCTGAAGTGATAATTTATATAGATGTCACGTGATACTTTATATATATGCAATAGTCAGATCACACGATAGAAATATTTGAGAATTGGATACACATAATAATAAAAATATATAGAGTTTGAGACATGCTTTACCATGGATCAAAGTTGAATAAATTATTAGACACCTCCTACAAAATTATAAACATAAACTGTCACAATATTAATTTTTTTTTGGAACATATATGACATACTTAAAATGATTTAATAGGGTTTGGGATATGTCTTTTGATTGTTTAGCATATTACTATCAATAAATACAAAATGCGTTTATAATGTGAGGATTAAAATGCGCTAGTATTTCTTAAATCTTTAAATGTCACTCATCGTGTGCTTATTATAAGTTCCAAATTACTTTAAAAAAAAATTATCTTTTATATATTACGAAACATTAATATTTTTTTGTTATATATGTGTGTCGGTGAATCAATAATGTAATCTCACCTACAATTGAAGTTGGGTTTATAAAAAATATATACCGCTCAAGCCAAATTTACCGTTAAAAAAATAATAAATAAAAAGGGGTGTAATGAATTTTAATTTAATTTTAAGGAAAAGAAAATGAATGAAGAAGAAAAACAAGAGGCGTGGAAGGGAACAGCCGAACAGGGGGTCGACGAAACTATATTTTACTCGTAACATGGAATGAATGAATAATAATGAATAAATATAAATAAAACACGTAATATCTATTGAAACCACATCCATTCCTTCGTTCATTATCATTCATTCATTCATTCATATATATCACTCGTCTTTCTTCTTCTTCTTCTTCTTCTTTCACAATTCAGCTTCCTCCAAATCCCCATCCATCCATCCAACCAAGGTAAAAAAAAAACTGCTATTCTATTCTCTTATTTGTTCTTTGACTGTCTTACCTCCCCATATCCTGCTTCGGTAGGGATTGGGTCCTGTTGTTGTCTTCTTAGTTTTATTTTATTTTTTTTGGAAAGAAATGAAAGGAAAATGAAGGATCTTGTAATTTTTTGTATTCTTGAGTGTTTTTCAAGGAGGAAGTGAAAGAAAAAGATGAAAGATTTATTAGATTTTAGTTCAGAAACTCTATCATTTCACTTCTCTTTCTTTCTTCTGAAAAACAAACTCAAGAATTTATTGTTTTGTACCTAATCATATTACTATCTACTTTATTAAATTCAATTAAATTTAATTAAAGCATGTTCCAAGTTGACCGACTTCATTCAAATCTCACATCTTGTCTTGGAGGGAAAATTTCTAGGAATTAATACTGATTAGGCCTCACTTTCCCTCTCCGTTTCCGCTTTTCTGGGACGGAGGTATTACTTGTGATATACCCATTAGTATTGGATACATTAGAAACCTACCGGTTGGATTTAGTGGTTGGAGCTCTTGCCTCCAGAGACAGAGGTCAAAGGGTTCGATTCTCATGCCAGGCAGGCCGGAGGTCCTTTTCTATCTTTGTTAGAACCTGGAAGCAGCCTCTCTACGTTAGGTAGGGGTAAGGCTATCTACATCTCAACCTCCCCCATATACCGTCAAAGACGGTATTGGACCCATAACCCGTGGAAGACGGCATTGGGTGTTACTTTCTCAATTTTTTATGATACTAAACAACTCACTCTGTTGTTAATTACTATTAAGTTTGGACATTCCAATTATATTCTTACCGTAGTAGACCTTAAATCTACTGGTAGTGCCATTTTTATCTTACTCGAATCTTTCTTTCAATAATTGAAAACCGAGGGTTTGAATCAAAAGTCACAGTGCAGTGAGTTGAAGTTTTTTCTATCTTTTTCTTGTCTTTTTAGAATTAACTTCCCTTAGATTTTTGAAATAATTGCTTCCTTATATGTTAGCAGAGTTATTGCCTCTGTCAGCAGGAATTTTTTTTTTCCTTCCATTCTGGAATATTTCAACAAGTCTTGTCATAACTTGCATATGTCAGACTCGTGTCTTTTCGTCTTTCACATTTTAGGTTGATGGTGCATACATTGGAATGATATTACCATGTATCACACCGTGCTTTCTTTATGATGGTGATACTTTCTGCAATCATTCCATCAGGCAGTCATGTTTTCTGGGTGCTCAAAGGGTAGTAAACCTTTCATCTTTTACATCGAGGGTGATAATACATGTATTAAAGTAATACTTGTTTTTGATAAGTGATTTTATTTCTATTAATATCTTCAATTCAATGGTTGATTAAAATAAGGGTCGTTCTACATGGAGGCCTGCATGTAAGATATGTTCAAGTGTATGTACTGGAAATCAACTTTGTGTAGTTATCAATAGTATTGGCATGTTTGGATTTTGTGTTGGTACCAAATGCTGCAAAGTGTTGTGCAATTTTAAATGTAGAAAATATTACATGTGTCGTTTTTAATTTCACTAATATATGTTTTGTGTAAAATTCTTTTTTGCACAGTCAATGGCCGCATCCTCTGCATGTATCGTTGGAAACGGTCTATCCACTAAAAGAACCATAAACAAGGAACTTCATGGCATACAATTTCACCTTTCCCCCAGTCTTCCATCTCTTCACAAGGTTCCAAAAACAATTGTAAGAGCATCTCTCAACAAGAATCAGCATGAAGGAAGAAGAGGGTTCCTAAAGTTGTTACTCGGAAATGCAGGACTTGCAGCACCGGCTTTATTAAATCCTGGGAAAGCTTATGCAGATGATGAACAAGGAGTTTCTAACTCAAGAATGTCTTATTCCAGATTTTTGGAGTATTTGGATAAAGACAGAGTTAATAAAGTCGATTTATTCGAGAACGGAACTATAGCAATTGTTGAAGCAGTTTCTCCTGAACTGGGAAACCGAGTCCAGAGAGTGCGAGTCCAACTCCCGGGTCTCAGTCAAGAACTTCTTCAAAAGTTTAGGGAGAAAAACATTGACTTTGCCGCACATAATGCTCAAGAGGATTCTGGTTCCTTTTTGTTCAATTTAATCGGAAATCTGGCATTCCCTTTGATATTGATTGGGGGTTTGTTTCTTTTGTCGAGACGTTCCGGGGGTGGAATGGGGGGTCCTGGTGGGCCTGGGAATCCTCTTGCTTTTGGTCAATCAAAAGCAAAGTTTCAAATGGAACCCAACACTGGTGTCACATTTGATGATGTGGCAGGCGTAGACGAAGCAAAGCAGGATTTCATGGAAGTCGTGGAGTTCTTAAAGAAACCCGAGCGTTTCACTGCTGTTGGTGCTCGGATTCCAAAAGGTGTCCTTCTTGTTGGTCCCCCAGGAACCGGTAAAACACTATTAGCTAAAGCTATTGCTGGTGAAGCAGGTGTTCCCTTTTTCTCGATTTCGGGTTCTGAGTTTGTTGAGATGTTTGTTGGTGTTGGTGCGTCTAGAGTTCGGGATCTTTTCAAAAAGGCGAAAGAGAATGCACCGTGTATTGTATTTGTTGATGAAATTGATGCAGTTGGGAGGTCAAGAGGAACGGGTATTGGTGGAGGGAATGATGAAAGGGAACAGACCCTTAACCAACTTTTGACTGAAATGGATGGGTTTGAAGGAAACACAGGTATTATTGTTGTTGCAGCTACCAACCGTGCTGATATTCTTGATTCTGCTCTATTGAGACCAGGGCGATTTGATAGACAGGTACTTTACATTTGAGAAAGTTGTAATATGTGGCAGAACGAACGGGTAGGGTAGGTTGGGTAGTGGATCAAAATGGCTACTTTTTTTGTACGCATCGGTTCGGTTCCAAGTTAAAAATATCCATGTCCGGAAAATACTTGTCCAAAATAGACGACACAATTTTTTTGACAATTTTAAATTTTATTAATTAAACCGTGTGTCAAATATGTTTTTTAAAAAAACTATTACAATACTAATATAAATCTTTGATAGAACTATTTACGAAATTGTATGCATGAAAAAATACATCTCGGGCAACTTTCAACTCATTCCACCCATATGATCCCATTCCCCTTTTAGCTTACTTTTTTGATTTGGCCCTTCTACGCATTTAAGATCAAACACAACCTAAGTCAGCTCATTCATAAGGGATCTCTGGATACTTTAATTTGGGAAATTGCAATAAGTAGCAACATACCTCCATTAGTTCATTATATATCTAAATAGGTCATTGGACTCTGAAGTCCTTGCTAAGGGGTTGTTTCGATGTGAGTTAAGAAAATTAGTTATATTATTATTGCGTTCTTCAAGTATAACCTTCTATTATACAAGTAACCTACTTATGCATGCGACTATATTAACTATGTAGGGTCACATATCACTTCGATACTAGCTACAACAAAACTAACAATCAAAGGGGATTGGAAGTTACTTCCATGCTCTTGTATGACCCTTAAATATCTATTAGTTCCCTAAGAAATTGACAAACACTCTACATCATCAAAGTTAATCATTATAACATCATATTCGCGGAAGCACATCCATTCACTATTTTCTAAAGCAGGTTCTGTTTGCTAATTATCCAATTTTAATTATTCGATATTACATTACTACCTCCAAAATGTATGTCCAAAAACCTGCCAAAAATGCAATTCTACTTTGCGGAAGTGGTTACTTTCGGTAAGTCTGTTAAGATGCCAGTAACATCATGACGAACTTATTGGTTTTTATACCCATCTTCAGATGTTGGTTTTAAAATGATTCTTTTATGTCTGTAGCCAAATTAAGACCTGAGGTGAAATTGTGTTGCTATTTGTTGCAATTTGCTCGATTATACACTATTATTGTCAAATGTGGCAGTTGCTAAACATGGAAAATCTGGTGTCAGGTATCCGTGGATGTCCCAGATGTTCGAGGGAGAACCGATATCTTAAAGGTGCATGCTGGCAATAAGAAATTTGACAAGGATGTGTCTCTTGAGGTGATTGCCATGAGAACACCTGGATTTAGTGGTGCTGATCTTGCTAATCTTTTAAACGAAGCAGCCATATTGGCTGGTCGCCGTGCAAAAACAGCAATATCTTCCAAAGAAATTGATGATTCCATTGACAGAATTGTGGCTGGAATGGAGGGAACTGTTATGACAGATGGGAAAAGTAAAAGTCTTGTAGCATATCACGAGGTTGGCCATGCCATTTGCGGGTACGTGAAAATTATTGGTTCATTTAAGTAGTTGATTTACTAGTTAAATGTTCTGGAATGTGCTCTATTGGTTTTAATTCTTCACAGTTTCTTACGGTTCATTAAAGTTGGCAATATGGGGGGTTGGGTAAGGGCTCAGAATCTGTAGTTTACTGTACGGGATATTAGCTGACCTGAAATTCATTTTTTTGAATTATCCTTGTAAGTGGATAGCTTGTCAAATATTAGATTATTTCGGTGTAAGTCCAACTTTTTTCATAGATTTATAGTAGCTTTGATGCCTTAAAAGTAGACCTACGACGCATTTGATCCATCAACTAAGCACTATTTTGTTTAATTTACAAGTTTGAACTGTCATAGATAAAACATAAGTTGAATCGACCCATTCATAAGTAAACGGATATAAATTGCCACCTTTAGATATAATTTGAAGTTGATTCCAAGATAAATTGGAATAATATGGCTTACTTGGTCCTTGTGATGCAGAACTCTGACACCAGGGCATGATGCGGTCCAGAAGGTGACCCTAGTCCCACGTGGCCAAGCAAGAGGATTGACCTGGTTTATTCCATCAGATGACCCTACATTGATCTCCAAACAGCAACTATTTGCTCGAATTGTTGGTGGACTTGGTGGAAGAGCTGCCGAAGAAGTGATTTTTGGTGAGCCCGAGGTAACTACAGGTGCAGCTGGTGATCTGCAACAAATCACGGGTCTGGCCAAACAGGTAATCATCTAACTTTTTTCTACCAAATCTCTTTTTTAACATAGGGATCTTTACTTCCATTTACTTTGCTGTACTCAATATATTGAAGGAAAAATACTAAAAGATAATAGATATCTGGTATTTATGATATTTTTTTTTCTTTTTGTAGAGGTGGCACAATGTGGGGTGGTTTGGAAAACAATAATATTTTTTTCATAAATCTATTTTTTTACTAAGATAATTTAGTGGTTTGGTGCACTAATAATATACACTTGGGGCAACTTTTTGTCTGTTTGACTCTTTTCCTTTTTAAATATACTTTTTAAGGATGAAATATAATTAGTTTCAGAGAGGCAGGTGGGGAGATGTAAGAAATCCTATTATTGAGAGAAATGTATGTGTATCTAGCTATCCTTGGCTAAAATTGTTCAAGACAAACTGAAAGTTTGATGGGGATTATCTGATGATTTTCAGATGGTAGTAACATTTGGCATGTCAGAAATTGGACCATGGTCACTTATGGATGGATCTGGTCAAAGTCAAGATGTTATAGTGAGAATGATGGCTAGAAACTCGATGTCTGAAAAGCTAGCTGAAGATATTGATACTGCCATCAAGAAGCTTTCAGACACCGCATATGAAATTGCCCTAACTCATATTCGCAACAATCGCGAAGCTATGGACAAAATAGTGGAGATTCTTATTGAGAAAGAAACAATGAGCGGTGATGAGTTTCGGGCAATTCTTTCCGAATTTGTTGAAATTCCTGTGGAAAATCGGGTTGCTCCTGCTTCTCCAAGTCCTGTAAGTGTATAAAGGATAGTTGAATCATACATGTGTTATGTAATATAATTGTTGATTACAGTTTAGCTTGGTGATCCAGCAGTAAATTGTAATATTTTTACTACAAGGGTTTTATATATAGAAAAACCAGCTGCTGCTTCTGTCTAATGTTATAGGGTCTTGTTTACTCGAAGAGGTCGGATATTATGAGTTATCCTGATCCAGTGTTACCAGATGTGGCAAAATGGGTGGGTCGGGCAGTAGGTCAAAATGGGTAATTATTTGGTTTGGGCAAGTCCGATTAACAGGTAGCGTGTTGAATATATAATTATAAAAAAATAACATTTCTTTAATAATCTTAATATCTGAGATAAATGATTTAACTTGTTTTTTATCCACTAAAACTAGACCTTTGATGCCTTCAATCATATGAGAAATGTAGAGCGAATTTGGGGAATATTTTTGTATTGAATATCAAAATCTAAATACAAATGAGTGTTGATACATTATACAGGTACAGACCTATACATACATTATTTAACTATTCTAAAACTAACTTGTAACAGACACACTGTTACATTCCATCACATATATATATATCGATCTGCTATGAAGCATACGTGTACTAATGAGCTTCTTTCTAATCTGATTCACTTGATGAACCTTGGCTTGACTTTGTGGTTGACCTTTGTTACTTGCATTACCACCTGCATTGTATGCCTTACTATCTCCCCCGCAAATGGGCATTGTGTAAGCATCACAAATGCCCAACTTGGACAAACAGTTGTAGTGTAAAGGTCGCGTTAGAGCTTTAGTGAAGATGTCCTGTTGAAGGATGAATGACACCAGGTTTGATTGTGTCTGACAAAATGGCAATCAATCTCTATGTGCTTGGTTCTAGCATGTTGGACAGGATTAGAAGCAAGGGCTATAGCAGATGAATTATCACACAAGATAGGGAAGGCGTTCAAGGACATGTCTGGTCTTGTTCCTAGCCTTCCTAAAAGCACTGCCTTCTTTTGTAATGTTCCGGATAAGGTGAAGAGGAATATCGTGAATATAATGCCGTTTAAAGGACAACTCCCAGTTCACTATCTGGGTGTACCTCTGTATGGACAAAACTTGTATATAGGGACTGTGCTATTGTAGAACGTATGGGGAATCGAATCACAAATTGGAGAAACAAATCATTGTCCCTTACAAGGGAATATGTCAAAAGTGAAAGCGAGGGTTGCTTGGAAATCTGTTTGCACTCCTAAATATGAAGGTGGGCTTGGTATTCGGTGTATTTCTGATATGAATAAGCTCTTATGACCACTCATATATAGAGTATTATTATTAACACTAACTCACTTTCTTGTATGGCGTTCTTGTACTTGTGTTGTCCTATGTGTGTACTTGTGCTAAGTGTGACATTTGCAAAAATTAAGATCTCGTAATCAGGGCATGATTAAATAGTCCGACAAAACTTCTATTAGATTATATGATAATCAAATCATCTTGGGAGGTCACTTTAGCAAAGACGTTGGTGACAAGTAAGTTAAATAATCACTTTAGATTTAGAATACGTATTAGATAATTTCTAATATCATGATACTTAGGAATACATATGTATATGTGAATACCTATAATGTAACATTTCTTCTTTTAAATATATGTACCTTTATTTGAAATCGTTTATCGAATTGATTATTTTTAAATAATCTCGATAGTTCGTATTTTAACATATCGAAACGTATAGTTTAAGTCTCGAATTTTTATAAATTCGAAACTTAACTTGAAACGCTAAACGAATAAACTTTAGTAACTAACGAAATGCCAAAAACGTATTTACATCGGTTATAATTTTAGTCCTAAAACTAACAACACTTGACGAAACTAACGAGTGGATAATTAAAACAAAATCAAAGAGTCATTACCTGTGTACAACAGGTAAATGACACCTGTAACTATTATATGACACCTGTGATTTTCATGCAAGAGTCATTAAAGTCAAATTTAGATTACAATCTCAAATCATATATCAAAATTTCGAACAAAAGCACCCTTGGTTCTCGAATCAAATATGCGGTTACATGTCCAAATAAAACATCAAAATTCAGGTGTAGGTTTCATCATAGTAAGGTATATCATTGATTTTATACGATTTACGATCCATAATTTTAGTTGATATCATGATTTATAAAAAAAAATTTAGACACGCACTTGGTAAGTACGTGTCCAATTCTTCAGCCAGAAATAACGAATTTAACAATTGCTTTCATTCTAATAAAGTTACAAATGCATCTATACAAGTTTCAAATGAATAATTTTCGAAAAAGATGTCAACAAATTGCAGAAATTAAACACGCATTTACCAAGACCATATGACTAAGTGCGTGTTTGACTAGAAGATGGCTAAGTGCGTGTTCATTAAAACAGATACTTAAATTTGTATTTTATTACTGAAATGGTTAAATTAATATTTGTCTACAAACTTATAGCCAATCACGTGTATTTCTAAACATATAGACAAATGTATGTTTAATTAAATATATGGCCAAATACGTGTTTTACTTGACAATTGGTTAAGTGCGTGTTAATTTAATAAATTTGTTAAGTGCGTGTTTGACTAAACACGCAGTCAATATGGTAAACTGCGTGTTGGTCAACGCGTGGTTAAACACGAAGTTGATCAAATGCGTGTGGTTACTACTTGATAAATACTTAGACATCTATTAGATGTTAACTTTACTTGTACTTACATGTTAGGTTCAAGTACACAAGACGTTTGAATCATTTGTTCTCGCAATCGTTCTTATACTTGTACTCGTGTTTGTACTAGTATCGTATCATAACTTATTCTCCGATCAAGTGACTTCACTACCCCTTTTCAATCTTTACTATTATTTAACTTTCGGGGCTGAAAAGCATTTACTAAACTGTTTTAACATTTGTTTTATACAACTGTTACTACAACTGCTTAGCATTTATAATGCAAACTGTATTGAATCTGTTAAACTAAACTTGAACTAAACTTAGTCTCGATAATGATGCCATGTAAAACTGTTTAGGCCT
>JAOXNX010000001.1:5978340-5990533 GCA_028566075.1 Solidago caesia | reverse complement strand
ATTTTCAATGCAAACACTACGGCTCCTAGCTCTAGATCGTGAGTTGTATAATTCTTTTCATGTACTTTTAGTTGACGAGAAGCGTAAGCAATGACTTTTTGTCTTTGCATTAGTACACAACCTAACCCTTGATAGGAGGCGTCACAATATACAACAAAGTCATCGTTACCTTCAGGTAATGCTAAAATCGGAGCACTGCATAGCATTTTCTTAAATTTCATCTTGGTGAAGAAGAAAATTTGGATCAATTGCGATTTGTTGGTTTTTTTCATATATGTATATGCTTGAATCATGGTGTTTAGAATTTACTTCATTCACAACATCACTTGCCCTCTTTATTTCTTGGTTCTCCTTCCAACATACCGTAAACCGTTCCAAGTTAGTGTTGGAAAGCTTTAGTCAGCGCGTGTTTACTGATATTGTGAGCTTGTTCCAAAGTAAGATTCAAAATGCATCCATTGTTAGATGCATATGGAAACTAGAAAGACCAACAACCAGGCCTGATAAAGTTCTAAACTAGCACCAAAAGGTGATTACTAAACAAAAATTCAAGGCAAATGAACTTTAACAAGGAACAAACCATCAAATATATATAATGAATTTATCACTTTGACTCAAAATAAACAATATTCAATCAAAGATTAAATATTTATACATTTAAATCAGTTCATAAAAACTAAAGATAAAAGAATCAAAGATGAAAGATAGAGATCAAACATCATACATTCATACCAGCCAAAACCAAAAACAAATGACAATTTCTAAATAAAAAACATAGCAATATTGTCACTGAAGTTCATATGTATCAATATAATGTCGTCTTGATTTGGTTGATGGCTGCCCAAGGCATTGTCAGTTCGGAACATGACAGTTGGTAAAATAACTACTCTTTTTTTAATTCTATATTATCTCATTGTCAGCCATTTGGTTGATTGCAACCGAAATTACGTCCATAAGATCTAGCAATGTTTTCAGTACTACTTTACATACATTTTTTTAGTAACTGCATGGAAGAAAAACAAGGATAATATGCACAAAAACATCCAGAGAATAGAAACTGAACCATTAAACCCACATATAAGTTGATATTTATTTGGATTAGGCAGGTTTATGGATCAGCCGTAACAGGGAACATTCCTATTTATTTATACCTACAACTTTTTAGGTAGAAATAGCCCAAGACAAAATAAGAAATACAATTTCAAAACATGCTAGTATACAATTTTATCATAGGAAAATGAAATATTTATTAAAGGGTACAGCAAATCTACAAAACTAACCCCCTTCCCAAAACAAATGAATTTGCAGATTATGTCCAAACAGGTACAAATGAAAAAGACAAGAAAAAGAAAAGTTGATCATACAAGATGAAAGGCAATGCCAGGCTCCTCTTCAAACATTTAACTGCGCCTTGACAAAACACAACTCATTTTCATACTGCAAAACCATACATCAGCCACTGCGTAAACTACTAAACTTCCACGAGATACCCAACAAACCTAATATTTTCATCTTTATGAAGACCGGAAGAATGAACACCAATCGCAAACTTGGTTAACAGGGTAACCAGTCAACTCAAGCCTATGACTTTCCGGTCAAAAAGTCAATAACCTTAGAACCTAAAACCTGACCTAAGAACAATGTGCCTTTTAGCAACCATAGAACATATATTCAACAAAGTTCATTAAAAGATAAATTTATGAGAAAAAGTATGATTGGGACCTATTCACTTTCATCTTCAGATGTGACTGGGGAGTCAGTAGCTTCGGCTAGATTTTCAAGCATCAGAATAACTTCGGAGGTGTCATCCAGGTAATATTTGGCTTTACTAGGCTTTTGTCCGACTGTGCAGGCAAACACATTAGTATTAACGGAGAGCATGTTTCTTGAGATTGCATTGCCAATAATTTCAAACATGTCCTCATCAGATCTGTCGTCACCAATGCACAGAACAAAATCAGCCTGCTTCCCTTTTTCAGCCATCGATGTGAAGATCTTCTCTGCTACCAGACCTTTACTGGCTTCCTGCAAACATAGAGTATGGAAAACATTATCAAGATTACCTCCATTCCGAAAATGGAAACTCTCATTTTTGTGACTTGAATTCATGACTTCTTGACAACAGCAATTAACTTTACTAGTTGCACAAGACTGGCACCAAACTTTTTATTTATAGTAATAAATTAGTTCTTTCAACTAAAGATTCTAAACACACAAATAAAGTAACAATATAAAAAAATTACTAATTCGATCAGCTTAGAGATCAGAGATTCGAGATGCTCAAATGGTTATAGACCCCAAAGGCCTGGTAGTAGGAGCCCTGGTGAAGAACCAGTTAGGCCCAGTAGTTCTCAAACGGGAGTACGGGACCAACATTTTTAGCGAGCACCGGACCGGTCCGGTTGAGCCAAGGCTGGTTGTGGTCAAGGGACCAGCAAAAGATCAGTTGAAGGTGAAAAGGGGATCAAAATTTGTTTATGTTCTCTCATTTAAAGATTAATGAATGAAAATAATTAAAAAGCATAATTTATTAGAACTTTAGAAGTTCGAGTCTTAGAAAATCAAAAACACAATGAATCATAAAACAACACATAAAATAAAAATGTTCCTGATGTGTGTAAAACCATGTTTTTGGAACAAGAGTTAGAAAGCATAAAAATTATAAAATAGTTGTTTATCATTTTTTGTACAAGAAGCTCAAATTTGATGTATTCAATAAGACATTTGATGTATGTTGATAAACATACAATAAGCTACCTACATCATTACATTTATTAATTATAATTACAAAAGCCATTCTTAAGAAGCTTCAGTTATTTTTGTTTTTTTTATATTTTTGGGGGTAAAAAGGCACTCACCTCTGTTCATATTATGTATAGAAGCCTCAGTTTTTTAGAATAAAGTAATTTAAAAGGTTGTAAATTCTTTAGTAGACTTAGGGTAACTTCTAACCAGTTTGACCCGCTTCCTTAATACTTTTAACTTTATCTATTTGACTCGTTATAAGAAAAAACCAAACCAAATTGACTCGCTTTCACATATGTGAGCTGAAATTGCTCCCTCTAGATACCTTTCTGCATATACAAAACTTTACATTCAGACTAAATCACAAAGACTTGTTCAACTATCTCTCTCTCTCTCTCTCTATCTATATATAAATATATATATATATATATATATATATATCTCCTAGCGCCCATGTGGCATATCTCTTTGCTTGCCACCTCAGCATTTTGCCTACGTGTCACCTTCATATCGTTTTGGGCTAGGAGCTTGACACATCAGCTGTCACCTCATATGCCACATGTACATAGTACTTATGCTTTCAAGTTAAAGGGAAAAAAAAATTGTTATCGCCAGAGTCGAACTCGTGTTGATTGTGGGATATGAACACCACAATGCCATTTGATCTAAGCTGATAGTTGTTAACTTTTCGCCGGCCCACAATACTTACAACTTGAAACTCCTAGCCAGATACAACAGACATTAAACCCTACATACCAACCACCACTGTTTATCTATTCATTCATAGTGTCATATCCACAAACTTCAATCCCTATTTTTTAGATATACATCCCTATTTTTTTAAATATATACATCTCAAATTTAATCAACAACACGATAGTCACCAATCTCGATTCTGTATCTACAACACCCTAATACAGTAGGTATTTTTTCTTAATCGATTATCTTATTTGTTTATTTATTTTTTTATGAGTTGAAAATGGTGTTAATCGATCGGTTTATTTATTTTTTCATAATACTGTTGTTCTTGATTTGTGCTGCATCATACAAACAAATCCATAATACTGCTGCTAATATGTCGGTTCATCTAAAGCCCTAAACTAAATATGATCGAGCGATTAAGAAATTGTTTGTATTATAAATTGTTTTTTTTAGATGATTAAGAAATTGTTTGTATGAATGTTCTTTCTTTCTTTTTTTGTATTAATTAATGTCTATTCATTATGCGAGTGGTTTGATTTTTTATTTTTTTTTAAAACATGGGTTAGTCAAGACTCAATGGTTGTGTTGACATCTGCATAAAAAGATATATATGCATAAAAAGATAACCACATAAACATAGGCCGACAAGACAGAAAATCACATAAACATCACCCAGATTCACCCTTAGTTATTCTATAACTCATTCCTAAACCTGGAGTTATGGATACATCAAGCAACAATCTAAAAACAAATTTGAAGCTTTCTTGAAGTAGTATAATGGTAAATGTACTTTTTTAAAACTATTTATCTTAGTAACTTTTTCTCTAAATTAGAAGCTTTTAGTTCTTTATTTGCGTTAGAATCCTTTTATATCACAGGTGTTTGGATTTGCATTGAAACTTACTATATAATTATTGAGATTTTTTTATGATTTTTATGTTATCACTTTTTGAAAAAGTGGATCAAACGATTATGCGGCTTTTGAATATGACTATCATTGACTACTGATTGGAATGTTAGATACGTTATTAATTTAAGTTGCTTTTGTGTTGGCATTGCTCTGTTTGGTCCGATATGTTGCTGCTTGTGTATTGGAGTTAAATAATTATATCTTGGTTTCCAGTCAAGCAGGAATTGGTCCAACATTCTAAAGATACATATAGAGAGCTAACCGGCTAACTTCTTTGTTTTGTCCCCATGGAAACCTGGTTATATTAAGTTTTGTAGAGCTTTATCATAAAAAGTGTCCGGTTTATGATTTATTTTTCTTTCAGGTGTATTTTTGGTAGGGTAAGGTGGAATGAAGATGGGGTAATAAACAGCTACATATAAGCTTTTGGAATTACTTATCTTTCTCTATGTATAATTCTTTGTCTAAAAGTTCTCATGTAGGTATGTTGTTGGTTTACCAAATAGGATTTTATTCTATTTTTCAGATTTATGTTTGTTTTCTTTTTCATTTAATGTTTGATTTTCTTATCATTGTTCAATTTTTAGGTGGCATACGTAGATCTGATATGAACCATGAAGAAAGGCAACAAGCCTTCTTTTACCCTTGACATATATAAGTCCAGTAGGTTTGTGGCAAATCCACATTCAGGATTTCAAGTGGGTAAAACCGTTTTAGCAAATGATATGGGTTAAAATCTTTATATAAGAGGCTATTTCTTAGCCCTTATGTGATTATAGTCTAGCTTTGATACATAGGATATCTTGCACGGTATCTATCTTTTTTATGAATTAGGGTTGTGATGAATTTATCTTTAGATGACTTCCAATTGTAGTATTTGTATGGTGGAACATCAAAAGGGTCCAAACTAAGTGAGTTGGCATGTGGGCTATTGCATTGGAGTTGCTACTCTGCTCTTATATTTGCATGTTCATGTTTGTATCTTGTGTAGTTATTTCAAAAAGTTATTTAGTAATCCCCAAATTAATTTATTATATAAAAAAATATACTTATATTAGAAACTAAATGTTACCATTTTCAAATTAAGAATTGCTTTATAGTGTAGAGATTCTATCATTTGGAGGCCAACATTAAGCAAGAGAAAGAATCACTTGTTAATTGGTGAACCACGGTTAGTAGCAAATGTTATAAAGTAACGATATCTAAGTGTTGAATGTTTTCACCTGATGCGATATGCAAGACCTTATCGTTCTAGTTTGAATGTTGTTAGTAATTATTTTTTGCATGTATTTAGTCAATTAACTTAATATGTATATTTTTTGCATTTATTTAGTCAATTAACTAAATATGTAATATGTCTTTGGTAGGTAAAGGAAATCCAAGGAGAGTTTTCCTTTCACTATGGAGTTCAAGAGTGTTATACCCATGTTGTAGATTAACCAAATCATTTGATAGACAAAACAAATTTATCATTGATTAGTTGTCGTTGTATTTTTGTTAGACTTTGTCACTAGTTAAATTGTTCTTAAAACACATTCGTTTTAGTCATAGACATTATACAATAGTAAAAAGGTGGCTAGTTTATAAACTGATTGTGTAAATATTTAGAGTTTTCTAAGTATATAATAATTCAGTATTAATCTTTATGTACTTCTTTCATTTACAATTTGTAAATATGAAACATGTCAACCCTTTCTTATTTATAAAGTCTGAAGTACATATGTAATCCTATGAAACACATACCGTTATTTTGTAGAAATCAATATTTGTCATTTATAATGTAACATTATTAAGTTATCATCTATAAATTTAATCGATCCGTGCAACGCACCGGAATAACCTAGTCACTACTATGGGTTGATTTAGAAAGAGCAATTTCAACCCATTCACCACACAACGGGTTAATTTATGCTATACTTGTAACTAACAGCCTAAAAGGGTAAAATCTTAAAATACAGCTAAAAAGGAAAAGGGTAACTGGGTCAAAAGCTGGCTCAAATGCATTCAAATATTACACAACCTTCCAAAATCGCTTTATTCGGAAAAGGTAAGCTATTATTTTGGTAACATATTTTATCTAATAATATCTAACTACATAACATAGAAAAGGACAATAGGATATTGATGGGCCAACCCAACTTGGCCCAACTGGTTTTCACCTTTACTAAAAGATACTTGTTCTTCCTGAACAACCCGACCTGCCTATTTGCCACCCCTAAAATCTATTAGACAATTTGACTAATGAAAACACAGCCAACAAATGGCAAAAAAATCGCATTATGGTTAAATAGGGGAGACAATTCCAAGCCATTTACAGTAACTTCAGATGGGTAAATTCAGAAAAATTAAGTTAGTTATAAAGATAAAGATTGAAATCTGTAAATGGGGTCAAAAGTTAACCAAAGCATATTTTGGATGCTTAAAACCTCCTAAATCATTTTATTTATAAAGTAAAGTTAATTACCGAAAAATATAATGTTATAATCATATTTGATTTGACACAAAAATTGTTCATTAAAATATTTAACCTTTTGGGATCAAACATGCTCTAGGTCAACCTACCCATACCAACAAATTAACCATTTTTAGTTCTTACCCAATACCTAACCAACCTAAGCCAGCCCATTTTGTGACCTCTAGATTTAAAGACTGAAGGGGAATACCTGAGGCTTGACTTCAACAATATATTGACCACTTTTGACGGCAACAGGTTCATTTGCCAAGACACTCTCAAGATGATCTAGCATCTCCTTTGCCTGAGCAAATCCAAATCCCGGGTCAGCATCCCGATACTGCCATACTAATGCACTCTCCTTGGTTTCAATAGAAGAGCCATCAGTGGCCTCTGTATAAAGTTTCATCACAGGCTCAGCCATTTGCATCCATCCAAAATCACTACTCTGACCACAGGTTTCCCATTCCACATCTTGAGACCACCTGAAGAATGGAAAATATACACTTTTATCATGACTAGCAAATATATAAAACAATATTTTATCCAATCAAAGCCTCAACTTTAGCCTTAGAAGCTTACAATAATCTATATCTTTGTATTTAGCAGTTTGTATATATTTTTTGTCATAAAGGGGAAAAATTAGCCCGGCAAATTTTATTATAATAAGTTAAGCATTACAATTACAAGGCTGTGAAAACCCATACAAAGACTTGGCTAACAAAAATTAAGTGCATACACATGACATGACAGACTAAGTGCATTTTGTATATATTTAATATAGACTTTGCACATTTTTGATCATGTTTAAAATGTTCAGCCCATTTGACTTATTCCCCTTTTAGCTAATTTTGTCATGTGAACAATATGAGATTGTTGCATCAAGTCAACCCATTCATAAGTAAATGGGTAGAAGTTTCCACCTATTAACATAAAGAAACAATATAGCAATTTTTATCACTAGTTTACATTCTGTAGAATAGAGAAATCTTCCTTTAACCCAAGCGGAAACATAACATGAAAGGCTACAACTGAAGGAAAAACATTGAATTGAATATACTATAAAACCTGAAGACACTTGTAGAAATGTGAAAGCTTAAAGTAATAGAAATTTCAATTGTCAAAAGTAAAACATTTGGAGAACTTTGTGCAGTCTTTAATTACAAACTCATATGAACCACAAGATAACTTTAATAATATATAAGATTCAATATGAGCTAATTTATATTTACAGAAATCTCAACTCTCAAAAATGCTATCATAAGAATAAGATAAGTATTTTTTTTAATACCGTTTACTTATTTCTAATTTTAGTCGCATTGATTTCTTCATGGAAATTTATCTACCTTTATAATACCCAGAACCATATATTAAATGTTTTTTCGAACAAGAACAGCAAAAATTAGGGATGAAAAGATTTAGTTGGGGCGTTGATTGTATGTAAATTGAACAAAAGTAATAAAAAATTAAGTAGAACTTTGCCACAAATACTTTGTTTTTAAGAATATTTTGACAGCTCTTAAAATATTAATGATCTGAATCTTCAGGGAGAAGATTTAGAATCTTGTACATTTGGATCAGGATAGGTTCATTGTTGCTTTATCAATATCTGATGAAGGTGATCGTTGTGGTGACTTGTGTCTATACGGTAGTGTGGTAACTTAGTGATCATGATGTAAAGGTGGTGGAGGTGTTGTTCATTATGCAATACCCTTGGTATCAAACGATAAAAACTTACACAAAATTATGTTTGATTAGTTTATATACAAATTTATCCTCTTAAGGCTCGAATGGGCCAAAAGTTACATAAAATGTCCTCTAAAAGAATAACACATCCTAAACCCTTCATTCAATAATAACATTATTCCTGAAATAATACAACTCCATGATCATTCTCGACACATATTATAATATTTGATAGAAATTCAGAAAACCAAAAAAATATTAATAACTTTGGCTAAAAGTCGGTCAGCTCAACCATAACCTGGCCAGATTCCACCCATACTAAAATCACAGGTTTTGACCCATTACCCAACCCACCCATTATGCCACCACTAACTGTCCCCAACTATAATAGTAATATGAAAACAGCTAATAAACACACCTCATGAAGTAGCCATGTTCGGCTGCAATTCCAAGCTTCCTGCAAGGAGAAAAAGCCCTGCTTAAGCTTTCTCTCCCTCTTCCACTAACAATAAATACTTTATTATTTTCATCTCCAGAAAGCCTATTGAGGATTGAAATAACTTCTCTACTTGGTGTCTTAATAATTGAATTTTGTGGCATCACTGTTCCATCATAGTCCAACAATATTGCCCTATTTTTAGCCTTTATGTAAGCCGACACAATATCATCAATCGAAAGCTTCCTGAAGTTAGGATCTAGAGACACGACCCTAAACCCAAATCCCAAACCAATCCCCCAACATCTTTTCCTGAAATGATCCGCACACGTTCTCTCCATATCTTGCAAGAAACTTCTAGACCAATAACCCACATTATGTGTACTAACATATCGGTAATGCTTCTCATGCCTCAATTGTTTCTCGGGTTCACTCATAGATATAGCCTCATTCATAGCCTCAGCAGTTGCTTCAACATTCCAAGGGTTCACACGAATTGCCCCACTCAAAGAAGGGGAACACCCAATAAACTCTGATACAACCAGCATGCTTTTTTTAGGGCCGTTTAAATCTGCACCAGTTTCTGAACCAGAAATTCCCTCCCTACACACAATATATTCATAAGGAGTTAAATTAATCCCATCACGTACAGCAGTCACAACAACACACTCAGCTATACTGTAATACGCAACCCGTTCATTAATACCCAGAGGAGTGTCTATGTAAACTATAGGCTGGTACCCAGGCTTACCAAATTGATCATTAATGCGTTTGCAGCTTTCTTGTATCTCGACCTGTATTTCATCCAAATCTATCCCACCTTTACCCCTTGCAGGATTTGCAACTTGGATAAGAACCGCCCTGCCTTGCCAAGACGGATGAACTTTAAGCATTTGTTCCATTGCTAAAAGCTTTAAATTTATACCTTTAAAAACGTCCATGTCATCAACTCCAAGAAACACAGTTTTCCCTTCAAATTGCTGTTTGAGTTCACTGACTCTCCACTCTTTGTCAGCAAGTTTCATTACTGACTGAATTTGACCCATATGGATTCCAACGGGCATTATCTTAATTCCCACTGTTCTTCCATAATAATCCAGCCCAATGTAGCCCCGTTTGGACTGATACTCCAAACCAAACATTCGGCTGCAGCAAGAAAGAAAATGCCGAGCATAATCAAATGTATGGAAACCGATTAGGTCAGAATTGAGTAAAGCTTTTAGGATTTCTTCCCTAACAGGAAGTGTCCTGTAAATCTCAGAAGACGGGAATGGACTGTGAAGAAAAAAACCCATCCTCAATCGATTAAACCGCCTTCTTAGAAAAGTAGGCAAGACCATCAAATGGTAATCATGAATCCAAACAAAATCATCTTCTGGATTAATCACTTCAATAACTTTTTGTGAAAAAAGCTTATTTGCAGCAACATAGGCTTCCCAGATCGACCTGTCAAATCTACCTCCATGATCAGCAGAAAACGGTAACATGTAATGAAAAAGAGGCCACAATTGCTTCTTACAAAAACCATCATAATACTTTTCCATCAAATTCGGGGGAAGGAAAGTGGGAACACATCCAAACCTATCCAATAACACTTGAGCAACATCATCTTGTTCAATAGGATCAACATCAACATTCAACGAACCAACATACAGAACCTCCATATCATCATGAAACCCATCTTTAATCCTCAAAATCAATGACTCGTCGTCCCAAGTAAAGCTCCAACCTTTATTATCAGGCCTTCTTTTAGCCTTCAAAGGCAATTGATTCGCCACAACAATCATTCGATCCATAGCAAGGGAAGACGGGTTATCAGAGGCAACACTACTTGCTTGATCATCATCAAGCTCAGTAATACTTCCAGGAACAGTCATTACACGGGGCATCTTTCGTTTCTCTCTTTCACGACCCATTACAGGGAAATTCCCTGAAGCTAACTCTAACAGATTCGTATACGACCTCGATTGCATCTTTACCTTTAAATTTCACAACTTTATAGAAAAAAACACCTTAACAAATGACCCAGTTCAAGAAACCCACCTACAATAAAATACCACAATCATTTTCTATACCGCAAAATCGAATCGATTTATATAAACAATCAAACAGTATAAATATAAAAGAAAGCAACCTGATTTGACAAGATCACAAATCATAAATAAAACAGATCAATATAAAGGAATGAAGAAAAATAGACTAACCTTTTTTTTAACTAGCTTTGGATCTTTGAAGCTTCGATCTTGAAGGACTAATTGAACATTTTGCGAGTGTTTTTGAGGTGGAAAAAGATAATGATGATGATGATGGGGGAAAATAAATTAGGGTTTGTTTTAATATTTCATATGAAATAAATGAATGAATGAATGATGTGTAAGAACTGTATATATATATATATATATATATATGGGGTTATCATCGATGCAGCGGACTGCATGATGCAGCGGGGTTTTTTTACCATAAAATTCAGGGGGCATTTTTATCATCAATCATTCATTTAACCTTATGTGAAAGCCGCTGTATAATCAAGTATGCAGCCCCGCTGCATACTTGATTTCCCCATATATATATATATATATGTACAACGTAAAAGTAAAATCATTTATATGGAATATTATCAGGATATATAATAATATAGAATAATAATAAGTTTTATTTTGTTATTGTTATATTTTAATATATCAGTAAAAGTAAAGTCATTTAACATTTAATATTAACTAACACGGTACTCGCGCAATACGACGGTGGTAACGACAGCGGCGGTGTGGTGGTAGCAGCGATCGGTGGTGATGGCGGCGACTGGTAGTAATGACGGCGACTGGTAGTAGTGACGGCGACTGTTGGTGGTGGTGGCGGCGGCGAGTGGTGTAGGTATTTGATTTAAAGAAGGTAATGGAAATATTTTAGAAAATAAGGGATTGGTGTTGTAATTTATTCATTAAAAGCAATTTGAACAATTTGGGTAAAAGGGAATTACCCTGGTTAGATTTTATATATAAGAAAATAAAAATAAGCGTTTGACTGAGTGTCAAACGACTTACAACCCATGCACCCACATGCATCAAACAGTAAAGAAATTGACATGCCACTTTCACATGAAAAAAACAGACATAACACTAGTCATTACAAGTTACATATTCTTAATTAATGAAAAAGGAAGATCCCATGTGTAACATCCCAAACCTTTTTAATCTAACCGTTAATTTGTCGTTAGTTACCGTTAACTAGTTTGAGTATTATATGTGTTTTATGTGTAATTAAA
>JAOXNX010000001.1:5967958-5978240 GCA_028566075.1 Solidago caesia | reverse complement strand
GTGGTCGTTCAGTATATCTTGTGTTGTGAAATCATATATATCACATCCCGTCTAGGGTGTCTAGAGCGGGTGTGACAGATTGGTATCAGAGCCAGGTTATATTGAACTAGGTTGCAAATTGATGTGCCTAGGCTAGAACCTCCGGAGTATAGTTTTGCATGACCACTTACTTGAACAATTTGAGTAGAAGGCCACTATATGTGTAGAGTAGTGCTACATGACTTTCATAGGGAATACATTAGAAATATAAGGCTATAAGATTTGTTTTTGATTCCGTATATCATTTCTAGTATGCTCATATGTTTTACTGATTTTGATGCTACTGCCGTACTGTTTTGGACGAATTTATACGGGGTATATATCAAAGTGTTGGGTCTAGAAATTTTTACCACTAAAAGTTTAGAATGTCTGGAATCAACTTGATTTTTCTTGGAATTTTTCTCCGAGAGAAACTATTTTTCAAAAATCCTCAAATCTTGACGCAACAGAATCATCACTGATCGGCGACATAAAAAGTTTTCTGAGATTTCACCATGATCCCGAACTTGAAATATTCTCAAATTTTTACAGTGATACAGTAACATGTTGAAAAATATACAGTAGAAAAATCAGGTCTAGACACTTTGGAATTTTTGAAATAAAAATTCGTGAAGTTACTGTTGAAAGAAGCCAGAAAACACAGTTTTGACCTCTTGACTTGTAAAGCTTGATTGGTTGACTTCCGCTCACTGTTTTGACCCAAAACCAATTGGAACATAAAGTAGATTCAATAAACTTCATTTTAGACTCAAGAATCACAGAAAAACGTTGTGTTATGACTAGTTTACAGCCCTCTAAACTTGACCCATAGTTGCTGATCTAACCAAAATGTGAAATGAATGATGCTTTCTTTTATAAATTTTCACTTGATCATGATATGTTTAAATATATGTGAAGATTTATGATTTATATGAATTTAGCTAAGGCCATACTTAGAATATTAGGTATTTTGTACTTTTTCTTTCTATTTTTTTTATTTATTGCTTTTCTTTTTATATATATACACTACCTACATGCATACATTTTCTGGTTTAAAAGCACCTATCTGTTGATACTTGACTTATTATGTTAGAAATATTTCCAACATAGATTGTGACCAATAGTAGCATATGGAAATGTTTAACGAATTCGACACAAGGTGTTGTAATATATAATCATAATAATGACTGCAGCATTATTACGATCGTATATTAAAATATCTTAAGTTATGTGCGTTAAATATGAAAGTATGCTAGTATGAGTCTTTAGAATTTAAGACTTTGATTATTAGCGAGATTTAATATAGGTAAGGCTAGGTTGCTAAGCCTAATAGTATGTCTAAGTCATATATCAATATAGATATACTTCACGTGAATGAGATTAATGAGGAAAGGAGAGAAGAGTAAGATTCATTAAAGTCACTTCATCCCTTTCAAGTATAAAAGTATATATATATATCTTTCCAAAACCAACGACTAAGTGATAACACTAATAATCAACCCACATCCTAACACTAATAATTATTGCTATTGTAATAATTTAACTAATCATATATAGATATTATTACCAAAACTACAATCATTCAACATATCCATCACTTTCAATATAAACATATCCGTCACTTTCAAATTGTTAGTATACTATTAATTGTTATTAATGATAACACTAATAATTACAGTAATCTGTAATTATTGCTACAATGATACGATATATATATATATATATATATATATAAATAATATAAAAAAATAATAATAAAAAAAAATCTACGCATGCTTAGTAATCAAAGCAATTTTGCTTAACAAACTAGTGTGTCTATCGATGCATACAACACGAAACGTTACAACTAGGTTTTCTTTTGTAAACAATTAGTTTTTGTCATTAGGATGGAAGTTGTAAAGCTTTTAATGGGTTTAAAATCATTTTAATGGGTTTCAAAAATTGTGGCCGACAATTCCAAAAAAAAAAAAACACATGGGTCATGCCATATTTTAATTAAAATAACTTTTACTATTGTTTTTATTACTATGATATTTTTTTATCTGTATGCATATAGGTGTTTTATTACCCATAATTATAGGATTTAATTATGAGTTAGTATCATACACAATTCAGCAAAACATACATATTGATTAATTACATTATTAATAATAGACTATAAGATAACAGAACCAAAAGTTTTAGTGTTACACATTTAACTATGACAATACTGAAGGCATAAAACAAACAAAAGGATAATCAAAAGCAATATTGTAGTTATGTAATAGTAGCACATGAATATATCTGCAAACATATCACAACACTTAATTAATAATACATACATAAGACAACACATGAACAGTAAATGAAACATCACAAGTAATATGCAATTATTATATTAATGTATTGCATGGAAACACAATTAAAGGTGTGTTAAACATATATTGCGTACCAACATATATATATATAGCTAACTAAATACACATAACGTATACAACATAAAAATATCACAAAAAAATAAAAAAAAATTAAAAAAAAAAAATTAATTAAAAATAATAATAATAATGTGTAAGGGAAATTCTTTTAACTAATTTTTTTTTTCCCTAATCGATAACAATTTTAAAAGAAATCAAATAAAATTGTATTTCATTATTGGCACAACACCCTAGACAGATAACTTGCGTATTCTCAAACACATAACAGATTTTACAACCACATTCATACATACAACATGCACAATATTAATATTATACTATAGCGTATAATTCATTAATATTAAGCACATTCGCATATAATGACAAAGTATTACTGGTACACATCTGGCACAACAATGTTACATGCTATTTATTGCATCACAACAGGAAATTAACATTTACACAAAATAACTACAATAATTGCAACACATTTAATGATTGCAACATTTGATTGATATACATTATTCATTATGCGTACTATTATAACCACAACACTAGTGCTGCCTTCACGTTTCACCAGTAAATTAATTACGTTGCACTACACTTGCTACTGCTTACACAAACATACTATATGCAATACCTTAATTCATTCATAGTTTAACACTACAATGTTAACACCACACACCATAAACTACGCATCTATAATACCGCTTTAAGGCATATGGTATAAATCAATAGTTATTTAGGAGTTGCTTGAAGAGAGTTTTTCATTTATATGTCTGATTATCTGTGATACTTTATGCACATTACTGAATACTGATGGTATTAATAATATAGCTACTTGTAATTTATCTCCTATAACTTAAATTACGCCGTATATATAGAAAAGAAGTATATTTTATGGTATAAAAAGCTGTATAACCAAGTTATAGTTCTAGCTAAATTTCGGGACGAAATTTCTAATAACCCGGGGAGAATGTAACAACCGCCAAATTCGGGGCAAAATTTTTCCGATTACTATAAAATTTATCAAAGATAAAACAATTAAAAATAAACTTTCACTTTATAAAATTAAAAATAAGACGATTAAAAGAAAACACCAAATACTAAGGTAATATAACTAATGACGTAATAAAGACATATTTAAATTTTTATTATTTAACGTCAATTATTTAGATTAAAACACGGGCTAAACATCTGGCAATCAATGACTAATACAAAACACTTGGAAATAATTACATAAACTTTCTCGTGAATAATAACCGTATTTGTGAATAGTGACTATGAATGGTAATCGTGAATAGTAACTATAAATAGTAATTTTGAATAGTAACGGTAAATAGTAAAGGTAAAAATTAAATTGTTAATGGTAATGGTAAAAAAATAAAACAGATGGACCCACGTCAAATAATTCATCAGAATTATGAATTCTGATTTCGAATTCGATTTTCAAAAAGTGAATAGTATAAAGTAAGCGTCGCTTTCATACTTTATCCTTATAATATAAACGTCCAAACCTGATTACAAGGCCTAATTGAGAAAAACTTATTAAAATGAAAGTTGTATATCATAATTTTCTGAACTTGTAGAAACTTGAATTTTCTCAATCGGAGTCCATATGAATAACTTATGATTAAAACAATGTATAAATATATATTACAAGGATAAATAAAACACATCATTAGAAGCATCTAAGAAGAAGTGGGAAACACATTTTTATCTATTTTATATATATTTAAATTCATAAATTATGAATCACGGGTCTAGTACACTAAATGTATGGACAAAAAGAATACTATAAACATACCTACCACTGATTCATGATTAACCTCATAATATAATAATAATAAAACTTAATCATAATATAATATAATAATAATAAATAAACGAAACGTTTTAAAAACGTTTATTATTTTAATATAATTATTCGATTATAATTTAAAATAGTTACTATTCACGGGACCCACTGATTTATAATATATTCGTTTCTCGTTCCTATATACTTATGAATTCTGAATTCAGAATTTGTGCCGAGAGAGTGCGAGAGAAAAAGAAAAGAAGAGAGTGCTCTGCACCACTGCTCCGTTCTTCGCAATACAGTGTCCGGTTACTCCGCTTAAATTTTATGTTATTTAGTTTTTAGTCACCAAAGATCCTCACGATCACCAAATCTTAGTTATATTTTTATATTTTCAGTCCGTGTTAAGTTACCACTGCAATCAAGTTACGTTGTTACGATTTATATTCAAGATCCTCTATTTGCTATTATTGGCCACTACAAACCAAGGTGAGTTTCCATTATCCCCTTCTTCAACACTTTTATATGATTTATTTGAGGACTGATACATGCTTAAAAACTATTTGATGTACTTATATGTATGAAACTTTGAACGATATTTACAGAATTATATGATATATAATATATTATGTGAGTTTCCATTATCCCCTTCTTTAACACTTTTATATGACTTATTTGGGGACTGAAACATGCTTAATAACTATTTGATGTACTTATATGTATGAAACTTTGAACGATATTTGAAAAATTATATGATATATAATATACTATGTGAGTTTCCATTATCCCCTTTTCAACACTTTTATATGATTTATTTCGGGATTGAGACATGCTTAAAAAAAACTATTTGATGTACCTATATGTATAGAACTTTGAAGAAATTTACAAAACTATATAATATTTGATATATTATGTAAGACCACTTTATTTCTTTTACCTTTGGGGTAAAATAAATACTCTTTACTTCTTTTATGAACACAAGTACTTTAAAAATGTATACATGGTTTGTCTAAGTTTGATGTTCACTTAAGTCCTTCTTAATCATGAAACGTTAGTCATGGTAACATGAACGTGGGTATCTCGAGTAGCGCTACTAGGGATTGACAATCCTCATCAGGGGTGGTGTGTTTTTTTTAACACTGACATATCGGGTGTGACATATCCGGAACACTTAAGTACTCTGAACAAAGTACTTACTCAAGGCACAACTAGTCAGTTTCGTTTCATGAGCTTAGTACAATATATACATTCTGTTTTTCCCCGAGCATTGATTAATTTGTTTGATCAATGGCTACTTTTCTTTATAGCATTGTGGTAATGCAATGGCTACTTAAATCTTGTGGTTCATGACACTTATACAAATATATACTTTTCTTATAGCATTATGGTAAGGCAATAGCTACGTAAATCTTGTGGTTCATGACACTTATACAAATATATATTTTTCTTTATAGCATTGTGGTAAGGCAATGGCTACTTAAATTTTGTGGTTCATGACACTTATACAAATATATACTTTTCTTTAAAGCATTGTGGTAAAGCAATGGCTAGTTTTCTTATAGCATTGTGGTAAAGCAATGGCTATTTAAATCTTGTGGAATATACTTTTATTCTGAAAACTTATGGAACTCACCAACTTTATGTTGACTCGTTTTAGCATGTATTCTCAGGTAACTAGATGCTCCTATCTGTGCATGTGACCACTCTACTAATTAATATTGTTAAATATTAAATAAATGTTTTCAATAACAGTATCTCTTTTCAGATTTTATAATATAAATTTGTGAACGAAGTTGTTTATAAATGTATTTTAAAGATGACAACGTTTTGTGTCGTTCATTATATTTTGTGTTGTGAATCGATGCACGTAACATCCCGTCTAGGGCGGGTGTGACAGATAGGTATCAGAGTATAGGTTATAGTGAACTAGGTTGCAAATTGATGAGCCTAGATTATAACCCTACACATAAACCTATTTACTTGACTACTTGTGTTAGAAATATTTCCAACATAGATTGTCACCGATCATAAGTAATATGGGTTGCTTTATAGTAGCATATGGAAATGTATAACGAATTCGACTCAAGGTATTGTAATATATAATCATAATAATGACTACAGCATTATTACGATCGTATATTAAAATATCTTAAGATAAATGCCTCAGTGATGAACATCATATGTCTAGCGATATGAAGTGATGATGATAAGGAAACATGGCATGATGCTATCATAAAAACACATGATTAACGTTTTTATAATTGCTTGATGTAATGAGGAATTATCAAAATCATGGATCATTAGGAAAGAAGTATTCCTCGCAGTAGGAGTTAGACTCCCGTATCACATTCTTCACTATTGTCATCGATAAGTTCCACCAATAAATAATGAATTATATATAAGGATAACATGTTAATTGGAATCTTTGAAAACTAATAGACAAAACAAATTGGCTAGGTTGCTAAGCATAATTGTCACACCCTCAAAAATGCGGAATTTAAAGGTGTGAACATATTCGTAAACAAATTTCACATTATAGCAAACGACCTCTAAATGAGACATTTTTAGAAATGTTTACTGAATAATTTCATTAATCGATCATAAGAGGATCTTTAAAATATGACATCTGCATAGGTTTCTTCTAGTATGCAATTGTGACTCCAAATGTATGCATCAATCTTAGGCATCATCTAGCTCAAGTACCCGAGAATACACATTTTGAAATACGTCAACATAAAGTTGGTGAGTTCACAGTAAAATATAACAATTGACCTTTGACTCATAAGTTTTGAGTATTATAATGTTCTTAGACAAATATCAAATAAATGTGATATTGTTCAACCAAATTTTTTTTTTTAGAACGTCAGAAGTATATTATATTAAAATTCTAGCAAGGTGCTAGAAAAGAGTACACTATAAAGTATAAGCAAAAGCTACTCTAGAGATACAACACAAACTAGAGCCATCTCGTGGTTTTAACAGCAAAGGCTACAAAAGGGAGCGAAAAAACTCATGCAAATTACGACAAGCTAGACATGAGAAAAATCCCTACCATCAGAGGCCGAGCCACTGGTTTTCACTCTGAGATGTTTTTGATGTGACCCCATACAAACCAAGAGGAAGAAACAACCCGATACAACCCGAAACAAAACTCAACTAGGCCATGCGCCTAGCTAGAAACCGACAACAACAAAAACGAAACGCCTATCTATTATCAAGAGGATTCACGAGCCACGATTCCCAACTTCCATGAGCTCTCCTGTTCCTTTTCTTGATCCACAGAAACAAAAAAGAAACAATAAAGTTACACAAGTCATTAATAGTTTCATGAACACCATTGTGTTTAAGATTGTTCCTAGCTTTCCATTCCATCCACCAAGTAGTGAAAATAATGGCTTCAATAATACGTTTCTGTTTAGCCTCCAATCGCAAACTATCAAGCCATTGCATCACGTCATTAGGACTAGAGTCCGGAATAGTGATAGCATACCATAAGTTAATCCAATCTCTAATACGCTTGGCAAAGTGGCATTGCCAAAAGAGATGAGCCACAGTTTCGATCCCATTATCACATCGATCACAATTTATTGAATTAATGCTGATGCCCCTGCTAGAAAGTTTAAAATGTGTCGGCAAGCAATCACGTAAAAGTCTCCAAACAAAGATGTTAACTTTTTTTGGAACTAAACTATTCCATCGTGTGCTAGTCTCGCAGATAGGAAGATTAAAGTGATCAAGCGTAGACCGCACATGCGCAACCACAAACGATGTCTTACCATCCAAGTTCCATTCCCAAGTATCATCAACTTTCGATAAAGAATCCGGGAGTAATTCATTCAACGTAATTAGTTGCTCCTCCTCTCTACCTTGCCTAGGCGATCGCCTCCAATAAGAGAAGAATAGCTTAAGTGATTTCAATTAAGAATCTTGTTGAATGGATTTTTGACGGATGTCACAGTATCTACCCGTTAAATGAAATTTCATTCGGATATTTAGATTGTGCCTCTAAGTAAAATATTCAGATGTTGTTGTTATACGTTCTTTTGAGAATTCCCTCAAGAGCTTTATCAATTGCTAACGACATTTCTTTCTCAGATGTAATTCAACCTTATAAACAAAAGTATATACATTTAGTGATGATCTACCTCTAATATAATATCGGTCCTTATGTATAGGGTGTACCTATGGTTAACCTACCAGATCAATGGTATATTAATGGTATATCGTTTGTTTGTATATATACTTTCAGTTAATCAATACTTCTTAGCTCAAATAGGCATTTAGTCTATCGCAAGCAAGTAGTTCTTACTACGTTACCGAGATATCTTTTGATTGATGATATCACCTCTTTAAAGATTAGGTTCTATAGATTTTAACATTCTAGCACTTCTAATCATAACCATAGTCATTATTCTTATTTGTTATGTACTTGTTGCTACTGCCATTGCTTTTGTCGTAACTTCTTTTTTTCAAACTTTCTTTTTAGTTATAAATCTTAGTGTAACCATTCTTGTTACGAATTCTAACTATCATAATCTTTCTTACTTTTATCTTTCACAATCCCTTTTATTGGATATTTCTACAAAGTATTTAGTAACTAAGACATGATTCCTTAGATATGAGATTTGCGTTATTAAGTTAATTCATATTATTTAGAAGAGGCGTACCCATAACGAATTTAGGGTCCTCATAGTCGTTACTCTCGGTTATCATTAACTTTCTCGTGTTCTTGCTCAGCATCTGGATACATTAACATTCCTCCATGTTGTTGTTCAGCTTCTTGATCCATAAACAGTGGAGAATTCCTTCCGAAATGCCTTTTTTTTTTCCACAGTTAAAATAGCTATTGTTGGCGCCCGGAGCCACTGCTCTACAATCTTTGGTAAGATGACTCATTTTCCTACATTTATCACACAATTCCATAGTGCATGGTCCTAGATGATAACGTTTGTATATGTTGCAAAAAAAACTTGGTTCAAAGGTATGACGAGTTACTACTTTGTCCAACGTAGTATGCATTGATGACTTCTGGTTCCTTGTATGGTTGTTTCCATTACCACCATTTCTGCTATTGTTTTTCGTCTTCATCGTGCGAGTAGAGTCTGAATTATTGTTACGGCATTTAATTGTTGCTAGTATTTGTTTCGAGAATGAGATTGCTAGGAGAAATCCTATATGTTATTTTGATGACTAACACAAATGGTAAGATTATTATTATTGGTTATTCATGGTTAGTTTGTGGCCCGCAATGATGCTACCTTCAATATGTTAACATATTGATGGCATATCAAAACCTAAACTAACCACTTCTACCCAATAAGAGATTTTGATACTTTCACATAGTATCATGTAATCGTAAAAACGTTATACACCATTTTTATGATAACATCACATCATGCATTTTTACCAAAGTCATTTATTTTTGAGTTCAATAAGCGTAACGGGACTCGTTGTTCGAATTTTAAATAAAAAAAATGAAATGAGAGAATCAAACTGTTTAGAATCGTCTTTAGATGAGTCGTCTTTCGGATGAATTTTCCTCTAGTGATTCAACATTCCTTGATCTTCGTTGATATTCTTAGATGGATTTGTTGACAGTATTTTGTTATTTGCAAAAATAACTCAAGAGAATTAAAGGTTCGAAAATTATAGTAAGTTAGGTATTTCCTTAGAAGATGAGTGTTTGATAACAGTTTATTCTATGTTCTCGAATCTGAACATAGCAAGTTATAATATTGTAGTTGGGATTTAAACTCGTGTGTTCATAGAAATGTAAAGACATTCCAAGTGGTGTGGACTTCTCCAAAACACCTTGATAAAATTATGTAGTGTGGACATTCTCCGAAGCACTATGATAAAATAATGTAGTGTGGACTTTATCCGAAGCACTATAATGATAATAATAATGTAGTGTGGACTTTCTCCGAAGCACTATAATGATTTTCAAATTATTCGTTGCGTATTTTGTGTTAATATATTAATGGGGTTATTTCTATGATCAAGTACTTAGTTCTATAAGCATCACTATGATCTAGATAGCATCTACCCGTTAAATTTAAGCAACCTTAAATTT
>JAOXNX010000001.1:5893801-5919637 GCA_028566075.1 Solidago caesia | reverse complement strand
TCTAAGCGGTATTGGTACCGAAAATACCGGTACCGAACCGGTACCGAAACTATAACTTCGGTACGGTATTCGGTTCCCACTTTTGATGATAACCGGTTCCGGTACCAAGCGGTTCGGTACGATACGGTACTGTACCGAAAACCATCTCTATTATTATCATTCATATATATTAAATTAACTTATCGATATATCAGTACTCCACATATAATTTTCAAAGAACTATTATTTTTGGGGATATCATCTGTACTGTAACATTACGCAACCTTAGGTACTGCACTTCTCACATACCGGGGATTTAATATGTACATTTAATAAACTTTAGGGGGCAAAACGGAAATTTTTTTTCTTAACAAATCTGCATTACGGATCATTTCTCCATTATTTTTAAGTTATATAGCCATATATCTATCATAATGTATTAATCGAGAATATTATGTCACATCAAAATTCTGAAATTGTTATGCCGTATTAAATTTACACTACCCTTATTAAATCTAAATATATAATATTTTAACATGTAGTCATTTAACATGGGATAAAACTCATTTAATTCATACATAAACTTTATGACTAAACAACAATGTTTGGAATGCTTTTATATATAAAGTTTTGTCTTTACTCATATGCATATATGAATCTAAAATCTAGTAACTAATTTGAAGTCTCAGTTTATTAAAGTCAGAAATTATCTATAAAATAAGAGCAACATAAGAAAATAAATTCCAACTATGCCAGTAACTTTCCATATAAAAATCAAATTTATTATTAACTATAAATATAATAAAAATCACTGTACATTTTTGAAAAAATATAACTTCACAAACCCTTAGCAAGACCCATAAAAAAAAATCATGCACCTTTAGTTCTGCATAATAAATATGTTTGTGACAAATTCGTGGATGATTTGAAGCTTTACATTTGAGACACTCGTCAATCCAACACCATTACAATTAGTCATTTTTAAATTTATAAATAATTACGATTAATTGGTATAGTTCTAAAGAAGCAAATTTGTCATTCATCTTTCAAAAGAAAAAAAAAAATAAAAAGAAGCAAATTTGTCATTCATTGCAATGACGTTTGGTTTATTATTAGTTCAAGTTATTAGCTTAGCTTGTAATATTCCGATTAAGATGATTGGTCTACCGACTCTTTTTTTTTTATTTTTTTATTTTAAAGGTGTGGATTACTACTCGCGAATATCGGGAGGTCTAGCATACGTTGTCTTAACCGGGTCCGCGCTAGAGAGCCCTCTCGCCCCCAATTTAAACCCCTATCACCTAGAGATCTGGAGGGGAAAACTCACCCAGACCCACCATAGGTGGAAATTAAATGCTTGTGGCCACCCCAAATATGCCTAGGATAGGACTCGAACCCCTGACCTCTTGTGAGAAAAGAAGCCTCCTTGCGACTATACCATTTGGTGATGGTTAGTCCACCGACTCGTTTTAATTTAAGTAAGCGTGGGATGGAAATTTCCTCTATCCTCTGTCCCCTTTGCGAGATTAATGCTGAAGCAAGTGAACATCTTTTCTCGTCTTGCAATTAATACATAGACCATTCATATATGAAGGATTGGCTTTACCCCACTGGAAGTTCTAGATTGGATTCAACAGAGCTGCCTTACTAGGAAGTTCTAGATTGGAAGTTGTCTTTAAAAGGGGTTCGGACTCTAATAAAGAAGTGTTTCAGTTCATAGTCTCAGTTTCTTTTTTTCTGAATTTCGGTTAGATCTAGGAATCTCCCTATCTCGTGGAACTTATGGGCTTTAAACCCGTCTTTCTATTTGTAATTGTCTTTTGTATTTTCGGCGTCTTGCCGAAAATTTATTTTATATTAATAAAAGTTGGTTGTTTGAAAAAAAAAAAAGGATTGGTCTATTTTTTGATACCTCTGGACTCTATGATTGTGTTCAATAATTGAATCGCTCGTCCCTTTAGTCCAATTTGAACTTTTTTTTTTTAATTAGAGAAATTTTTTCAATTCCCCATTTCTCTTTCACTTTTGTTTCATTTTCTTTATCACCGTCAAGGCAACAATCCATGCACTATTACCCGAATCCTGCCACCATTTAAAATGATCGCCCGAAAAACCTGTAAAAACGCAAGTCCCACATTGGAGAAAGAAAAACTCTCTCTCTCTCACTATATATATAAACTTATGGACTACGCCCTTTATCACCAATTGGTGTTAAAGTGGAACCCCAATAGGCTTATATTAGACTTCATAAGTTGAGCTAAAAACGATCCTAACAAGTGGGATCAAAGCTACGGTCGTCGCCCAGTGTTAATGTGGACGGAATCCTTAGTGACTCTCGGCTCCGGTAAATCCTAGTGATCGTCTTGTCTTTAAATTTCTTGAGAAGGCTTGATCTTAAGAGGCGATGTCATCCTTGAAAGGGAGGCCCAATGCGGAATTTGGGTCTGAGAGGGGGATTGTTGTGTGTAAACCCAAGTCTCACATTTAAAAGAAAAAAAAGAAACTCTAAACATATATATAAGTTTATGGGCTACTCCCTTTATCACTAGTTGTTTTAGAGTGGAACACTGGAACCTCATTGAGCTTATATTGGACTTGATGAGTTAAGTCTAAAATTTAACAAGTTTGAATCCAGGTTTTAAAATAGAACCCCATTAGATTTATATTGGGCTTGATGAGTTCAAAATCATTTTTATAGTTACATATTCATAACATATTATAAAACCTACCACCATATCTATTCTTTGAAAAAAACACATGTGAAACGATGCACATTCTCTCTTTCAAAACTTGAAAAAAATAAAAGGTTATGTTTCATGACATTGATCATGAGAAATGACTAACTTGAACATTTGTAGAAGATCAAGCAATGCTTAAACATTTTCATGCTAAGCCGCCAGTACAAGTATACGCAAACCACAATAACCGTGAGTGTCAAAGGCACCAAGAAGCCATAAAACCTGTTCCTCCGAACAAGAGCAACATCAGAAACATGTTTAAAGATGTTAGTAACTTGGTTCCTGTCTATAATTATAACAATTAAAGTGCTTAATAGAATGACCGAAAACAAAAATTAACAGAAAAAAAACAACCAATTGTTTCCATATACCAAACTACCAATAGAATATGGGTTATACCGTTATAGTCATGGAAGTGTAACGCACTTCATTAAAATATTTATTTTTAATCATGTACTTTGTTCAATTGGATCATTGTACTCTTAGTTTTAAATTCAAAATCTTATGATATTTAAATACAAACTTACATGATTTTTAATATATTTCAATTACAATTTTATAATTTATAAATGAGTGCAATGATCAAAATAAATAAATTTTAAAAAGTATAATTACAATTTTAAAACTAAATAATATGACAATGACAAGAATGGAAGGGGAAAAAAAAGGTGCATAATTAAAAACAAATATTTAAAAGAAGTGACTTTAAGTCTTTAACCAAGGGCGGCCCTGGGGAGGGACATACCGATCTTCGTCCCAGGCCCAAATTTTTTTAGGATCATAAAAAATAAGAAAAAAATTGTTTATAACTTTAGTTGTTATCTATATAAAAAAAATTTGTTTATATATTTGAATTCGTTGAGGGCAATGGACTTTTTTTTTATTGCTCGTCCTAGGACTTGAATAGTTAAATTCTTAAGACCTATAGAATATAGATTTTTTTTTTTTTTTTTTTTGAAGGTTGAGTTTCGATTCAGACGTGAGTGGAGGCGGTTTAACCTGCTATTTGCAGGACCTCCACACCCCTCCTTATGGAAAATACCTTTGGGATGTAAACCTCCAGGCTCGAACCTGAGACCTGTAGTAACCTCACCCCCGGAGCCCCACATAGTGGATGATTAGAAAGCCCCTGGCCAACTCACCTAAGTGAGTTGGTTTCTAGATTTTGGAGTAGTTTACAGAATTAACTTTAATACAAAGTAAGAAAAATAAACGCTTTAATATGAAGTATGATTTAAGTATTAACAATCATAATTCTGTTAGGAAATTGGCAAACTCGCCAATGATTATGCATTTCATCTTATTCCTAAATAATTGGAATGCTAAGGCCGCGTTTAGTTGTGGGAGTTTTTTCCTAATTTTCTATCTTTAATTTTCCAAGAAAATGGAAGGGGTTTTACATCTCTAGAAAACAATCATGTACATGAACAATGAAAATTTTAAAATCATGAGATTTGCATATATAATTTTTTTCCGCCAATCAGTGTGTAACATCAAGCCAAACACGACACACACTAGATTGTATCTTTTCATGCATGTACCGTAATCCTTAACTGTACGTGTATCTGTACTCACCATTCTCAACTGCCACACAAACCAGTGAGGTTTGCACCTTATAAAAAATGGTGAAATTTGAAGTGTAGTAGTTGAGAGAATGAAGTAAGCTCTTTAGGTGCTCTTTGTTTTTTATATCGACATTGTTTTATTTTATTTCTGCCATTGCTTTCGCCTTCCAATAGTCTCAATGGCCAGAATAGTTATATACATAGCTTTTGTTGTCTATTTAAACCCGGGTTCTTTTGGTACTTGAGTTATTCTTTTTTACCTTGGTTTTGTGCTATTTCGTGTCAAAAGATTAGTAACCAACAAAATGGCTGCAAATGATGTGCCATGTTGTGAAACTATGTTTTGGGTCTATTTAGCCTCAGCTGTTGGCTTGGTGGCTTTTGCTGGACTTATGTCGGGTCTAACCCTCGGATTAATGTCTCTTAGCCTTCTTGATCTTGAGGTGCTCATAAAGGCTGGTCAGCCTAATGACCGAAAGAATGCAGGTTAGTCAAGCTCTTGATCTTTACTTTACTAGTCATTTAAGAATTTGGTTGTAACTTTTACTTGCATTTTGTTTTTGCAGAAAAGATCATGCCCATCGTGAAGAATCAACACCTACTTCTATGTACACTTCTCATATGCAATGCCATGGCGATGGAGGTACTTAAATTTCAATATCAGTCATTCAGGATTTCCATACCTTCAAAATCATGAAATCTCTCTTTTTGTTGTGTCAACAAGGCTTTGCCAATTTTTCTTGACTCGATTCTTCTGCCTTGGACGGCAATAGTTATATCAGTAACCCTTGTGGTTGCTTTTGGTGAGGTAAGTTCTTGATTCTTTTCACCTGTGGCTAGTTATTTTTATTAACATTTTCTTATGTAAATATGTTGGTTATGTCTTTAGATTATACCTCAAGCTGTCTGCTCACGATATGGACTAGCTATTGGTGCAAAACTATCACCCATAGTTCGGGTGCTTGTCATAGTTGTCTTTCCCATAGCTTATCCCGTCAGCAAGGTATCTTACTTCATTTATGCTGTAGAACCTCACCAATTCTTTTTTATTTTAGCTTGAATGGTAATATGCTTTAAAATGAGAATTTATTTAAGAATATTTCTTTCATTTGAACCTGGAAACTTAACAAATATATCAGCAACATAATAACACGATATACACAATCGTTCAATATTTTCAATGAAATTTTTTCTTAGTTGGAGACTTGGAGAGTTCAAGCAGTAGAAGAAATGCTGAAGTTCTAACATAGCGGAAACTTTTCTGATTTAAATTTTGACAGCTATTAGATTACATCCTTGGTAAGGGGCATTCTGTGCTTTTGAGACGCGCAGAACTCAAAACATTGGTGGATATGCATGGTAATAAGGTATGGTTAATGCACGAAGAGATTCGAACATATATACTGGACTACATTTTAATCACTAAACTGATAATTAACCGTGTCAACCAATTGACTATTCGACTATTCATTTCAGGCCGGGAAAGGTGGAGAGTTGACAAATGACGAAATTACAATTATAACCGGAGCTCTGGATTTAGCACAGAAAACCGTCAAAGATGCTATGACACCAATATCTGAAATATTTTCCCTCGAGATGAACTCCAAACTGAATGAGTATATACTTGCCTTCAATCATAATGTTTGTTTCTTTCTTTTCATCTAATAGTCATGGCTGACAGCTTATAATTTCATAGGGACACTATGAATTTGTTATTAAGCAAAAAGCATAGTCGCGTGCCTGTCTATTTACAAAGACCAGAAAATATAATTGGCCTTATCTTGGTAAGCAGTTTGAAGCTTCAAGTTATTTGAAATATTTAGACAATAAAAGAAAAATATAACCGGCCTTAACTTTTACTTTTGTTATTATTCCATATCGTGGTTTAGGTAAAAGGTCTAATAAAATTTAGACCTGAAGATGAAGTTCCGATTAAGAATCTCAGTATTCGGAAAATTCCTAGGTACATTTTTCTTTTTCATGATGAAATAGTTTGTTGGTTCCTTTTATTCTACGAGTATTAAAAAAGAGGCTGATATACTCTTTGGTTTAAATTGATTCTATAGGATACATGAATGTTTACCACTGTATGCGATGCTAAACTTGTTCCAGAAAGGACAAAGCCATATGGCAGTTGTAGTAAGGAGCAAAAGTAGCGCGATCAAGACACATGTCAACTCAAATCTAACTCAAATTAATGTGGACAAAACAGGTCTCTCTTATCCTTGTGAATGGCATCCTAAGACGCGTATTTTTTTCATGTGTTTTTCTAGCAATGACGAACTTGCATTACTTACAGGTCAGAATACAAAACTGAGCATCTACAGATCTTCCAGCGATCCTGCGTCTCAAAATTTAGCACCAGATACTACTATTTCAAACGGTGTATTAGACTCGTTTCCAAATCCAGATGAAGAAATTATCGGTCTTATAACAATGGAAGATGTTTTGGAAGAACTTCTGCAGGTTGGCAATTAGTACTACTATTACCATCAAAGTTGTTATTGTCTATAGAGCTCTTGGCTGTAATGGCGACACCACCATACACAAATTTTGCCACTTGTGTTTCTTAAATATGTAGTTCGTCTATATTGATGAATTGTTTCTCTTTTATTTCTTATGACCTATATCATATCATTTTGAAGGAACCTATACAAGATGAAAGGAATGAGTATGTCGACGTAGACAACATGTGAGTCGATCTCTTGATAAAAGCATTATTACTAAGTTGAAACACACTTCCTAACATATAAGTCCGGTTTGTTTCTTTTGCCTTCAGAATGAAAATCAACATACTTCCATCTTCGTTAAGATCCGGAGCAGCATCTGCATCTCATTTGGACTGGAAAAATCTTGTGTCATCTCCGGTTCATTCATCACCTTCTCATACACCAATGTCTTCACACCATCAGAATTCTGCACCAACTTCACCGATGTCTCCATTTATTCAGTCACCCTTCAAAAAGTCAACTTTCTATGCTTCGCCTACAAAATCTATACCAAACTCTCCTATGGGACCTGTCAGCAGCTCACCATCTTCATATAGGGTAAGCCACAGTAATCTGTGTCGTCACCTCTTTACATGTTACTGCTAAAAGTGAGAAAACAGCTAAGTCAGTTGGCTTGGATAATGGGTCCTAACAAGATTGAGTCAAAACGGGTGATTTGTTGCACGGGTTGAAATAGGTCAGGTCGGGTTGATCCCAAATGTTTTTTGATCAACATGTTAATTTATTTCATTAATAATTGGTCTATCAAATATGGTTACAAGAATCATATTTTAATTGGGGTTAGTACTTCAAAATATAAGTAATTTTACACGTTTTGTCATAGTGGGTATCCAACTTTAATCCTGTGCATTGTATGTAAGTAACTTGTTATTATGATCGAATCATGTAAAAGTGTATACGTGGCAAACCATATGAGCTGTCACGTGTAAGTTTTTGATTGGTGCAAATAAAAATGTTACTTGATTTGATCAAAATAACAAGTTACTTACATACAATGCACAGAATCAAAGTTGGTTGCCCACTATGACAAAACGTGTAAAGTTTCTTGCATTTTAAAATACTAAACGCAATATAGAATTATAGATATAGATATGGATAAGCTATCAACAGTGTATATTCTTGGTGTGATCTGAATAAAAAACCATGTATAGAAAAAAAAAAAAAAAAAAATCCATTTACACAAGTACAACACTTTTATGTTTCTACAGATATTGATACATGTCAAAATATTATGTTTTGAAGTTTTAGCAGGTATTAACAAACTGCCTACCCAATTTTATTATTGATACATTAAATGATAGTAATCTCTATATTATTACAACATAGTAAGTATTAGTATCCCTTTAAGTGATAATTCGCTTACATTAATGCAGAGGCGGTACGAAAATGTCCCCTCGAAATTTAAATTTTTTCATGGATTTTAAAATTTTTCCATTTATTTATAAATTTTTTCTATAGATGTTTAAATTTTGCTCCCTTTTGGTTTTTTATTTTATGGATTTATTTTTTTAACAGCAAGTTAGTAGTTAGTATTCGAGACCCCACAATGACATCCAATTGGCCAGTATGCATAGCTCGAACCACGATACATGATCCCTTGATACCACCCCTAAGGGAAACTCTCAGGGATATTATTCTAAGGAGGATGTCCTGTGAGAGACTCAAACCTGAAACCTCTCTAAGGAAAACCTCCCCCTATCCCTCATGTTGCAAGTAGGTGGCCACTTAATCTAACTCGAGTGGTTATGGAATTTTTTATTTTGCCCATTTTTAGATTTTTTTTTTCTGACCGTCCCGGTATTTCTGCATTACTTTTAGTTTTGACATGAACTACGGTTATAATGTAAAACCGGGAGTAAGTTGTCAGAATATACTCAAAACACAACCACACAATATTCAGTTATTCACGTACTACCCATCTCAATATATAATGTCAAAAAATAATATTTATTTCTTTTTTATAAATTATGAGTACGTCTCCAAATAATTATATTTGGCTAATTTGGTTAAACGTAACCATAATCACACATGTTAATAACCAAAAATTTTACCACATCTTACCCATAAAAAATAACTCCCTCTAATATATTGAACAGCTAATGAATATGGTAAACTTTGTCAAGTCGGAATATCTGTTCACCAACGCTTCTTGCCTTAAATGGGGTTTAGGAGGAGAGTGTGAGCACCAAAACCATATATTATATTAGAGATTTGTTTATTTGAGTTCAACTTTTAAGTTGGAAACTAAATCCTAACCCTTAGATTAAAACAATCAATGGTTAAGATTAGATTTTAAAACTTAAATAGATTTTTATGGTGGAGGGGCATATTAGACATTTTACCCACTTTATATTAACAACCCTAGCATACATCATAAACAATATGTAGGAAAATATTAATAAGAAAGTAGTTAAAACAATATGTTTTTTCTTTTAAACTGGCTCAAAATCATCAAAATCACCAATGAGCTTTTCGTCTGAAGAAGATAAAAGAGGTTACTATCCAAACATTTACATTTAATTACTTACTAGGATTGTTACCCGCGCGTTGCAGCGGGGTAACATGCCTCTAAAGAGACGTATTAATTACTTACTAAGATGTTGTGTATGCTAAGGAGTCAAAAAGCAGATATTGTTGAGATCAGTGCATTGTCATTTTGTAGTTTGAATTTTGAAGTTATAGAAGACTACAACAAAAGGTGTGATACTGCCCAATGCATACTAATGTTCTTAGTATATGTACAAAATGCAAAATACCAATGAGGATTTGTTAGTTTGTTTGTAGTAGGCATTGGTATTAAACTTGCATTAGAGCAAAAGATTTTTTCTCAAAAGCTTTTCTGTTAGTATACATGTGTTGTGTTTTTGTACCTGATAGTTCATGTGCTTGTCTTTTTTGGGTCAACATTTTTGGGTTAGGGGTGAATAAGCCTATCTTTGTTTTGCCTTTGTGCTTTGTTGACTACAAATGTTCTGTCTTTTCTTACTGTCTGCTAGAGGAGACATGGTATTCCTATGAGTTTTAAAATGGGATCAAGCATTGTTTTTTGATCAATGTATGTTTCATGACCATGTCCTCGCAAGTTGTATCGAGCATTTGAGTCATTGCCTCGTTGAAGAAGACTACTTTTGTGCTTGAGCTATTATCTTCAACGGTGGCATTTACACAGTACCTATAACATAATGCATTCAGTTAGATGGTTTTGTTGATCATGCGGTAAGATAAAACTGTAAGTGTAAAGTGGTACAGATCTTCAAGGCCTGTAATTAACAATGTGATTGCTGATTTTAGTAATTGTAGTCAACAAAAGTAAGTAAACAAAAAAACTTATGTAATACAGTTAAAAGCTACTAAACTTACACTATAGAAGATATACAAAGAGGCAACAAACCTTATAGTTCATGATATTGAAAACACTTTATCTTGTTTAAAATTATTTATTACATCTCGCAACATAATAAATAAGTTTTGAGCCGTATGAGGATACTCAAAGTTTTCAAAATCAATCGTACGCTTCATCATTTACCACGTTCAGGATCAACCCAATGTGCGGTAACACACGTAAGAACCGGGCAAACCATGAGGAGCCGACTAAACATTAATTGTTAAGTTTACATTTGTTTTTAAGTTTTCAAAACCATTTAGTAATTCCGTTTTAGCCTTTTTTTCATATTTTCATACAGTCACGTCTAAGAGTAGCAAGACTTGAGTATATCGCGGTTGAAGAACGTTTTGAATGACCTTAGTCAATCGCGGGTTGTCGAAGTGGTTGAATAGCAAAGCATCTTGAATCACAAAATGTGCATATTCTTGACGACACCGCTCCGCGGAATATGCAAAAACACTCTGGTCTCATGACATCGATGATTGATCCGGTTGTGGAACAGATCGGGTTCCTTCACAATATTTTTCGGTATGCAATTTTAATGTTGTGTTGGAATCCTTGGCCAAAAATTTCCCGCATTGTAAAAAATGCGCCATTTGCGACGCATCCAACTTCACCAAATCAAAGTTACACTAAACCGTTGGATTTCAAGTTGATCGTTGGTGCATTTGAAGAACACATACAGGTAGAACTTTGAGTTGTCATTTTCTCAAGTGTTTTTACTAATTTTTAAAATGCTTCGAGTGTGTTTGAGCGTTGCGTCTAAACTAAACTCAACATACCTATTTATACTAGTTTTAGGATGTCAAAAAAAAAAAAAAAAAAAGTCAAAAAACGCTCCTAACGTTCATACGAACGGCTAGTCCCACAGCTATATAAAACCGCCTGTTTTAAAACCGGTTACAAATAAACCGGGTGTAACGGCTAGGAATCCAAACCGAGTGGAAACCGGCGGTTTTTTCAAAACCCGAACCGGTTTTAGTCAATACTGGTTTGACCGGTTTCGGGTTTTGTTTTTTTCCGGTTTTTTGTACACGACTAGTGAATACTACAGTCATTACCTCTGTGATACTTGATCAATGTAGAGCTGATGTGTGTGCAACAATACATAAATGTTAAAGAACTTGAAATAAAATTTCGATACAAAGTGGGGGGAAGTTATGGAGTCTCAAAAGAGTTCTACAATTGAGAAATCTAACAGTAACACCAGTGGTTTAGTTCCAAGCAACTAGTTTTATACAGCAATCAAGTACTCGAGCCGATAAATGTTTTGTAAAGCCTCTACTATGTCTTTTTGTTGTTTAGTTTATATATTATATTATATTCTCTTTTCAATCTAAATGCATCAACAAACAGTGTATTCGCAGTCCAGTAGACGAGTGAGAATGAGCTCACAGCTTGGCCGCTCGTTTGGTTCCCCCCAGCAATATGCAAGATTGTCAATCATATAAATATAACACTGCATAATTCGTTTTAGGACTTAAATGTAAGAAGTGAACAAATATCAAGACCATGTACCAAGAAACAATATAACTGAAAGAAAATCAACCCTCTTATTATTTGATCATATGCAAAAAGAGATAAGAATAAGATGAAGTCAGGCCACATGTTGGCATTGATGCAATTTATATGACATCGATATATGGTTAACCCCTGCCTACCCAGTCAGAAAAGAAAAGGGGAGCAGATAAAGAATGATGACGCCACTTAAAGTCTAAAAAACAAATTGAAGTGGCTTTTAATATATATGCAATATAATTTATATTCTATAAAGTGCATAGCGCAATTTTGGCCCGTTTAGTCATGATTAAGACAATTCATTTTATGGTTTATCTCTAATGAGTTCGAAAGGATAAACTAAAAAAATAGCATACAAAATACCTAAAAAATGGGACAGACAAGTATAGGTTACCCAAAGTGTAACTTTAATGCATTTAACATCGTATATCATTTTACTAAAATAATTAGATTATTATCATAAATGATAATAACATGCGACAGACTAACTTTTAAAAATAATAATAAAAACTCTGGACAAAAACAAATTCGGAATCAAGACAACCCAACGCTAACCAATAATGTAACTTTCTGGGCCAGACACTATTGAGCCATTACCCAGGCCCATTCTGCCACCTCAACAGCTATTGGGATAAACCCTATGTTGATGTTTTAACTATTCGTGAATAAGTGTTCTCTAGTAACTGTCATTAGGGTTGTCCGCATTCTAATATGAGATTTTAACTCTCGATATGAATCCTTGGGTGGCAACCTAATTATACATGAACAGATGAACTAAGAAAGTAGTCTACTATTCTTGAAATTCTAACAAAAAGTCTTTTCAAGGCCATTATAAAACATTAAAATATTCATAATATCCGTGCAGAACCAAGTTACCTGCATATATCACGAAGCATTTTCAGCCTTCTTCGCCAGCTGAGTTTCTTCTTCTGACCACTTAAATGGATCAAGTAATATAGTGATCCCATCTCCATATACTCGGTAACCATCGATAGGCGTGGAGGCCTTGTGCAGGCACCAAGAAACAATATAACTGAAAGAAATTCATCAACTATCTTAGCAGCATGCAATTGCATAGAAGTACACAGTTGAAGATCGTAGTTCTGTTATAACCATTATCATTTCATTAGCTTGACACTAGGAAACATGAATTGGTGTTAGTATGATAGAATGGGTTGAATAGGGAAGGGGCACAATACCAGCACCCGACTATAGAAAATAAGTTTGTTGAGATTTGAATGGATTACATGATTTTGTCAGGATTTTTGTGGATTCAAAACAGATCCTGTTAATGTTGCTATTCGGCATTCCCTCGTCAAAGTTCCATTCAATTCCATAATGTCAATCAAACAATGATACTTTTAAAGGATGGAATCATCTTTTTCATTCAAGCATATCAACCAGTATTTAGAAACATGTTATTTTACACTTTTAACAATAACAGCTGTACTTTTTACATATTGGCTTTTCCTGTAGTTAGAAAGTCACAATGGAGCATTATTTAATGGGGCAATTTGAGATTTTTACACAAAATTTGTTTCACCCAAAAGAGGATACATACATATATATATATACACACACACACACACACACATATATATATATATATATGTCATTGATTATTAGTATAAGTTGATATTAATACGATAATGATCCAAATTTTTACACACATGTTAAAAGAAAGAGAGATACCATTTGGATGTCGAAGGCGACTGTCAAAAACATAAAGGGAGAAAACGGAAGTGGAGTTAGACTTGTCCAAATAAATAAATATATAAACAACTATCAGAACCTTCATCCCCTAATAGATACCTGAGAATGGATATTTCATTGCAGAAATCTTCCATGTTCTCGGCTGTTAGATCTTGTTCTAGAAACACTTTTATGGCTACCTCTGTTCCATTCCAGATGCCACGAAAAACTTCACCAAAAAATCCTGGAAATGATAATTAAAAAACAATAATAATGTTAACATAGGTAAACAGAAGATGCAGCAAGCTTCAAGTAAATGATCTGATATAAAAAAGCTTAAACTTGTGAATGGATAAGTTCCTACAAAAGCTAAATGACAGGAAACTACGATAAAAAATGGATCAAACTCAAATGTATATAGGTCATGACTTAAATAACTAAAACTAAATGTCACTAGTAAAGAAGATTTGACAATATAATAATCACATTGTTTTCATTATCCAACTGAACATGATATATTTAGGTATACATCACATCATACAGCAGATATTGTACAAACAGATTATGTACATAGTTATGTCCAGGTGAATGCATGTACTTATTCATGCATAAAGTGAACACCTGGAGATAATGATACACATAGATAGCAGCTGATTGTGATGGTAAAGTTTAGAGGTGGCAAAATGGGGAGTTTAACGAGTTGGATAATGAGTCAAAACAAGTAATATTTGTAAGGTCGGCTTAAACCGAAATACTTCTAGTACAACTTGTAACCTTTTATGTACAAAAAATGTCTTTAAAAATGATTATAGAAACAATATTTTACAATACTGACATAAAGCAATTATGGAGGTTGTATACACTAAAAATACACTTTGGGCGACTCTTGACTGAGTTGGCTCAATCAAACCATTTAACTTTTTCCCTTCCAGACTAATTTTTTTATTTGACCCATTAATAGTCATGATCTAAATCGGCCTGTTTACAAGTAAACGGGTCAATATTGGCTCGATACAGTGCAAACTTTCTACCAAAAATAATTATTTGGGGCCACGTATCAGAATGGTGAACTAGAATCCTTTTTTGTGGGTGACAGGATTAAGTCATATGAAACCCGGGGGAGCTAAGTGGACCAATTAATGAACTATTCGAAATGAGCTCCACGAAGGACAACACATAGCATAGGGAAAGATGAGACATTGTAGATGTTAGAATGAATGAAAGGGTAATTACCAATTCCAACTCGAGTGCCAACTGTGATTTCTGAGAAATCAATATTCCATTCTTGATAAGGGAGAAGAGGCTTATTTTGGAACATGGGTGAATCCAGAACTTTGTTCCATGTTGAGACTGTTTCGTCACCAACCAAGCCATCTGAAATACCGGGTCTCCTAGAAGCTGGATGCCTGAATTCATGAGGGGATGTAGGTAATGACATTGCCTTTTGAGAATTAATCTGCTCCCTTTGAACAGAATATAAGGGTGTTCCATCATGCTCATCTGACTCCTAAAGCATCGCAACAGATTTAATAACCATTCTAACTCAAAAGAAGGTGGCTCTTACGTTTCCAAAAACATGCAAGTAATCTAACAATAGATGTGTAATTCTAATCAAACAATAAGACTTGAAAACAAAAATAGAGAAGTATATATGTTAGAATACAAAAAACATAGATGCATGATTTCCACCAATATCATTGCCATGCAAAGGTAGAAAAATAGATGGATATAATTTAATTGTTCAATTACATATACATAACTACTATTATAAACTTCGGAAGTTACAGGCATACAGCTCAATGATACTTAATGATAACTTGCCCAGCAGATGGAGTGTTTAACTTAAGACTAAGTGTCATTCTGAGCAACAATCCCACAAGAAACAGATACTATTGTACAAAACAGGGTGCTCAAGTAGTTTAAAGACCATGTTCATGTTCCCTTCTGGTCTTCAAGTTAATGAAATGTAGAGTAATACAAATAACCCGGCTAAAGTATTCAAATGTGTACTGCTTGGCAAATTCATGCGTCGATGATGCTTACCAGGTATTAATCCAGTAGATGATGTTTACTAAGTATACGGAGATAGGAGCATAGCACTATGATAGTCAATGATAACTTGCTAAAAATATTGAACATTAATGTAACAATGTGTTATTTTGAGCAAGAATCCTACACAAGAAATAGATGTGCATGTGATCTTGGGTATTGGGTTGGCCGGTGACCTCTATATTTATTAATAACCCTCGATGTTAATGTGAATCTTGCATTATATGATATTCACATTACATGGTGTGATCTTCATATAAAGTTAATGTGAAAGTTGTATTGTGCAATGTACAGATGACCGGTGAAATTGAATTTACTGGTTATTTACAATTGTGCTACTGTGATATTTCTGACTGTAAATCATCATCATCCACTGGATTCTCTAGAATGGAAACTATATTCATATGACCACTGCTTCTTTATCAACCTTGTTTTCCATTTGAAACATCCTAAGCTCCTACACTCTAACTCCTAGCATCTTCTGACACATTCCTTAATCTACCCTTGAATTTAGTATTTTCTTTGGTCACATTATTGATCCTGCTACAAAAAAACACAACTTGTATGAATGCATTCCATGCTAACAAAAACACATACATCTTTCTTAATATCTGCACTCTGCAACCTACTCTCCACCTGTTCTCTCAACAGTCGATTCTGCTTTAATGTTTCATTCATTGCCCGTACAGCCCTGCAAGTTATACAAGAAAGAATAATCATTGATGTTTTCAAGAGAATGTTACCTCTAAAGCAAGCTTTCAAACTTCTTATCTGTATTTCCAATCGTTATGCAAAGATAAATTACAGCTTTTAGGATTTGTATCTTCATTCATGATGTTAGAGCAGGGTTATCTGATTTTTTATTCATCTCGTTTGCTTATTAAGAAATATAGCCTGGAACAAATAGTCAGCTAACTCATTGTAACCCTAAACAGTTTTAGGGCTACATAGTTATCATAGCATAATATGTTATGATCAACTGAATTCCCTCAAACATTTTACAGAGTAAAATACCTGGCGGCATCATCTTGACGCGTACACCTCTTATTATTGTTCCACTTACAGTCTTTAATTGTATATTGTATAAACTATTTATACAAGTTCAAGCCTAAATCTACTAAACCTCATCAGCACGTTATGAGATGTATTTCTGTGCTAACTAACTTTTATCTTAACTACATAAATAGTTTTACAGGCAACACAGGTTTAAACCCTGATATCTGACAATGATAACTTGGTTCAACATAGATTTCCCCGTAATTGGGCTTTAAAGTTTAAGCCCTGATATCTGAAAATGATAACTTAAAAAGAGTCCCTCCAACCTAGCATGGATCAATGGAACACAGTAGAGTAATCAACCCTAGATTAAAAGCTAGCAACATTGATAAACTAGTACAACATGTTATAGTAGTTCATACCTAGTCAGCTAATACTCACTTTTGAAGTGTTCTCCAGCATACTTGATAAAAAAAAAACTACATGCTTACCTCTCATTGGAACATGAAGAATTACCTATAAAACTAAAACTAACGACAAAACCACACAAAAAAGTGTCTGCAGTACAAACGACACTAGTCCATGCATAATTAGCGAGTGTAATATGCGCTAGTATACTTAACAAGAAATTGAACACCCAAACTCATTAACAGAGCATAGAAAATTACCTATAAGAGCTAAAACATAAAATAAAATAAAAAGACTACTATAAATTGTCTCTTGCAGCAACATAAGGTCCCAGTTTGAACATAGAAAATAACAACCTTACAATATCATCACCAATTTCTGGAGTAATACTAATGCTTCTTCTTCGATTTCTACGAAGGTCGGATGTTGACGTGCCTTCCGATCTAAAAATATGTCCAATCATACATAGTAAGATGTGGATGTCATGTGGGTTTAAAAATATAGATGGAAAATATTGAAGTTGTAACAACCTGGATGGACCGACGTCATCAGGATACTCTCTAAATGATCTCCTATCACCACCAAGCATGGACCGGCCGCGTGTTCGAAACGAAGGATGCTCTGGACTGCAATATCAAAAAAATAATGAGATGCCTACAAATGGCTTGCAATGATCACAGAAGCAGATTAGAACAAGTAAACCAAGTAAACGATTTGCTTCCTTGTCAAAATTAAACAAGTAAACTTGTGTACTTTGGGTTCATCTTTGGATTCTTTAGTGTGCTTCACTTTGTATGTTCTGCATTATTGCACAATGCGCATCTGCACTTATGATTATTATATTCACCACTTTTTAAAAGTTATAGCAGGGAGGTTATCCTTTATCTTGTCATTATACTAAAGGTAGGTGCATGTTGTCTCATTGTAACCGAACATTCATACTTGTAGAAGCAACATGCTGAGTTTTTTGCATCGATGGTTAGCTACCATTCTCAGTCTCGTCTTTGACAAGAATCGAACCTGCGTCCCTCAAGACAAGAAGCCCTCAATGGCGTCATAGTGACCAACCCACCTAAGTGAGTTGGTTAACATACTTTTGAATCAGTGAGCTGGTAATTCTGGCATTGTTAAATTCAATGAACAAAAGTGTACAGGGTTGATCACTTCCCAATCATGTTGCATAAAACAGTAACAATGTGAAAATACAATACTGTAGACCAGCAAAAAGAGTATGTTGCCAAAAAAATAAAAACTGTGTGAAAGTACGTTACCATTACAGACCATTATTCCAAAATAAAATGCCTTTCAAAAAAATTATAACAGATCAGCCGTTAGAGCCGTTAAAATTCGTTGTTTAGATCAAAAAACACTAAGCGTGAGAACTATCTTATCACAGAAACAAATACAAGACCCAATTGTATATCCAAAATATAACAAGGTTACTTCTATATTTGGTAGTGCATGCTATCTTTTAACTAAAGGTCGTCAAAAATCACATAAAGCAACACCATACAGCAGAAGATCTCGGGGAAAAAAAAAACCTTGAACTTGCAGTCCTGGGTTCGTTTATCACCTTACGCCGGCTTCTTCGCCAAAATGAAGCAGCGATATCTGGTTCACTATGGGATAAACTGATTCACAGGAATAAAAAGTTAGAACTCTAAACTACAAGCTAATATTTTGTCAGCATGCATCAGTTTCCAAAGCAATGAAGCATTTAATAATAATAATTGCCGTTCCAAGAATAAAATATGCAATCCCAGTCAAAGACAGCTTGTTACAAGTATAACAAACAATACCTCCATTTTCCATCGATAGATGACGCGGAACGCATCATTTTACTCCTCAATGATGGTCCAGGAACATTTGAAGATGATTCTAATCTCCGCTGGTAATGAAGATTGTCATCTTTCTCAGAACTGCAAAAGGATAAATAAGGACCCACTAATTTCAGCAGCAGGAGCAGAATAGAAAACATATATTTGAATACAGAGACATACTAAAAGCATTCTAACCTCTCATTGTCCATCCTTTCAGAAAAACCATATAGAGGGCTGTTTGGTTCTAGTGGAGAATCACATGAGTCATTTTCTGCAGAATCACTCTCTCCCGCTCCAGAAATATGGGTCATAAAAATTGCCTTTGTTGATTGGGGTATGAGTTGACCCGGAAATCGCATAAGATCAACAAGCAGTTCTACAGAATTCAGAACAACTACTACAGACATATGCTTATACGAATCCACACACTCACCAACTCCTTCATTGGGTAAGCCCTGAGAAGTAACATGAAGTTAATGTATTGAAAACTAAACTGAATAGCTTTCGATCGGCTGCATACTGATTGTCATCATATGCCACCAGCAGTCAACAAAAGGGGCATTTAAAATTGCATTTCAGAAACTGATTATTGGATTATCCCAATTTGTCAGTGTTCAGTGTTTAGAAAAACAGATTCTGCCTTGATTTTCTGATTATTGAGGGGTCAAATAAGCAGTGTCATACTAGCAGCAGCAAAACAGATTACAAAATGGAAACATAAAAGTTACCTAGTTAATCCTTCCAACCTAATTTAAGTGACGTTTTACTCCCATATCACAATACACATTTTTATTTTTCACGTGTCTTTCTTCTATTCATTTCTTAATTTAATCAAAATTTATGAAACACAAAAACCATATGAGTATTATAACCATCATTACAACTTTAAACCACAACCAAACTTTAACTCCTAAACCCACATCTAAACACCCCCAAAATATGAAAAATATAAAACGTAAGTCAAGGTATACAGGGTTTATAAACTTCAGTGCTTACCACTACCAGTCTACTTTCAAAACCTACAGTATCAGCAAGAACTTTAAACAGTATTGCTCGTGGACGGCATGAACCATTCTTTATATGCCCCAGCAACTGAACACCTCGGCCACCAGGCACATGAGAAGCATCCTCAAGTGTAGCTTTCATTGGGCTATCAAACTGTGGCCGCTTATAGAAATCTGATACCTGTACAAAAATTTACATGAAGTGTATAATGAAAACCAGCCCCTATACAAACCACACACTAAGCTTTTAATATGATACAATTGGGGTATCAAACACTGTTTCCTTCAGTTTGGTGTCCTGACTTATTGTAAATGTATCCAGAACATCCTCTACATTTCTAAGATTTATTTATAAAGCATGTTTCTGAATACATAAGAAGCCTAAACGCTACCCTCACCTATCCATGAAAGCTATCCAGTTTCAATACTTTGGATATATAGTATTTCTCAAAATCAAAGTTAATGTGAATTGTCCCTTACATCGTTCACACCCTTCTGCACATACACTAAAAAGACTAACAAAAAATATATTTAAAAAATAGATCCATTGAGAATGACAACTAAAATATACAAGTGACATCACATTGGTAGTGCAAAATTCAGCCATTAGTATCCAACGTCCAACTAAGTATAGCATGAAACCCGTAGGAGACTCTTTCAAGACAGAAAGATGACAGTCGACAAGAAACATCCTCGTGAAGATAGAGCAACACTTGCAAGGAGTAATTAGAATATTCAAACAGAACACTTCGACCACTAAACATAAAAGCTAATTCAATCAATAACAAGAATGCAAAATAAACTAATATACATAACTCACCAATCCAGCAATCTTCTTTACAATTGCAGCAGGATTTGAGTTCAGACCTTTCACTAACGTGGAAATGAGTTGCTTTAGCATGGAAAGCTTCTTATCTTTTTGGGAATCAACAAGTATGATATCGGCTTTCACCCCCTCAAGTTCCAAATCATGAAGCTCCTCCAGGGTGGGAATATCATCAAAAAGGTCTTTGAGCCTCTTATCCTGTTTAGAATATAACTTAATAGATGCAAAGCAACTTATTCTGGATGAATTTACAATATTCATACAGCAGTTAGATGTAGAACTTAAAGTTCACGCATGATTCATAATAGAACTGCTTTCTACTAAGGTACCTACAGCGTTCTTTAACCTATCTTGCAACAGATCTAACAAGCTCTGTGACGAAACTTAGCTGGACACTCCTAAAGAAAACATCCGCTATTTGACCTCTGTTTCATAGTGCGAGTAATTCCATTTTAATTACCAAACATTAAACTTATCTGTGGCAAAATTAATAGGAAGTTTGGCATTCAATTCCAAACTACGGACCTACACATCACCCTCAAATGGTAATATTTCAATCATATCCACTAGTAAAACCCCAACCCTCAAATGTCAAAATTTCAATCAAGTACTTTCACTGACTTTATTGTAAAGCAATAGAGAAAGCAAAAGTAGAGCCGGGATAATCACTGATGATATGGTCTTCAAAGCATTCAATGGGTAATCATTTCTACAACTATTGCATGAGTTTCATAGAAGAATGGAGTTCCTAATCAAGATTAAGGACCATGCATTCAAATAAGCAACAACGGAAAAATCATATTTCATATTTGCAAAATCCCGGCCAATTTTTAACCGCTCATGATGCAATGGAGCACTATGAAATTGATAAGAAAGGAATATGTGGTTCATTTTTGGATCCTTTGTGAGAAATAACAAATTCTTTGATGGTAACTACAAATGTTTTAGAGATGATTTGTAATAAAAAAAAGAAGAAGCACACTTCAAACAGAGACTATGCTTTGGTTTTTGAAGCTTCTAGATTTGTATTTATGTACTCAATCCTCAAAAACTTCAACTAATGAGAAAAGCTTATAAAAGATGAAATACAATGTGTTTAATGGGTTTACTAAATTATGAAATCTAATCAAAGTACAAGTAGGGTTCTGGTATTCACTTTCCAGAATTGTAAAGGACCTGCAACTGGTTATAGGGCAAAGATACACAGTTCACTAATACAGCAAAAGCAGATTTTGCTGAAAAGAAAAGACCATAATAGACATGGAATATACCACCACAATTTGTTAGTCTCATTTATTCAAAAGTGAGCTTAAATCCTTACATTGAGCATAGCATGCAGGCTTCAGCTTTATGTTAAAATGTTTAAGAAGTTTATGTAAGTGTAAGCTCCCCTTACTATCACATGTTTATACCAAAATAGACATTTCCATAAAGTGCAGAATTATGATAGCAAAGTCTAAGTACTTACATGAACAACTGAGTAGAAACCATTTGGAATAGATTCAGAAAGTACTCCGGTGCTCCAGAGGATTTGCGATGCTGAATGAGATTGGGATATAAGCCTGTCATATGTACTACTGCTCATAGATCTTCTATGAGTTGGAGTTTCTTTCTTCGAGTCCAATGAAACAGATCCAAATTTATCAGCGAACTCTGAAGGCCACCATGTATTACTAGAAGACCCTTGTTCTGAGGTCCCTAATTCATCATGTGTATCTTCCGTGTCCATCTATATATGAATCACATTACCAGTTCAACCGTGTTTATTGCATCAAAGACTTTTTTAAGCTACCTAGTTGATTAAAAATTTAAAACACATTTACTAACACAACCTCTTCATGTTAGCTCATATTCTAGACTCTAGAGGCCATATAACCTGCAAATAAAGTTAAAAAAAAAAAATTTAAAATTTTAACGTTTCATCAACAAAAATAAGCATGACAGATGGACTCTAATCAGCATCTGATAAGGCAATGACAAAACAATAATAATAATCATAAAGAATTTGCATAATTATGCTTCTTAAAGTCAGACAAATTTGCATTAGAGCAGTCACAATTGACATAAACGGGATAAAGTCTGTGAAAAAATCAGTTTTGCTACCCCATATGTGCCTTATATGCGATCAACATAAAGCATATTAGACCTATATAGCTTGGGTAGATAGCATTTCTTTTGTATATGATGTGAAACATCATGAAGCAAACTACTGGCCAAGACAATGGAAAGATTATTAGAACAAGAAGAATGATGCAAATCCCACAAAGGCAGGGTCCGGGGGAGGTGGGAAGTAGATGATAGTCATACCTCTACCCGAGAGTAGAGTAAAGAGACTGCTTCCAGAAAGACCTGTGGTAAGAGTGTGCGGGATTGAACTATGTGCACGCAGGCAATCAGCTCAGGCCTCGGACTACAATACTTTTGAACTTATGGTTGTGCTAGAGCATAAGGGCCAATACTAACCAAAAATAGATAAACTCCATATAAATACCACTTGGACGACCCATCTAAAATAAGAAAGTAATATAGATTTGTCCAACTTAGTTTGGGATGTAAATTAGGTTCAACAAACCACCAATGCTTTCTAACAATGGCATGAATTAGAGCATACTGGTACGAAGAATCCGTGTATCAAACATACGTATACATCTCAAAAGTTAAGTCACGATAAATATATTTTGCTCGCCGAATGCATCATAAAGAGGTAGACCGAATGAATCACATAATATATATATATATATATATATATATATATAGCAAAAGTGAATATAAGGTTGTCACATATCTAAGCTTAGGTATGAAACCACTCACATACCAATTTTTTAATATTTGTTGTATAATAAATAAATGACCCGGGCCCCATAAATTTTATGGATTAAAAAACAAAAATGTGAGGGTTTCATACCTAAGCTTAGGTATGAGCTTAGGTATGGAACAACCTTTATATTCACCTCTATGTGTTAAGTTACTAATATCCACCCAATAAAAATATGAAACATTAATATCTTTTTCGCCTCTCGATTATTGTCAGCCGGGCGACCATCAGAAGCCATCGAAATCTGACAAAAACCACATTATGGGACATTATGCTGGTACCAAGCTAGTTTGTAGTAAAAAGGGACAAGTGTTGATGTAATAAGTTATAAGTGACTATTGAAATATTCAAATATATAAAAAGTAATTCCAATACACGCCACCCTTTTATTTGATTCTAAACATAATAATAGTTTAAAACAAACAAAAAAATACTAGATTTTCAACTTTCAAGAAAATGAAAACAATAATATGTGGATAAAGCAGCAGTATACCAAAATGGGACAACTCTTTATACATAGTAAAAATGAGTGAATCAAATGTAAAAGTGAAAGGGGTAACAAAAAAAGGTAAAAGATAAAAATAATAATAATAATAATAAAAAAAACACAAGATTCAACGGAAACCAATTGAAGTGACAACTCTATAACATAAGAAGAAAGAAAAAGGAGACAAGCTAAACACATGCATATGCTTGATAACTTGTTTTCATGGGTATCTGTACTAATATAAACACAAACACATATCTATGTATAACCATAGAAATTTCTGGTTATCCAGAAATACGAGTTAACTGGGATATCCTATAACCGTTTTCAAATCTTTTCGTTTATCGACTTCAAGATATCTACCTAGAAAATTCAAACCTGAAACCTCTTATAAAGATATCAGAACGTATGACAATTAAGCCACGACAACACATATCCACATATATACGATAATATACATACATAAACATAAAGAAATACTAGCAGAGTAAAAGTACAATTTTGGGGAGGTATAAAGAAACATAGAAAGATGCAACCGACATACCATAAAAGAAAAAGCTGAGAATTCTGTGTAAGTGTTTTCTTTGTCTGTAGAATATGAAGATATATGTCCCAAAAACACAGGAGAGAATTTTGTGACACACAAAAAAGAAAGAAAAAAGATTTATATGTTTTGAAAGAGAAAAAAAAAATGTGGGAATTTATTTGGAGTGGAATAAAGGACACTGTTGCTTGCTAGTAGAGTAGTAGTAGTTGGTATGGTAGGGATTTTATTTGGACTATTTCTATTTATTAATTATTACATAAAAATCATTTTCTCATTTTGTTTTATTCTCAAATATAGAAATGTGAAAATCGTGTCGACATTTATAATATATATTAACTGGTACGACAATAATTATGCATTTGGATTATAATAAAAGGTTTTTGTTAATTACAACCTTATGAGTTGTCATTAGCATGATAAAATTCAAGATGAGTTTTTTTATATAAAAGATACACGTTTTTTTATGTATGTTATTGACAAACCTTAGTGTTACCATTAAAAAAACCCATAAATAAATAACGTTTTATTTTTAATACACGAAAAATTCTGTAAAATACTGTTGGTCTGGTCAAGTTACCATGTTATGTATTTTTATTTAAGGTAACAAAAAATCTTTAAAATTGTATGACTTTAAAGGAATATTTTCCAATTTTAAAGCATCCGCAGCTAAGTTAATTGAACTCGTTAAGATATTATTTTCCATATGGAAAAAGGTAATCATAATCATTAAGAATAAATGAAAAGTAAGGGGGTTGGCAATGGGTAGTTGCACTGCAATCCATACTACACTCTTCAACCAATCTCCTTATGCCACATCATTCCTATACTTTTTCATACCACACTCCCTTATTTCATTGGCAATACCATACCACACTGTAATTCATATCACACTACAATAAAAAATAAATATACCCATAAAGATACCCCACATATAACAAATGATTGGTTGGAGTGGGCTACTTCTTCCATACCACGCTACAAACATTACCGCATTTCTCATGTAGTGCCCCATACCACTACCTCGGCGGCGGTGTTAAGGTGTGGTATGGGATGATACCGTATCCAATCTAGTGTCCATTGCCAACCCCCTAATGTTGAAAAAAACTGTACTTTTAGTGGCTCATTTTGTATGAACTCAATTTATTGTAATATGACAATCAACAAGTGTCTTATTTTGACTTTTAAAGTCTCTTTGATTTAATTTTGACCATAAATATTTTTGTTTGTATTATGTAACACGTGATATAAAGAATATGAATGGATTGAATTTTAAAAGTATTTTATAATGATATAACTTTAATCAAGTATTATATAATATAAACAAAAATATTGATAGTCAATGCTGAAGTAAAAAGATTTTGAAAGTCAAATTAGGATATTTAAAATGAAACGGAACACTATCAACTTAAAATACATAATTTAACTTCCTTGTTTATGACCTTCAATGCACCACGTGTCACAAAAACCAAATAAATTACATAATTTAACTTCCTTGTT
>JAOXNX010000001.1:5860008-5870594 GCA_028566075.1 Solidago caesia | reverse complement strand
ATAGATCATGACTAAGGCAACAGGGACCAATAATCGCGGCTGCCCAATTGCTCCCCTGAACAAATTGAACAAATGATAAGTGATGATCATGTTTTTCATTAGGAGTTGAAGAATCTCTTGAAAGCTTTATATAAATATATGCATATTGTATCTCCTGTTTCGCTTTTTTTCTATTTAGTTATCTACTTCCTCTGTGTCGCGGAAGTTACAAGTTACAATTGAAAAGTTTGAGTAATAATTAAGAAACTAGAATAAACGGATGGGATTTTCCCTATTCAGGTTACCCGGGTAGGGCGAGTGGTTTTACTCGGATTTACGCGGTCTAACTGGTATATCCATGGCCGTTTCCAGACCCTTCCCTAGCCACCCCCAAGATTGTACCTAGTGGGATTCAAACTTGAGCCCTCTAGTTAAAATGTCGGGATGTTAACCACTAGGCCACCTTGGAGGTGGTTCATCCACCATCTAGAATATCTTTCAATGAAATCGTATGATAAAAATCTTCTATAAGTAAAAAGCAATATCATCAATGAGTTGTAACAATAATGAACAATGTGTAACTAAAGCTTGACTTTTCCGAAAGATGGACGTGAAAGATCTCTCTAGGCTTTTGTAATTTGGGTTGGGGTGGGGGGTATTAAAGTCATTAAACTATGAGTCTAAAAGATTAAGGACATTACTTTTGTACGTCCAATGAGAGAAAAAAAAAAAAACTTCTCAGCTCCATGTGTCAAGATAATCAAGTTTTTCTCAGTTCTTACAATGCTAAAACAATTATCCCTAGGGCTATTTAATATCATTCTTTTACCATATTTTTGCTAACTAATCCATTCTTTTGACCAAAAAATATAGTGACTTCATCTGCTTAGAAGGCTGATTAAGGGTAAATTTGACATGAAATCTTTGTCATGCCAGGAAAAGAAAGAAAAAAAGTAGGCAAAAAATGAAATACAACGAAAAAACCAATAATGTTAATAGTTATGTGATAAGAAATATAGATGATCAAGGAATAAGGGAAATAATGTCATAAATATAAAAAAACACTCATGTTTATCTGTCTATGAAGAGTCATGATCAAATTGAATTCAATTGCAGTGAATAATATATGTGGTTAGGTTAGAAGGCAAATGGTTGCACATCATTAGATGAGTTGTCATAGTTGTCAAAGGCGAAGGCCCACTCAAAGCTCAATGACCCCAAATGTGGCCTAGGCGAGAGGCGCAACAAAAGCACGGACCCGAAAAAAAAGCGCACTTAAGTAAAAAACAAACCAAATGCCATTTAAATTACTAAATACCATTTAAATAACCCATAACGCATTCAACCAAAAAGTTCAACACAAATTGTTTAAACCAAATTGTTCAAAACCTATAGAGCAAGAGTCCAGGTCACTAGTATATCAAGATACTGAACTGTCTAGTCTGATTTTTGTGTTGCCACCCATAGAGCAAGAGTCCTGGGAATCAAATCGGTGGTCGTCTTTGTTTGACAAGAAATCAATAAACACACTAATGTATTGTAAGCCTAGTATCAAAATAAAAAATCACAAATATCTTTCTAGTTCAACTGTGGATCCAACGACGTAATTCTATGTGTTCTTTTCTTTTTCGTTTAAGTTTGCGCGTGTTGCTATTGTTTAGTGTGCGTTTGAACTATGGTTTGAACGTCAAATCCCCTAAATATAGCAATAAACTTTAAAAAATAGGCAGCTTGTAAACATGGTAACCTCAATAGAGTTTTGTATACATGGGTTGGGTGAATCAAGCGGGTCGAAGTCATCTGAAGTGTATTCAAACGCTTTATTAAGAAAGTCACTTGATTATCGTAATGAAAGAGTTCATGTAACAGTTCATGTAACGAACTTTGGCACATTAATGTTTACAGAATTTTAAAATAAAAAAAAAAAGGAAATGTGTTTGCGGGATGAGCCAACCTGATACAACCTGATCGAACCCATTACCCAACTTCACCCTTAACCTAAACCCACCTGATCAGTGACCAGGGCATTTTTGCCACCTTAGTATCTTGATGTATGAGAAAACCAGAAAAAAACAAACTTACTTGATAACCCCCCGGGCTCCATCTGCCATTCCGTCCATGCTATTCCCAAGCATACGCATATATACAAGCGAACCAACTAATCCAACACCATAACTGAATACATATGATGAGAATCAATATCAGATGTTCACTTTTGTTTTAGAAAAAAGTATAATTCATATGTTCCGAGGAACTGCAATATATTTTCTTTTTGAAATGCCAACAGAAATCTTAACATTTGCATTGTCAACAGATTATCTATAGATATGTGAATTATAAGTATAGTTCATATGTTTCCAATTAGAAGAAGTGTATCTACCCATGATCACCAATAGGAAGCAATGTTCTGAACAGTGCTAAGCAAAGCAGTTTGCTTAACGATAAAAACAAAAGGTCATTATCATTAGAATTATGTAGGCATGAGCAAAAATCCCGAAAAACCGAAACTGAACCGGCACAGGTGGTATTCGGTATCGGTATTGGAGATTTAGAGTAAACGGTTTCGGTACCAACCGGTTCGGTACCAAGGAAACCGAATTAAAATACTGAAAGCTAAGTTACTCCAAACACTGTTCACTGTGTCATTTGTTTAATAAGTTATTCCGCAATTAAATAAAGATCAATGATGTTTTACTAGAATGTTTGATCACTTTGATATTTGTATACGTGCATTTGGGCACGAGGACAACTGAAATAGAATTTTTTTTTTTTTTGCTCAATTAGAGGTATTGCATAGATGTTAACCAGTGATTGATGACATGTCATACCTCATGATTATTATTCTTGTAAAATAAGATAATACTCAAAGGCGATGAGCATAGCCAATCTACTAACCAGTTTTCACTTTTTTGTTTCCATATAATGTTTGGCTAAAATAGTTTAGTATTACCTGATTGACCAAATCTGATGTGACTTGACCTCCTAATGCAAAATAATTTGGTCCATGATGAGTCACTAATATATTTGTCAATTGTCAATGGTGGGAGAGAGTGCCTAACCAATTTATGACCAAATTTCGGTAATAGATTGATAGATGTATACTTCTTCAAGCCCCGTAAAGTTTCAGTGTTCAACTATAACTTTAAATAAGGGTGCAACTACTTACACCAGAAACATCTTGTTAACCAGATCAATAAAACGGGTAACTAGTGCAAATTGTCCCAGACATACACAAATATGCTTTACAAGAACTAAACTTCTGTGCCAGCCATGTCGACCTGTCATAATACACGCTCACACTGATCGGGACAGAAGTCATTTGAGATGTCTAGAAAAGTAGTAAACTATTCAAATGTGTTACACTGGTAACAAGGTTAGAGAACAACACTGGACCAGTCAACTGATCCAAAGGGCAGTACACGCAAAATACCTACGAAAATTCGGTACCAAATAGGTATGGAACCGAAAATCTCAGTACCGAAAAGGTACCGGTTTAGTGGATTCAGTACGTTATAGGGACTTGGTTTTTGGTATTTTTGGTATCGTTATTTATCGGTTTCGGTACGGTTCGGTACCGGTACCATACCGAAACCATCCCTAGATTAAGATTTATGTTAATTATCATACCATTGATACAATACATACAGGAGTGAGAAGATTAATTCCTAATTAAGTAAACTTGATTGACAAAATACAAGTTTGAAAAGCTTGCAAACCTTTAAGACACTTGATTAATGATCAATTGCTAAAGAAGCAGTGGGGGATACATAGCTCCTACTAGGAAGCCATATAAGTGACCATAAGTAGTATCTTTAAGAACACTGAAACAAATTAAGTAGTGGTAGTAAAATTCAGCCTATTTATTTACTTGTTAATGAGTTGATTTGAGATATGTTTTATCTCTAGCGGATCAAATTGATATATAAAATAAGAAAGAAAACATGGATCACATGGGAAGAAGTCGCCTAAAGTGTGTTTTTAATGCATACAAACTCCTAGATACACTTTTTCAAAAAGATGTAATCTTGCTGAAATAATACACAATTTGTAATCGCATTTGAAGCACTATTAGTAACAACTTTAGATCAATTGATAAAAAAATTTACGTTAGAACCTGCAACAGCGAAGTTACCTTGCTGCAATCTCAGGGGTGTATGAAACATAAGCTGACACTAGCCCAATACCACCTATTGCCAATGTTAGAGTCTGCAACTTTTTCTTTAGCTGCAAATTTGATTTAGAGGAAAAAACAGCCTCGTGAGTTTATAAACTCATACGCACTCTGAAGATGTTTCATATTTTCAAATAACATAACCTTGAAATACTGTTCTCTCGACTTAGCAGCCAGCACTTTAGGGTCCCCTTTAGGCTTTCTCAAATCCCTGAACATTACATCCTGTATATACAAGGATCACAAAGACAAATTTCAGCATGTATTATTAGTAACTAAAGGTGACCAATTTAACCCACTATTATATTAATAATGAGTCAAATGGGTTAAACTTATATATTAAACTAAAACTTAAACTAGCTGAACCGTTCAACAGTTTCTGAAAGTATACTAGAGTGTTAAAGATCCTAAAAATATTTTATTTCGAGAAACTAGGCCATTATGTTACTAATACTGTAATGTAATCATATTTCGTATGTTAGGTAATTATGAAATTCTAAAGAATGTTGATTGTTGATGAGACAAGACAACCCAACCTGTCAGACCCACCAAAAAAATTAGCTGTTTTAACCTGAACCTGCCAACCTTAAGAAATACCCCAACTTAACAAATACCCCATAACCAAAAAGAGACAGAAGTAGATAAATTTTCTAAAAGGAGGTGTCAACAACTTATCAAGCATGTTTTTTAAGAAGATCGAAAAACTGAAAACAAAACATACACTGCCTCCTGTTGCGGCTTTAGTTGCTCTATCCCATTTGTCCTGTTCACGTCGTGTGGGTGCTGGTCTCCATTTTATGGATGTTATATTTGTAGCCTAACATCATTCAGTCCACACAAATTATTAAAAAAAAAAAAGATAATGGTTTATGCTTCATAGCATGCAATCAATGATAACTAGAAAACAGAAAATGAAATCAATAATATATGCAAATTATCTTACTTGAGCAGCCTTGGGTTGCTTGTCTACAATGGGATTCGAAGTCGCTTTTAGCTCCTTGCTTAAGTCAACTTCCATACTATAAATCAAGATTATAATTATGTCAAAAGGTTAAATACAGATCAGATGTCATTTTAATATAAAAATTATATGATATGAGGGAGATTCATGCCTGTCAAGGCTCATGACTCTATTTATGCTCAAAAATCCAGATTGCTCCTCCTATATATACACGTGTACAAAATACCAAATCATGATGAGATATCCATTTAAAATACCAAATAAACAGTTTTATTCAAGAGCAGTGTTGTAAAAATCGGCCTTATCGGCCGATAAATCAGTGATAAATCGCTTATCGGCCTTTGACTGCAACGAAAAGTTTGTTATCGGCTCAATATCTCGGCCTGGTCAAAATTCGGTCAATATCGGCCATTTCGGTCAACTAAAAAAGTTGACTTTTTTATTTTATTTATTTATTTATTTTTTTTACTAAAAGGCTGAGCGGGACTTTTTTTTGCTGAGCGGGACTTTTTTAGTTTTTTAGGGCATAATTTTTAGTTTTAGGTCAAAAAGGTTCAACTCATCTCTCTCACCAAGCTATCCACCTCCGGCGACTCCACCGGCCAATCCACCTCCGGCGGAAAACAGTTCAACGACGGCGGAAGGTGGCTGCCGGAAATCGAAGAACAAATACACAAAAGAAGAAGAAGAAGAAGAAGAAGAGAAGACCGAGGGAAGACCGAGAGAGAGAGGATAGAGAGAACAGAGATGAGAACCTTGGTGGAGAGATTGTGGTGGCCGGAGGAGGGATGTTGGTGGCGCAGCTGAAGTTGCAGGTCCTGATCTTGAAGGAGGGAGAGGAAGGAGCGGCTGTTAGCTTGTGGTAATATTAGGGTTTTTTATATACACCAACTTTGAGTCAAATACACTAACACCCCTGAACTTGTATTTTTTTATCTTTGACAAAAACAACCCTTTAATTTTAAATATCATATATATATATATGATGGTGTTTAATATTTTATGAGTTATAAATACTATATATAATTACTAATTGATATTTTATATGTTATAAATGCAATATATGATTACTAATTGATATAATTGCTCAGTTTGTTAATATTTTTTTTTTTAAATTCCTTTATAATTTAGGGTCTCCGATATATCCGATATATCGCTTATCGGGGGTCGGCCGATAACATACCGATAACAGATATTTACAACCTTGAGAGGGGGAGGGGTCGCTTTAACTTAAATTTAGTTTACCAAAAAGGAAAATGTTAAATACAACCCTAAAGGCTGTAGTTAACGTGCATATAAAAGTTGTACCTTCCATATTAAAAGCCCACCCCCTAAATTTTATGATAAGAGTATAAGTATTTTATGCACGTTAACTACAACCCTAGGAGGTTGTAGTTAGCAAGATCCTACCAAAAATAAGACTTTTCTATCTTATAAAAATTTACAACTTATTAGATGTAATTTATATAAATTTAAATAAGACCGAATATAATATTGATACAAACAATTATATTCGAACTCTAAAATATCGTATCTAATTTAAAGTGAATTTTTTTAAAATTTAAGGATGTATATGCATGTCTAAAATATCATTACGCCTGAGAAACAATTATAAATGTTTTAACGTCATTACTTTAATCTAACCGTGTATATATAAGCGAAAAAACCTAATAATTAAATAAGACAAATCAAATAAGTTACCTTATATAAGACAAAATATAAAACATCCTGTTATTTTAAAAAAGGGAAATTAAAAGAAAAATAACATTTGGAGTCATTTTTCCTTTTTTTTATAGCGAGCTTAACAACTAATTAAAGGGTTCTTGTGCAATGCGACAGCGGAGGTGGCGGCGACTGGTGGTGGTAGCAGCGGCGCCGAGTAACGTAGGTAATTGATGTAGAGGGGGTAGTGTAGGTATTTTGGGAGATAAAGATATATGGTGTAAATATGTAAAAGGTAATATGGATATTTTAAAACATTCTAAAAATAAAAACTCCAAAATGCTTTATAAGTAAAAATAATAGATAATAGATAAGCTATTAGTGGTAATAAAAATCATTTAAAAAAAACCCAATCACATAGAAAAAAGTCACCACGCTGGCTAAATCTACCTTTTACGTGATATAATCACACTAATCTTTACTGATTAAACCATCCCTTCAAAAAAAAAACCCACACACACAACCAAAACGACAATGATCTTTACAACATAATATACTACGTCAAGCCAATCACACTGCCACCACGCCAGTCACCACGTTGGCTTAGACACGGTGTCCATGCCAAAAACTACATTGTGTTAAACGAGTATACTTTATCAAAGTATTATAATGTCATGATTGCCTTAAGCAATCCATTGTAGACATGAGCTTAAAAGATATTTCAAGTATAGTACTATCCATTTCAAACTGTTCTTTTGTCAATTATAAAGGGACATGAACTGCTTGCTCATTAAATTGTACTTGTGTTCTCTCAAGATAACGGGTACATTAGGCTAGTCGATAGAAAAACCTTGAGCCATGTCGAAATTATTTACTACCACCGTATATCAGACTTTTGCATCATTACTATAGCTACACACAGCCATGGGAACAATTACAGGTTCCACAAGCCTCACTTAAATGCGTGATTATAGTCATGGTAACGGAAGTTTTTGTAGATGAAATGAGATAACCATTTGGATCCCATGAAGCACATGACTGCAGCAACGACCAGCGTGTTTCTTAATGCAACTGATATCATCCCCTGCTTGGTTGCAGCCACAATAGCTACTGCAGCAACCGAAAACACCTGAAGAGACGCTTCAAGTACATTAAGACCCTTGTATGCAGTATTGCAGCTGCTGCAGTTCACCACATGGCTCCAATACCTAAAGCGAGCAAATCAATCAAAACACAGATGAGATTTCAACATTGAAAACTCATAATATTAATGTGATTGAACTATATGCAAATAACCTGTCCAAGAGCTGTTCTCTAGGTGGGGTGGGCGGAAGAGAACCATCAAATTTGTTTCCCCAATTGATTTGTCCGTCTGCATATTTCTTTAGCCATTTTCTAAATGCAACCACATTAGCATCAGCTTTGGTTGGCACAAAACATAGCTTTTGCCAATTAGAAGGACCGGCTTCCATCACTTTCTTTTCCTACAGGTTGGATAATCTTTCAAGAACTGATATCACACAAAAGTTCAAATCATAAAGTAGGGGGTTTTGTTTTACCTCAACATGAAGTAGATACAAATCCGAATCAATAATCAAATTCTGCCCAATATGGAACATCCATCTGGAAACGAAACGATCGATCCAAACACCAAAATTTCTAGGGGAAACAAATATCAGTCTGCTATTACCAGGACTCACTGGCATACAGATAAAGATCAAAAGCACCTGTTTAGGTGGTTTTTGTGCCAATTTCCCCTGAATCAAACAAATTAAAGGAGTTTAGAACCGCAAGAATGAAGCTCTTGAGTTATACAATCGTACTTATAAAGTTGAAATTCGTACATTTGTGCTTCCAGCTGACACCTCAGACCCTTTATCCGGACTTCCTCCAATTCTGATACTACCATAAAACAGACAAGGAGCAATGAAGTTCCATTCACCATTTTGCTGTTTCGCAGTAAAACCATTTTTGTCTATTTTGTTTACATTAATCTCAAGAGGTCTGCCCCCTTCCCGATCGAGCTTAACAGTGAAGGAAACTCGTGTTAGGCAGTTTATTATCAAGCTGATATGAAGGGGAAAAAAAATCCAAAGAAGAAAAATTATGTGACTGCATCAGCACTTATCTGGGCTGTTGTACCCCACCCATTATCCCATAATGTGCGTATGGAACATGAGCAGGATCCATGAGATTCTCAGTCAGAATTTCATACCTGAAAATATCACACTCTTGATCAACAAAACCTATGACACTTTTATGTAACTAGATGAAGTAAACTGAAATTAAAGACAAAAATAATGGCAAGACTTGCATAATGCATTACCCATATGGTATATCTCGATTATACATTTGACAAGTATATGAAGGGTCGTCGAGTTCAGGGATGTATGGAGGTTTCTTCTTTGAGAGAATATCTTTGTACTGAGGATCAGTGTTTGGCCAAAACCAAACAATTCCGTTTTGCACAGTACTTGGATAAACAGCTACACACGCTCGCTGGAAGGTATGAAACTGCACATACATTATCAATATAGGTATCATATAAACTTATTGTGAAGAAATAGTTGATATGGGATGGTGCGAGTCACTGCTGGGCTCACCCAAAACAGGCACGTATCAAAAGTTTTTAATTTGTATTAAACATATCCTATACATTATAATTCAAATATATATAAATAAATCATTTATTTTGAATGAGTAAATACATTATTTCTTAAATTTATTTATTTATTTAAATAAAAATAAATAAATGGTTAATGATTGTTGGTTATTTATGTTCGATAAAATATATAAGACAACTGTTAAAGAAAAGTTGTCTTCCATCCCATCACTTAAGCTTTTCCCTGCAAAGTCCGGAATTTGCAGCTCCGTGTCTTCCACCTCCACAATTCAAAACAGAGATTATGTCCACCTCCTCAAGAACCGGAGGTGCAACCTCCGATCTTCACCCACATGGCAAGAGCCAGCGTTCGAACCTCCGGAGTAACTAGTTTTACAAATTCTAGCTTTGACCGTCCATTTTTACAAAACTTTTACCAATCCATCGATAGATGGAGTGGTACTGTCATCATGTGACCACATGGGCCCACAGATGAAAGCTGCAGGTCACAGGTTCGAAACTTGCCAAAGGCAAGTAAAGAAACTATATCTTGTGATCCATGTGTGATGATAGTAACTTACCGGGCATGAGTTCTATGCGGTATGTACTTATTTTTTTTTATTTTTACAAAACTTTTTCAAATAAACACTATTATGCCAAAAAAATTCGCCGAATTATGTTAATCATACATAATTTTTCCATACTGAGACTTAATTCTAGACTCGGGCTCATGTCTTCTATATCCATTGGCAAATTGTTATGATTCCTGGTGTGATCAGTGATCACATATCCATACATGTTTACTATTTGTGTGCAGTTTCCTAACACAATCATATAAATAATTCTTACAAAGAAAAGCTGAAATGATCGAATTTACCGGGGGCCCATCAATGGGGGCTTGAGGAATCAGCTTACAATCACCAGAGCCACCAAAGCACCAACCATGATACACACACTGCAACCTGCCCCATTGATCAATCCTCCCTTCGGAAAGCGGAGCCAATCTGTGCGGACAACTATCATCAAACACTTTCCAAGAATCCTCATTCTTGTCCCACCAAACCACAACATCAAGTCCCAATACTTTCTTCCCATGTGGAGCTCTTTTGTCAAGATCACAAACTGGCATTAACGCATACCACTGAGAGAACCAATCAAATTTGTCATCTTTATCAACGATTTCGGTGTCGTCGTCAACCGGGGTTTCGGTT
>JAOXNX010000001.1:5831598-5844827 GCA_028566075.1 Solidago caesia | reverse complement strand
TCGGACTCGAACCCTGGTCTCCCAGGGCCCAAGCTTCATTGCAAGACTGGGAATGCCGTTGGGGTTTTAACCCATTGGCTAATATATTTTGTTATATATATATTTTTTTATATTTTAAAATTGATTTCTCATGTTGTGTTTTCAATCTTATAATAGGTTTTATTTTATATTAATCTTTATATATATATTTATAATCAATGTTTTCTTAAACTAATTAAATTGTATTTTTTTATGTACTTAATGTTAAAAGCAAAGTGTTTATCTTTATAATATTAAAATTATTGTTTTAACAGTTTTATCTTCTCAACTTGATCACACAATGTTTCACTTTTATTACAAATAAACTATGTAATTTGATTTTATAAAATTTTAAATTTTTTTTACAAGAATTTTACCGTATGCTTATGGAGTCTTCGATACCCAATACACAGAAGAACTGTCATAACAATAATGTAAATTATTTCTCAACAGTAGTGTATTAAAATATAAATGTATTTTATTACAAAAATTTAACATGTAATAATTATATAAGTTCACCCGCATATCATGCGGGATAATAATCTAGTACTTAGAAGTTAGAACCCAGGTTATAGCTGTTAACAAGATTTTTAACCCGTGCTTCACCACAAGATATATAATAGCTTAACATTTCGACAAACCATCGATATTGTAAAAAAATTTTGATATCATAGATTGTTATCAAAAAAATTTTATTAACATATTTACACAAAATTTAAATAACTGTAAATGTATATGGTTTGTCCATGACCAGTTGGCGATTTCCCTAGGCCCTAATTATGCCTAGGGCAATTTGAACTTAAAACTTCATGTGAGAAAACAGAATTTTTTGACGCTAGACCAACTTATATCCTAATTCAATTACATTTTGATAAAAATGATATAATTAACATGCTAATAATGAAGAAGACTAAAATATAAAGTTAAAATCAAGAAGATGCATAAGTTTATAGCCAATTAAAAATATACAATCAATATCAAACTTATATCAAGAAAAACGATGACAAAATATGACTCGATATAAAAATAGTTCATCCTGTTAACAAGAAACAGTGCTACAATATTTTTGGACTATTTGTATGTTGGTCAGAGATACTAAAATGAACTAGAATAGTTCCCACGCAATGCATGGTGGTGAATCATTTTAGCTGCCGCCGGTGGTCGGCCTTAGTGTAAAAGAAGTCTTTAACTTTTATTTTGATAATTGAAGAAAATATTTTGTAATTATTGTTAACAAATTAATTAGTATAGATTTTGTTATATATTAATCCACTAACCATCTTTGATAATTGTTAATTCAATGGATATTTAAAAGATTTAATGTTCTTAAATTTTAAATTTTAATATGATAACCAAATGATATAATATAGATAGTAGTATAGATAAGTTAATTAGAAAATAAATGTGTATACATTTGACCAATGTTTTAAAAATCGGTTTTTTAGTGAACTTGAAAACTTTCCGTGCCCGATTCAACCGGTTGGTTATTTTTAATTTATATTTTTTATAAAATTGCTACTATACTTGTTATTATCCAACAAAAATAGTTAAAAATAATACCAAATAGGTATTTCATAACAATATATAAGTTTTAAAGTTTACAAACAATAAAAATTAACATTAAAATATACATATCAACATAAAAATAATTATAAAAAAAAAAAGAACAAACCGGTTAAACCGGATAAAACCGGGCAAAATCGAAAAAAACCGGCGGTACGCAACAGTTGAAACAATCGTTAAAAAACCAGGGTTAAAAAACCGGTCGACCGACCGGTGTCCGGTTGAACCGGCCAGTTCGAACCGATTTTTAAAACATTGCATTTTAGATCTTTTGGATATAGAAAGAGAAGTGGTTTAGGTTGGCCTGGAGGAACACCTGAAAAGTAATAAATGTTAAGTTATTTTTTAATAGCAGAAGATTGAGTAAAGATATTTTAAGAGATACTGAGTCTTTCGGGTTTTTTGGCTTTAAAATAGATCAAAACTTAGGGATTTAGATTGGAAAGAGTGGTGTAAATATCCTTTATACTAGACGAATGCCCGCGCGATGCGACAACGATGGTGGTAGCGACGGTGTGGTGGTAGCAGCGACGGGTGGTGGTGGTGGCGGCAACGAGTAGTGTAAGTTATTGATGCAAATGTAATTGATGTAAAAGGGGGTAGTGTAGTTATTTTAGGAGTTGAAACATAGATGTTGTAAATTAATCCATTAAGAGTATTTTAGGTATTCAATAGTCTAATGATTTGTAAATTTATTTAGTAAGGACATATTAGATATTTTAAAGTTTGAAAGTTGAAAAAAAAAAGACATTTGCTTGAATAAGGAGCAATAGATATGATGTAACTGGATTGACTATTTTTGGGTTGACGCTTTATGGGTTTCAACTTAGTATTAATGAAGTTAAATTTATTTATTTTTTTATAAAAAAATCCCAAATGTTAATTTAAAATTGAATTATAATAATGGAGAATGTTTATAAGTAATTATAAAATTCAATTTCTTTCTTTTAAACTAGGTGGTTCAACCCCGCACATTGTCATGGGTATCCGTTTTTGTTTTTAAGAGCAATACCATAATAACAACATCATGTATATGTGAACTCTCAAAAATCTCAAAAGAAAAGAATGTTTAAAAAAAAAATCCAAAAAAACAAGAAGAAAAAAAAAAAAAAAAACAGATATAATTAAACAAAAATTGTTAATAAAAACAAAAATGGTACAAAACTTATTAAAAAAACCCAAAAAATACAAAATATATGTTAAAAAATTTTTATTTCAAAGTAAAAAAAAAAAGGTAACTATAAAACACACCATAAACAAAAAACAACAACAAAAGTTATTGAAAATGAAGATGTTAGAAAAAACAAAAAATTACAAAATAAAAAGAAAAAGGAAAAAGAAAACCAAAACAAAATGTTAAAACTGTAAGATGTAAAAAAGAAACCGGAAAAAAAAAAAAGAGGTTGCAGGGAAAAAAAAGGTGGAGGCAAAATGAAAAATCCAAAATCAATGGTCGATGAATGGTTGGCCGGAGATGGCTGATGGCTGAAATGAAAGGGGAGAGAAGGTTAGAGGTGGAGTAGTGAGAGAAAGAAGTTATGAGTGTTTAGGTTTTGTTTACAGAATGTGAAACAATTAGAAATTTGCTTTTTTTAAGACAATGAAAGCAATTTACAGATTTTTTTTTTTTAATAAAAAAATAAACTATCTTTATAAATTATGTCTGCGCACCGCACATATAAAATGTCTTGAAGACCTTTTAAGCAAAAACAAACCCAACCTTTAGAACTACGTATATAATTTTGGACGAGGTCACACGTCACAGTGGCGGAGCCACATGCCACGATGGGCCGTGGTCCACCGATGACTTTTCCCAATGCATTCGTTTATGGTTTATGTACGTTGATTTGGCACAGCCCATTTTAATATTATTTTGGCCCAGTCAAAGGTAATGGCCCGATAGTGCTACTGTGCTACACTATGACACTAACACATAAATTGTCTTCAAATTTTTACTACCTAGGCTGAGATCATAACATAGCTCTGTGTTTCTCGACTAATATCTATATATCTATATATACTACTCTTAATACTCGTACAATATATAGATTGACTATATATATATACGATTGATTTCTTTTGTAAAGAAAATAATATCTAAACATGCTCTATCATATTCATTTGGTGTCTTAAATGGTAGCCTAATAACGAGAGACATGTATCATAAAAGTATTGGTCAAGATCTAATGTTACTTTTGATATTGGTAATGGTATCATCTAATTTAAAGTCATGCTGACGAAACATGGTTCATGTCGTTTTAAAATTTCCAACAACTTTTAGTAAGGTTAGTAGATGGATAAATATATAAATAAATAAGTAATATTAAGTTATAAGTTAAAAACGTAAATACATTATTATTTGTTAATAAATTTATTTAACATGTATTATGGATTGAAATAAAAAAGTGTTAATTTTATATATTACAAATAGCAATGTGTTGTAAATTATAAATTACCATAAAAAATAAGAATGACAATGAGAATAGATAATTATCACAACAAAGAATAATAGGATTTTTAATATAAAAGATTTAATTATATTAGGTATCTATCTTTATGTATTAATTAATTAAAACTTTTAATTATTTATGGTATCTAAAAAGTAGAATTCTAGATAAATACTAATAACAATATTATAATAAGAGTTCATTTATATTATGTATATTTATTTACTAATTAAAAATACACGGTATCTAAAAATATGATTTATTATTATTAATATAAACTAAAAAAGACATGTGTCGTTCAAATATTACGTCACGTATCAATCAAAGAATGCTTGAATCATGTTTTAGTATATTGGTAGATTGTTGGGTGTTTATTAACTAAATACAACTAGTTTGTATCGAAAACAAATGTTCATCATTCATGAAGGTTTTCAAAATAATTTCCCAAATTAAAAGATATAAAAGTGTAAATAATTAAAACTATTTAATTATAAAATACATGTGATTAATCAAAATTAGTTATATAAAACCAAATAATTAATCAAGTTAATTTGATGAACATTTGAATTAATCTAATTAAATAAATTAATCTAATTGAAAAATTAATCAAATTAAGTTATCAAAGACAATCAAGTTATTTAATCTAATTAATTGTGAGTGCGAAAGCTTATTAATAAAACAATTAAACAATTTAATTCCCTAAACCAAGATCTTACATGCATGCAATATAATCAATTAATCGGAAAAAACAACTAACTTTGTTTGGCATAGAAAGTGGAAGGTGTGAATTTTGTAACGTACTAGAGCCCAAGTCTCATACACACAACACTTCATCGATACTTGCCAAGTGCTAGCTATAACTCGAAAGTTATAATAAAACCCACCGAAAAATAACTAATTGGTTTGCTCGAAAATCTCCTACACAATTGGGGTGATTTTCGAACTCCCATAAGAAAAGGGAAGAGAAGGAATTTTTTGAGCAAACTCTAAAAAAAATAGGCCTCTATTTAAAGGGAAAAAAAGCCTAAAGTTCTTTACATGGAGCAATGTGGGACAAGGAAAAATATTACTTTTTTCTCCCCTTTTTTCTCTCCCTTGCGCCTCCTTCCTTGTGGGCCCCATGGGTCAACTTCGTTTAACCCATGGTCAAATGGGTTGACCCATGGTGCTTGGTGCCCGACCCGGTTTTTGACCCGTTTCAGAGTTATGACCCACTCGTCATTTCCAAATCTATTTTTGAAAACTTTTTAGTTATTTATTCCTTGATGGATTTTATCATAAAATGAGTTTAACTAGTGCCTCGATGCTCTTCGTGTGCAACCCTAAAGGTTCATAGATAAATGGTCGTATATTTATGTTGGATATTCACACAATTGCAACACTCCCACTTATGGATATCTCAACATTACTACTAGTATACTGACATCAAACATTCATCTATTAACATGACGATGCCCCCAAATATGTATGAATATAATTCCCGTTACATAAACCAACATCAGCTCCTAGATGTTGTACATTAAACTCTTTTAATGTTTTGGTACAATGTCTTACTGTCCCTATATGTTTTCGATATCATATCGAACCATGAGGAACGAATCAAGTTCACTCATACAGCTCGACATGTTGCTTGATATGTGAAATCGAAGTGATTCTATCCAAGATACATTTACTAAAAACACATTCTAGTAAAGTACTAGCTTACTAGGGCATGACAATGCACTTTAAATCAGTTCTTTTCATTGAGTTGTCGTGTGATATCTTATCCAACACTTTGGAGAATAAATCCTTTATTGATCACATACGTCCCTTCCATGTTTCACCTCATACCCAAAACAGACATACTATTGCCGATTAAGAAACATGTTCGAATTGAATCAAAGTATGAGACTACGTACTCCAGGACACGCCTATGCGTCTCAAGTCTAAGGACAACTAGATATTACGACTACTCAAGATTCACATATGTCATCATGATCCATGATGTCTCGAGGGGAGGGTCTTATCCCAATATTCAACTCTCGCTCTTGAATACTTGTGAAATGATTGTACCTCTATTCATATTATTTACACGCGGTAAATAATCATCATCTCTCATAATTACCTTGGTTCATTTTTACTCCTGTAAACAATGATCGATAATGGGCAAATTTAGAGCTTACATAAAGTAGCTCATGGATGGGGTTAAACATGCAAATATGGAACTCAGAATTTGTGAGAATGAAAATACATTTATTCTCTACAACACTTTCGATAGGTTCCAATATTCAAATCACCAAAATTTTATCACAACATGATCAATTAGCAAATCTTAGCTATATCTCTTAGTTAATAAATCATTCACTAAGAACATGTATGTTGAGTCAAAATGTATTAGCTTAGATTTGTTGATGACAAACAGTGTAAAAATACTTAAGTCTTTGGTTATTGAGCTAAGTCAGCTTGGGCTTGTCCAAGCTGAGTCAACTTTACACTTCCTATTTTGTAAAAGACGTAAGTATAGGGAATGGTTTTTCAAGCTGCATCAACAATGAAGACTAGTACTTGATTTGAAGTCGAATAATGAAAATCAAGGATAGAAGACCAAGCTGATGGATAGAAGTCAACTTGGGATTACAATCAGCTTGAATGAACAAAAAGGAGCTTGAAATTTTACAAGTGTTTTAAGCCTTCCTTTATCAAGTTTGGATAATATCATCAATGTTGGAAAAGAACAAGAACATTCCAAAATGGTACGAGGTATCCTGCAGGTGTCTAATGTTGGTGGTTGTCCTTTTCTATGAGGTCTCCTTCTCTCTATTGCCTAGTACAAACGCGTGAAGGTACTATGGGACAAAATAGTACAAGAATGTCACTGTCAAATATTTCTTTGTGCAGAGTCATCAAATCATTACGCGTGGAAGCAATTGGGCGGCATCTAAGGCATGGTTTATGCCTATATAAACCTGTGTTAATGCATCATAAAATGTGTGCATTCTTATCATCAAATTCTCATAGTATTCCACTCTGTATGAATAATCAGCTTGAAGCTGTGTTGTGTTCATATACTAATTAGCTTGAGCTACTATCTTGTAAGGGATTAGTAAACAAACTTGTATATTGTTTTCAACGAAGTAGTTAGATTCCATAGGTGTCTCTGTTCCAAAACTACTTGTAATTCTTGTTGATTTATTAATAAAAAAAATTAGTTGAAAATTACATTCTATGTTCTTAAGTTTGCATTGTTTTAATCTTGTTTCTGGTTTTATTTATTGTTTGTTCTTGGTTTTTTAAAGAGTGTTTTACAAGTTTATTTTAATTTTGTTCTAAAAAGGCAAAAAGTTTGAAATAGTTGTATTCACCCCCCTCTAAAACTTAATGATACACTATGAAAACATTTCTTGTTAATCCTTTAGGACCAACATTATATAATGGGTTTGAAAAGGGTATGTTTGTTTTTCCTTTTTTTAACCTCTAGGCTAGAAATGGCGGCTGCCGGAGTTTGAAAGCATGGGGCGGAAGTTGATGGCCTTGGCTGAAGTTATATTCTATTTCTTCTTCTTCTGAAATTACTAAAATCCTCTCATCATGGAGGAGGTAATTACATGTTTACCCTGAAGAAGATAATTTGATGCTATAAGAGTTGTACCTATTATGTTAGACCTTTTTTCTTTTTTGATGTTGTTGATGATGATGATTGTTAAGCCAGAAAAAGAATGGAGGAAAGGAGACCCGGTGGGTGTTACCGACGACGGTTCATCAGAAAATTGGGGACAATTTGATAAGGGCGAAAAAGTAAAGATGAGACAAAGTGTGTGGCTAAAACCATAAAAGCCAAAGTTTTGTGACAGAAATTAGAAAAGCCAAAAAAAAGTTACTGTGGTTAAACCTTCTTGTCATACACGCTGATATTTATTAAATTTATAAGGTTCAAAAAGCAATAAGAAAAAGAATGAAATTAAAGCCTAAATGAGAAGTAGTGTCACACCGAAAAAGACAAACATATGTGAAACTAATAATTTACTCAACCGTATGTATTGCTTTATGGATTTAAAAACATGTTTTAAATGACTGATGAACATTTTTTAAATGACTAATGAGTAATGATTGATATTTTAGTTTTCTTTGTAATAATTTGCAAGGATTGAAGGGGAAAAAAATAGCTTCAAGTGGAGTAGTGGACGTAATTTGCAAGAATGATTTGTACATAATTTTGGACTATATTTTCCTAATGTAGCACAATCATTCAAACACTTTCCTTATGGACAAAGATGTATTTCTGGATTTAAAAAAAAGGAAGCAAAAAGCAAAGTTCTAAGAATATGCAAAACTTTTGGGTCAGACCAATAGCCTTTCCCGGAAGATCTTCACACACAAGCATTAGCAGACAACATTTTTGTGGTGGTATTTATGGAAACACAAGAATGAGGTCATGTTCAAGCAGAGCCGGCAAAACAGTAATGAAGTTTCCAATCTATTGTTTCGATGTCATTTTTGTGGATCTTTAATCATTGTAGGAGATGGTCCTTTAGTTGGCCTCTTTGGATATGTATTCCTATATAATGTAAACTATTCTATTCGGCAACTTGCTGAAAATTTTAATACATAGATATATATATACATATACTTTTTTGTTGTTGAAAGATAAATATAAACAGAGAAAAGATGAAAAAGATGATACGTATATATTTTCCATATTCTGATTTGTATATAGTACATGAGAAATATGAAATCTTATATATATAAAAATCTAACTTTCTAGTAAACCCATGTGAAGGGAATTATACTATATGGTCAGGTGTATGGAATGAGATAATAGACTAGGTAATAATATGGTGTATGCTAGTGTAGGTAATCATCTCCTGTGATGGATAGTCAAAAATATGGTCTAACAGACGAGTTGTAAACAGGTTGAGAATGTCAACCCAAACCCAACGCATATATTAAACATGTCTGGTCTTGTCGACTCATTTATGACCTAAAGCCATTCAACCTTAACCCAAACCCGTTTAATTCGTGTCATATCATAGGTCGTGTTGTGTGTCGTATCAGAAATTACCACCCCTATTACATATTGTAGAAAGTATATGTGCTTTACATGTTATTCTTAAATCTTAATTACTGTCTAATTGTATCAAGTTGGATTACATATAAGCGTTAAATTTTGGTTTCTTAAGAGATACTTCTGTACAATTTCTAATAACCATCTTTTATTCCAACAAAAAACCATTGAAGTTAGAAATTTTTGATTAAGACCATCAAACTTTCATAACCTTTGATCTAAGGTAATCTATACAGGGGTCTAAATGCTGATTTGGCAGAGGATGTGCCGGTACCCATTGGCCTAGTTAATTTTTATTACGTGCAGCAAGAATTACCTAAAATCACAAGTTTTGAATGTCTACTGGTTTCTTTTATGTTGCAAACGAAGTTGGGTACTTGAATCATAAATTGAAGAAAGGTCACATGCATATCAGTATTGATGCAACTAACAATCCAACTCAAACTATATCTCACATGCCAAGGATATATTATGCAACCGAGCCCTGTTAATATTACCAGATTAGTATCCAAATTACCCATATTTTCTCACACCTGTAGGCATGTAGTTTCTTGGTTCTTTCTGTCATTCGCCCCATTGGAGTATCCCCTTTCTTAATCTTCTTGAAATCCATTCATAACACTTTAATGTCATCTCTTAAACAACCCATCAGAATTTAGATATTTTCTGCCAAACACTCTCGCATTTCTGTTTTTCCAAATAAAGTAATTCCCAATTCAAAATGTAGCCTGTCACACGACTTTTGTACAATCAGAGAAGTTATCTCCATTGTGATGTAAAATACCAGGCTACCAGCAGCTGTGCCAGACAATTCCAAGGGCTGTGGCCACCATTGCATTATCAATTGCCCGACCTCTCCCACATATGCATACGATACAAAACAATGGCCTATGGACTCGACTTGTTCATCACACAGGACACAAGATTGTATCTAGATCCAAACCTCTTTTATCCAACTCGACCTGAACTGGAACCCTTCCTTTTTTTACTCACCACATATGATTTCAAATCTTCTGGGACACAAAGTTGTTTCCAAAGTCATGTATGTGTGATAATTTGGTATGGTTTTAAGAAGTATGCCTACTCCATTCGTCTAAACTAAATTGCAATTCTTAGGTTGCGCTGATAAAAATGTAATGTTTGGTTATTCAAAAAGATTTATATGCTAATCTCTGTATTTGCCTAATTAGCAAACATTTCAAGACATTGGTGAGGTTGATTGTGGTCCAAACTTTGTTCACGGAAGAGGTATTTTAATTTTAGGTTTGACATCAATTAAAGACTTCTGTTGAACTATGTGTAATTGTATAAAAGTGTAGCCAACGTTGGTCATTCTTCCTATATCAGTTAGGGAACTTTGCTTTCGCCTTTCCAAACACTCAAAAGTTTTTCTGTGAAGGATTTCGGGTAAAGAACACCCATGCGGGGATGAAATACTGCCCTTGAAAATGTTGACTTCTTTTCACATGGCTTAAGTTAACATAGGTTACTCTATATAGATGTTTTCTCCTAAATATGAGGGTATCTACAGATATTAGACCAAATTTGGCTTCTTGTTAATGCAATATGAATTTAAACTATATCATAAGTCACCCAAAGGCCTTGGTCCTGGTGGTATTTGAGGTGATGCGTCAACCAATTGGTTGAGAGTTCTAGTCCCATGGTAGACAACTTATAAATATGTGTGGTTTTTATGTGGATATCTAGATAATTTGCTTTTCTAAATTTATGTTAAAATATAAAAACTATGTCATAAGTCAAACATTGCATTTATTGGAATAGCTTAAGCTTCTAGACAGATTAACAATATATTTATATCAACAGGTTTGGGATTAAAGCCGGAAAGGCAGCAAATATGCAAGTAGTGGCGGTTCCATCTATTCAAAGTGAATCGGATCAATATTCAATCGCTGATTATGTGATTCATTCCTTCCTAGATTTTCAGCCTGAGTTCTGGGGACTCCCGCCTTTTGATGACTGTATGTTTTTATTTATATTATTATTAAGTGGTCATCGTGTGTTTTTAATCTACCTCAAATAGAGATGGCAAAGTGGGTGGGTTGGGCAACAGATTAAAACAGATACGAGTATTTTGTACAAATTGTTCGAACTGAGTTGATCCAAAACAATTTTATCCCGAAGTTTTCATAATTTAAATTTCTTTATGGTTATAAAAACAGATAGTTTGACATATTTTGACATATTTGGATCATAAAAAGCAGTTGAAGTAACTTATTAAGGTTGCAGGGATAATGAAAGCATTGCCAATTGAACCACTTCATTTCGACGGATCATACAAAAATGGATTTCTAGAAGAAAGTTCAGGTTTTAACCTCACTTCACTTTGTTACATATGCCATTCTAATCACATTGGCTGTATAAAATCATATCTTATCATATAGTCCTTAATAAAACCAGATCACCTAGCGGCCAAAAAAACTGACCTATTAATATATGAAGAAATCTATTCTGGTTATATAATTATATTGTTAGTTCGTTAACCAAATCAAACGAGTAGATTAAAATATATATTTTAAAGGAAACGGGTCAAAAGTCATCCAAGTTAAACTTTTATATACATCCTTATAAATTGTTTGATTAAAGTCATTAACTTGTTTCTTTTAATAATATAGTTGGTTGATCATATTTAATATACTAAGTATTTATGAAGTTTTTCTAGAGTTTTTGGTAGAAAAGCATGTACAAAAATGACCCTCTTTAACCAGTTACCCAACCACTTCAAACCACAACAAACATTATTCATATGTTCCATTTGGTTGTATAGATTCCCTCTTATAACATTCTTCAAAATCAAGACATGTCATTTTCAATCAATAATGTATAAAAAAATAATTGCAGTGATGTTGATTGCTGTCTTGTGAATTATTCAGATAGCGGAGCTTCTGGTCTTCCTGGTCAAGCCTGGGGTGTCTATTTTGGCTGGGTAGAAATTGACTCATTGAAAAGAGATAAGATTGTGGTTAGCATCAAATGGGATCATAACAATGGCTCTTTCCGGAGAAACATTGTGAGAATCTATACATTTGCCAGACTTCATGTTTTTACTAATATGCTACTTTCTTGCCAAAGCGTAAATAACTTTATCTAGTTTATGTTTATTATGATAATGTTTTCAAGGGCAGGTTTCAACCCAATTATGTGAAATACTGAAAGGAAATGATTTTGGTTATATTATAGTGCTAAAGATCAAACTGGTCAAATTAAAAAAAAAAAAAGCTAGCTAAAAATGAAACATGAAAGTATAATATTTTAAACGTCACTCATTGCATATGCAATTAAAAAATGCTCTATTAGAACTAAGTGTTTAGCTTAAACGGGCCATTTTCCAACGGGAAGGGCTAACATATCCAGAACTAGAGATAGCAGGTTGGGCAGTTCAAGCGGGTTGGGTAATGGGTCAAAATGAGTCACTTGTAGTATTGGTTGATTCTGTTTGATCCAAAATATTATTTTGTTAAACTTATATTCTTTTAATTCATAATAATGTATCTAACTTTATGATAAATAACACTTTTTATTTTTTTTTTCCAAAAAGATTTATGATGAATAACACTGTTATTACAAGAAAAAAATTTAAGTTTTTTTGTAAAATGATTTAGTAGGTTGTATGCATTTAAAGTAATTAGACCCCCTTTTCATTATAAGCTACTTTGACCAATTTGATTTTAGAAGTAACTCAAACAGACTCATTGATAAGTAAATGAGTTGTAACTAATTACGCTCATAATGTATTTTCTTTGTATACTGTTACTTTGTTAGATTGTCAGAAGTCCCATATTACCCATTTTGGATAGACAGACTTTGTTCCTTGTTATAAGATAGATGCTGTTAACATCATCTATCATTTCTCATTATATTACGTCTATTGTTCCACGGAGCGCATAAGATTTTCACCAGAAATGCCAATCTTTTGAAATTGGCACCGTTGTTTATAAATGGTTTTAAAGGGTTGAAGTGATCTTGTCCCTCTGTCAATAACTCTATTTGATTTTTTTATTTTTTTTGGGGGATTAGTTTCTGAGAATGTAATTAACTATGACCAAATGGTCATATAGTAGGAACGAACAAAGATCTTGTGCATTTAAGGAATAAACTTTGTAAAAATGTTCAAATCATGTAACCGACCAATCAAAAACTTG
>JAOXNX010000001.1:5810315-5821544 GCA_028566075.1 Solidago caesia | reverse complement strand
TATTGTGATGATACGTTGCTAGTAACACCATTTAAAGATGTTTTATGATTCCGTTAGGAATCAATTGTGTTTTGAAATATACGCTTCCGCATTTCTTTAACGGAGTTTATTGTTAAAGTTGAAAATTTTTGGAAATTCACTTTTTATAAAGTTGGGTGTTACACTTTATTTGCTTGATAACATGGGTAGATGAGTGTCCAAGCCTGCAATGCCACAAGTAGGAATCATCCTACTTTGCAGTGAGTAGAGCATGGTGGTTGGTATGAGTGGGTTGGCTTTGTTGATGAAGAATGTAGAGACCATTACAGAGGGTGCCATGGGCCATCCTCTTGTTGTGGTCCTGGAAATAGCAAGACAAGGGGGTAAATAGAACAGATAGATTCAGATGAGCTCCTAGTTTGCTAACAGATAGGAGATTAAAGGCAAAACTAGGAATGTAGAGGACATCATGGACAGTTATGGTTGGGTTAATGGTGATTGAGCCTTGAAGAGTGACTTTTGTGCTAGTGCCATCAGGTAAAGTTACATAGATAGGTGGATTGATTTGCCTTATGTTATGCATATGAGAAAGAGAAGTAGAAATGTGGTCAGTTGCTCCACTATCTACTATCCAGGCTTTGATCATGTTTACTACAATGGAGGCAATCAGTGCATATCTCTTAGCAGAAAGATGTGAGGCAATCATTTTGAATATACCTGATGATGTGTTGTTTTGTGCACCTGGTTGCATCTCTTGGTGGTTCTGCTGCATCATGAGGACCACTTGGTTGAGTTGGTTCTGAAGTTGATCCATTCTTGCATACATGGCTAGTTCAGAGTTAGTGCCACATGTATCAGAATTAGCTGATGATGATGGAGCAATTGTCATATTGACCATCTTTGGATGTTGGACAGGTGGTTTGTATTTCCCATGAAGTGGATGCCCTGGTGGATAGCCTACTACCTTATAACATTCCTGTTCTGTGTGGCCTTCTTTTGAGCAGTTCCCACAATATACACCTTTCTTGAATGTGCTTCTCTTAGTCTCATTGGTAGTTGGTTTGGCATATCGAGTATAAGTGTTGTATGATTTGTGGGGAGTAGTCTGCATGGATAGTGCAGTAGCAATGGTATTTGGTTTGGTAAGGATGCCTTCCCTCTGTTTTTCTTCTTGTCTCACCATACTATAGGCTTTGGCCACAGTTGGTAGTGATGACATCAGTAGGATTTGTCCTCTAATATTGGTATAACATTCATCTAAGCCCATGAGGAATTGTATCAATCTTTTCCTATTGTCTCTTTCAGAGTTCATCCTACCATTCTCACAAGTGCACGGGCAAACACATAGAAATGGTGCCTCTAATGCATCAATCTCATCCCATAAGCCCTTTAGTTTGTGATAGTAAATCTCTATTGCACAGTTATTTTGTTTGAGATTAACTATGTCATTAGTCAATTGAAAGATTCTATGGCCATCAAGTTGGGAATAGTGTTCTTGCAGTTCTAACCACATTTCATGAGCAGTATTAACAAAGTTTAGAGAATTGCTTATCTGATCCTCTATGGTGTTGAGAATCCAGGATATGATCATGTCATTGTTCCTTTCCCAAAGAGGTTGTGCTTGTGGATCAACATCAGATTTCTTCAATTCACCATTAACAATTTGAAGTTTATTTTTAGCATTGAGTGCAATCATCATCGATCGTTTCCATACTCCATAGTTATCAGATCCTGTGAGTTTCTTTGAAATGAGTACTAGTCCTGGATGATCATTTTGATGAAGAAAGAGTGGATGATTTGGAGAGTTATAATCCATGGCAGCTGAGCTTTCTGGTGGTGGTTGATTGATTTCCGGAGCCATTGAATTTAGGGGTAAAATTAGGGTTTTGAATTAAGAGGAATTTGGAAGCAGAAATGAAGAATTGATTGAGGAGTAGAGAAGATTATGATGTTTCTGATCTTGATGAAGAAGAAGTCCGGTGAGATGATCGGAATTTTGGATCGGAGAATCACGCCGACGGTGATTGTTGCTCTGATACCATATAGACAAAGTGAATTTGAGAGAATTTGAAGAAGATGATTTGGGAAATTTTCATTGTATATTGAATTAACTTACAGATACAATGATTCATACATATATATAGAGGTAACTAATCTAAACTGTTAAACCGCCACTAACAACTTTTCTAACTAATTAACTACCTTCTTAATATTCACATTTCTACCCTCTGAGATATATTATGAACATATTTGGCTTATACTTTGCTACACTTCTTAAACCATTTATGGTGCCACATATATTGACTAGTAACAAGATTGGTTGATGGCACATTGGTTACACCTTTACCCTCCCCGCAAATTGGCAGTGTGAAAGGATCACAAATGCCAAATTTGGTAATGCATTTATGATGGGGTGTTTTGCTCAAGCCTTTGGTAAGCACATCAGCCGGTTGATCTTTAGTAGCAATGAATTTAGGTAGAATCTGTCCTTCTTTGATTTTGTCCCTGACAAAATGGCAATCAATCTCTATGTGTTTGGTTCGAGCATGTTGGACTGGATTGGATGCCAAAGCAATAGAAGATGAGTTATCACAGAAGATGGGAGTGGGAGTAGATATGCCAATCTGAAGATCATTAAGTAAGCTCTTAATCCAAGTGATTTCACATGTACAATCTGCAAGTGCCCTGTATTCCGCTTCTGTGGAGGATCTGGAGACTACATTTTGCTTCTTAGATTGCCAAGAGATTAAGCAGGGACCTAGGAAGATGCAATAACCAGTGACAGATCTTCTAGAAATGTTACAGGATGCCCAATCACTGTCACTAAAGGCTGTAAGTGAGCCATTATCACAGTATGCTGATAAGGTGGTGTTGGGTGTATTAGGAAAGAAGAGTCCTTGGCCAGGGGAAAGTTTGATGTACCTCAGAACCTTGTAAAGAGCTGTTAGGTGAGGTGTGCGAGGATTGTGAGAAAACTGACTCAATTCTTGTGCAGCAAAGGAAATGTCAGGTCTGGTGATGGTTAGATATATGAGTTTGCCAACTAGTGTCCTGTACAAGGATGGGTCTGGGAGTGGTTCTCCATCACTGTTAGTAAGGTTTGTGTGAGGATCAAGTGGAGTGTTTGAAGGTTTCTCATTGAGAAGATTAGCAGTAGTGAGGAGATCAAGTGCATATTTTCTTTGTGTCATTGAGATTCCATCTTTGGTTCTGAGAAACTCCACTCCTAGATAGTAGTGAAGAGGACCTAAGTCCTTGATGCTGAAGGTTTGATCTAATTGAGTTTTGATGTGAGAGATGAGAATGTTGTTTGATCCCACTAAGAGTATGTCATCAACATAAACCACTAGGACAGTGTAATCCTTAGTAGTGGAAAGAATGAATAAGGATGTGTCAGTGTAGCTCTGCTTGAAACCAATTTTCAGAAGAAAGGATGTTAACTTTGTGAACCACTGTCTGTTGGCTTGTTTCAAGCCATATAGGGATTTGTTTAATCTGCAGACAGAGTTGGGAGGTAAGGAATTAGAGTAGCCTTGAGGGATAGTCATATAGACTTCTTCATGTAGGTCTCCATGTAAGAAGGCATTATTAACATCTAGTTGTTCAATGTACCAATTCTTCTGAACTGCTATAGCCAAGATTGTTCTTACTGTGACCATCTTTGCAACAGGTGCAAAGGTTTCAGTGTAGTCTATACCCTCCTTTTGAGTGAACCCTTTTGCTACCAATCTAGCTTTATATCTTTCCACACTTCCATCTGCATGATATTTGACTCTAAAAACCCATTTGCAGCCAATAGGAGTTTTCCCAGGTGGTAATTTGGTAATAGACCAGGTGTTGTTCTTTTCAAGGGCAGTGATTTCATTTTTCATTGCTTCAATCCATTTGTCATTCCTTGATGCTTGAAGATATGTTTGTGGTTCAGTGTGAGAATGTAAGGAGTTGAGGAAGTGTTTAGTTTCTGGTGATGAGATGTTTGAGTAGTTAAGGAATTTAGAGTGGTGGAATTTGGTAGTGACAAGATTGGTTGATGATGATTTTGGGATGTTGCAATGGTAATCTTTGAATTTGGAGGGTTGTTTGTGAGTTCTGGTTGAAGTTCTGGTTGCAACAGGTGCAGAGTTTATAGTGGTGGTAGTTGTGGATTCAGTGGTTTGTATAGGTGGAATTGGTGGGGTGGAGTTAAGAATTGATTCAGGAATGGTTGGTTCAGGGATGATTGGGTCAGGAATAGTATTGTGTTGGGTGGATTCATCAGGTTCAGTTGTGGATTGTGATGGGACAGAATTTGGGTCAGGAATAGTGTTGTGTTGAGTGAATGCATCAGGTTCAGTTGTGAATTGTGATGGGACAGAAGTGGTGTTTGGAGTAGGAATAAAGATGTGTGGACTGTGAGAATTGGGTGATGTGGGGTGATGAGATATCTTGAAAGGAAAAATATTCTCATGGAATATGACATGTCTGCTTACAAAAGTAGTTTTGTTGTCCAAGTCATATAAGAGGTAGCCTTTTTGATCAGTTGGATAACCAAGGAGAACTGATGGAATAGCTCTAGGTGCAAACTTGTCATTGGTATGTTTGTGAGCATAGGTTTTACATCCAATGATTCTGAGATGATCAAGAGTAGGAGGAGTTTGGTATAATAGTTCATAGGGTGATTTGAATTGAATTGGTTTAGAGGGTAATCTGTTTATGATGTAGGCAGCTGCCATTATGCAGTATCCCCAAAAATGAATTGGAAAGTTTGCTTGAAACCTTATGGCCCTTGCAATTTCTAAGAGTTGTTTATGTTTTCTTTCCACCCTAGCATTTTGCTGGGGTGTGTAGGGACAAGAAGTTTGATGGTTGATGCCATGGGTTAGGAAAAAATCTTGTAAAGAATGATTTAGAAATTCCATGCCATTGTCACTTCTAACAGTTTTGATGGAGGTTTTGAAATGGTTTGTGACATAAGAGTGAAAAGATTTTACATTGGATGTAGCAAAAGACTTGCTAGGCAAAAGAAAAATCCATGTGGCTCTTGAATAGTCATCAACTATGGTTAGAAAGTATCTGCAGTTATGCAATGTTGGCTGTTTATAGGGGCCCCAAATGTCAATATGAATCAAGTCAAAAGGAGATTTAGCATGAGATACACTAGATTGGAAAGGTAAAGCATGTTGTTTGGACAAAGGACAAACATTGCAAGTATTTACAGAATCAATACAATGCATAAAGGAAGTGAGACATTTTATTTGTTTGATGACATGAGAAGATGAATGTCCAAGTCTGCAGTGCCACAAGTAGGAATCATCCTGCTTGGTAGTGAGTAGAGCATGGTGATTGTTGTGGTGGGATTGACTTTGTTGATGAAGAATGTAAAGACCATTACAGAGGGTGCCATGGGCCATCCTCTTGTGGTGGTCCTGGAAATAGCAAGACAGAGGGGTAAATAGAACAGATAGATTCAGATGGGCTCCTAATTTGCTAACAGATAGAAGATTAAATGCAAAACTAGGAATATAGAGAACATCATGAACAGTTATTGTGGGGTTAATGGTGACTGATCCATGGAGAGTAACTTTTGTGCTAGTGCCATCAGGTAGAGTGACATAGATGGGAGGATTAATTTGCCTTATGTTATGCATATTTGAGAGTGAGATAGAGACATGATCAGTTGCTCCACTGTCTACTATCCAAGCTTTGATCATCTTTACTACAACAGAGGCAATTAATGCATATCTTTTAGCAGAAAGGTGTGAGGCAATCATTTTGAATATACCTGTGGGTATGGTATTTTGTGCATTTGGTTGAGTTTCTTGGTGGTTTTGCTGCATCATAAGGACCACTTGGTTGAGTTGATTCTGAAGCTGATCCATCCTGGCATACATTGCTAGATCAGAGGTTGAGCCACATGTATCAGAATTGGCTGATGATGATGGGGTAGTATTGGCTTGCATTCTTGTCATATTGACCATCTTTGGATGTTGGACAGGTGGTTTGTATTTCCCATGAAGTGGATGCCCTGGTGGATAGCCTACTACCTTATAACATTCCTGTTCTGTGTGGCCTTCTTTTGAGCAGTTCCCACAATATACACCTTTCTTGAATGTGCTTCTCTTAGTCTCATTGGTAGTTGGTTTGGCATATCGAGTATAAGTGTTGTATGATTTGTGGGGAGTAGTCTGCATGGATAGTGCAGTAGCAATGGTATTTGGTTTGGTAAGGATGCCTTCCCTCTGTTTTTCTTCTTGTCTCACCATACTATAGGCTTTGGCCACAGTTGGTAGTGATGACATCAGTAGGATTTGTCCTCTAATATTGGTATAACATTCATCTAAGCCCATGAGGAATTGTATCAATCTTTTCCTATTGTCTCTTTCAGAGTTCATCCTACCATTCTCACAAGTGCACGGGCAAACACATAGAAATGGTGCCTCTAATGCATCAATCTCATCCCATAAGCCCTTTAGTTTGTGATAGTAAATCTCTATTGCACAGTTATTTTGTTTGAGATTAACTATGTCATTAGTCAATTGAAAGATTCTATGGCCATCAAGTTGGGAATAGTGTTCTTGCAGTTCTAACCACATTTCATGAGCAGTATTAACAAAGTTTAGAGAATTGCTTATCTGATCCTCTATGGTGTTGAGAATCCAGGATATGATCATGTCATTGTTCCTTTCCCAAAGAGGTTGTGCTTGTGGATCAACATCAGATTTCTTCAATTCACCATTAACAATTTGAAGTTTATTTTTAGCATTGAGTGCAATCATCATCGATCGTTTCCATACTCCATAGTTATCAGATCCTGTGAGTTTCTTTGAAATGAGTACTAGTCCTGGATGATCATTTTGATGAAGAAAGAGTGGATGATTTGGAGAGTTATAATCCATGGCAGCTGAGCTTTCTGGTGGTGGTTGATTGATTTCCGGAGCCATTGAATTTAGGGGTAAAATTAGGGTTTTGAATTAAGAGGAATTTGGAAGCAGAAATGAAGAATTGATTGAGGAGTAGAGAAGATTATGATGTTTCTGATCTTGATGAAGAAGAAGTCCGGTGAGATGATCGGAATTTTGGATCGGAGAATCACGCCGACGGTGATTGTTGCTCTGATACCATATAGACAAAGTGAATTTGAGAGAATTTGAAGAAGATGATTTGGGAAATTTTCATTGTATATTGAATTAACTTACAGCTGAAATGAATCATACATATATATATAGAAGAAGCTAATCTAAGCAGTTAAGCTAACACTAACAGCTCTTCTAACTGACTAACTAACTTCTAAAGTATTTACATTTTCTACCCTTTGAGATATGTTATGTACATATTTTGCTTCATACTTTGCTACACTTCTTAAGCCACTTGTAGTGCCACATGTATTGGCTTGTAACAATGTTAGCTGATGATGTGTTGGTTATACCTTTACCCTCCCCGCAAATTGGCAGTGTGAAAGGATCACAAATGCCAAATTTGGTAATACATTTATGATGTGGTGTTTTGCTCAAGCCTTTGGTGAGTACATCTGCTGGTTGGTCTTTGGTGGCAATAAATCTGGGTAGAATTTGGCCTTCTTTGATTTTGTCCCTGACAAAGTGGCAGTCAATCTCTATGTGTTTAGTTCGAGCATGTTGTACTGGATTGGACGCCAGTGCAATGGAGGATGAGTTGTCACAGAAGATAGAAGTAGGTGTAGGGATGCTAATGTGAATATCATTAAGTAAGCTCTTAATCCATGTGATCTCACAGGTGCAATCTGCAAGTGCTCTGTATTCTGCCTCTGTAGAAGATCGTGATACCACATTTTGCTTCTTAGATTGCCAAGAAATTAAGCAGGGACCTAGAAAAATGCAATAGCCAATAACAGATCTCCTAGAAACGTTGCAAGATGCCCAATCACTGTCACTAAAGGCTGTAAGAGATCCATTGTCACAATATGCTGATAGAGTGGTGTTGGGTGTGTTTGGAAATAGGAGTCCTTGTCCTGGAGAAAGTTTGATATACCTCAGAACTTTGTATAAAGCTACAAGATGAGTGGTTTTAGGATTGTGTGAAAACTGGCTCAATGCTTGTGCAGCAAAAGAAATGTCAGGTCTGGTGATGGTTAAGTAAATTAGTTTGCCAACTAATGTGCGGTATAGTGATGGATCTTGAAGTGGTTCTCCTTCTCTATCTGTAAGGTTAGTGTGAGGATCAAGTGGAGTGTTTGATGGTTTGTCATTGAGAAGGTTAGCAGTGGTGAGAAGATCAAGAGCATATTTTCTCTGTGTCATGGAGAGTCCATCTTTGGTTCTGAGAAATTCCACTCCTAGATAGTAGTGGAGGGGACCCAAGTCCTTGATGCTGAATGTGTTATCTAGTTGGGTTTTGATGTGAGAAATGAGAGTATTGTTTGATCCCACCAAAAGAATGTCATCCACATAAACTACTATGGCAGTGAAGTCTTTGTTTGTGGAAAGAGTGAATAGAGAAGTGTCAGTATAACTCTGCTTGAAACCAATCTTCAGAAGGAAAGATGTTAGCTTCATGAACCACTGTCTGTTGGCTTGTTTCAAGCCATAGAGGGATTTGTTTAGTTTGCAAACAGAATTGGGAGGTAAAGAATTAGAGTAACCTTGAGGGATGGTCGTATAGACTTCTTCATGTAGGTCTCCATGTAAGAATGCATTGTTAACATCTAGTTGTTCAATGTGCCAATTCTTTTGAACTGCAATAGCCAAGATTGTTCTTACTGTGACCATTTTTGCAACAGGTGCAAATGTTTCAGTGTAATCCATCCCTTCTCTTTGAGTGAACCCCTTTGCTACCAACCTAGCTTTATATCTTTCCACACTCCCATCTGCATGATACTTGATTCTGAAAACCCATTTACAGCCAATAGGGGTTTTTCCAGGTGGTAATTGGGTAATGGACCAGGTGTTATTTTTTTTCAAGAGCAGTGATTTCTGTTTTCATGGCTTTGATCCATTCATCATTCTTAGATGCTTGAAGATATGTTTGTGGTTCAGTGTGGGAATGTAGAGAGTTAAGAAAGTGTTTGGTTTGTGATGATGAAATGTTTGAGTAGTTAAGAAATTTGGAGTGGTGGTATTTGGTGGTGACAACATTGTTTGTTGTTGATTTTGGAAGATTACAGTGATAATCTTTGAGTTTAGAAGGTTGTTTGTGAATTCTGGTTGAGATCCTTGTTGTAGGGGGTGCAGGATTTTCAATGGTTGTTGTAGTGGGAGGTTGGGTGGTGGTGTCAGGTATTGGGTCAGGTATTGGGTCAGGGATTGGAATGGGTTCAGTGGTTTGTATAGGTGAGGTGTTGTCAGGTATTGGGTCAGGAGTGGTATTGTGTTGGATGGATTCATCAGAGTTATTTGTGGTGGATGTAGGTGGGGTAGGAATGAATATATCAGAGTAGGGGATGTGTTGGTTTTGAGAGGACATTGGTGAGGTTGAGTGGCTAGAGATTTTGAAAGGAAATATATTCTCATGGAATATAACATGTCTGCTCACAAAGGTTGTTTTGTTATCAAGATCATACAAAAGGTATCCTTTTTGATCTGTTGGATAACCAAGAAGAACTGATGGTGTGGCTCTAGGTGCAAATTTGTCATTAGTGTGTTTGTGAGCATAGGTTTTACATCCAATTATTCTGAGGTGATCAAGGGTTGGAGGGGTTTGGTATAAGAGTTCATATGGTGATTTGAATTGGACCATTATGCAGTATCCCCAAAAATGAATGGGAAAGTTTGCCTGAAATCTTATGGCTCTTGCAATCTCTAGAAGTTGCTTATGTTTCCTTTCCACCCTAGCATTTTGTTGGGGTGTGTAAGGACAGGAGGTTTGGTGAGTAATGCCATGAGTTTGGAAGAAATCTTGTAAAGAATTGTTTAGAAATTCAGTGCCATTATCACTCCTAACAGTTTTGATGGAAGTTTTAAAATGATTTATGACATAGGAATGAAAAGATTTTATATTGGATGTGGCAAAAGATTTGTTGGGTAAGAGAAAAGTCCAGGTGGCCCTTGAATAATCATCAACTATTGTCAGAAAATATCTGCAATTATGCAATGTTGGCTGTTTGTAGGGACCCCAAATGTCAATATGAATCAAGTCAAATGTAGATTTAGCATGAGATACACTAGTTTGAAAGGGTAAAGCATGCTGTTTAGACAAGGGACAAACATTGCAAGTATTTACAGAGTCAATACAATGCATAAAGGAAGTGAGACACTTTATGTAACATCCCGAACTTTTTATTCATATCGTTAGCTTTGACCGTTAGTCAAAGTCAAGTTTCCGTTAGTAGCTTATTTAATGAGTAGATTTTATTGTGATTATGTGTTATGTGGTTTTATATGTGGTAATAAGCAAGTGGCTTATTAATGTGTGTCAATTTAGTAGAAAAACCCGTGTTAGTGTTCCCGTTAGTGTTAAGTTGTTGTGCGAGTGTTCATTTGTGAGTTAAGGCGAGAATGATGAAGTTAGTAAGTAGAGGGACTAAACCCGGACAGTGGGCAAACATCCCATGGCAGGGATTAATGAGGCTAACACCCTCATTTCTTTCATTTTTCACCTAACCTAATTTCTCCCCTCTTTTCTCCTCCCAAGAACACCAAGAACAACCATCCCAAATCTTCCAATTAATTGGTGAATCATTCAAGATTAAGTATCCATATTATCATCCAAAGGTATTGTAGGTAATTTCCTTCTTGATTTCATAGTGTTTTCATCCATTTTATTAGTTTGAAGTTTTTGTTGTAAGTGTTAGATTGAATGGGTTTTGAAGGAAATGTTACCTTAAGTGTATGGATGAGTTTATAGTGTCAAAATGGTGTTAATTTGATGGTAATAAGGTTTGGTAGTGTATAGAATTTGTTTGGTAATTGATTTGGTGAGAAAAATGGCTTAAAAACCCGTTTTTACAGTTAGCACGGGGTGCCACAAAGTGTGGCACGGCGTGCTGGGATGTCAGGAGATTTTCTCAATTTTGAAACGGCCATAACTTTTGAACCGTAGCTCCGTTTTAGGTGATTCAAGGGGCTACGAATTCATAATTGAGTCTACTTTCTAATGGTAATGTCCTTTAAGACTGAGGTTAAAGTTAAAGTGTTCAGAAAGTAGAATTAGTGAACGTTGGTCATATTCCGTTGAGTTTTATGAGCTTTAAATTATTCGTTGAGCCTTTGTAGGGTCGTGTGAGTTAATGTAGCCTTGTTTAATGATATTTGTATGTTCATAGGTTGTCGGGAACACGTCTTGTACACGGTAGAGTTA
>JAOXNX010000001.1:5787699-5804283 GCA_028566075.1 Solidago caesia | reverse complement strand
TGACAAAATGGTTATGTAGTGTAGTGACTTAAGAAAATGGATATGTAATGTACGAACCTTTGTATTCTTGGCTATGTTATGTAACGGGTAACCGGCTGAACAGGTAGCCGGTTACCATTTAAATTTTATTTAAATAAATTATTATGTGGCATGTTGACTTGGCATGGCTCGATGACATGGACTTATCTTCTTCCCCAAAATACATTCTCTTCTAAAAAAAAGAGCAAAAACACAGATTTCCTAATTTGATTAAACATTATTTGGGGAAATAAATCAGATGGCCGGAAAACGAAACAGATCCATTAATTCTTCCCCACAATTCAATCCATTCCTAACATCTATCAATCATCTTCATCATCATCAAAATAAATCAACAAATCCATTAATTTGATTAAACAGCAGAAAGCTTCGACCACCCCCATCGGAAAACACCCCCATCGGACAAACCACCACGCCCATCGTAAAACACCTCCGGTCATCACAACTACCCTTCCTTCACCGGCCAACACCTCCACCTTCACTCCTTACCTGTTACAGCCTTACACACCCCGCCGGAAAAACGAAACACCCAGCCTTACACTCTTTGTGTGTGTGCGTATAAGCAGCAGCATCAGATTTATATATATTAGATACATATATATATATATATACAGATTCATGTATATATATATCTATATATATAAATAAACAAATGAAATGAATTATTGTAAGTCCACGTCAGCGTTATGTCCACGTCAACATGCCACGTAGGCACTTACTGGTTACAGCTGGAAGTTACCCGGTAGTATACACCACATGACCCAAAATACATAGGTGCATACATTACATAGCCACCCGAGTAGGTCACTACACTACATAACCATTTTGGCATAGTTGGTTACATTCATATGCCATTATCCCTAAAATATATAGGTGTATTGTACATATACTTAAAAGTTTGATACTTATGTATACGATTATATACTTAGTAAATCATTAGACTCGATCCAACTTAAACTTAAGTAATTTCCTTACACGACACTTCAGTTGTTTTTACTTTTTACCGATTTACTAGGAATATCAGTGTCCTCACCGGTATTCTCAAGTATTCATAGGACTATCCATTTCCTATAAATATAAAACCTTTGGATGTCATGCGTAGAAGATGCGCATGAATGTATCATAAGCGCCGAAACACATTAATTTCAGATATCATTTCATGATTGCATCCGAGACATCATGATTAAGAAGATTTGTTGTGTGTTTGGGTCATAAGTTGTGGGATTTTAGCCCACCTTGCTTTCCCATACAACATGATATCTACTGGGAATGTTGGTTCATTTGATTTATGGAGATTAATTCTCCTTGTCGTAGATACACATTGCCTTTAGTTTTAAACACACCAACAGGGAAGTGAGATCGAGTTTTGTTTCTCTTTTTCCAAACAGGGAAGATTATGTGGATTATGCAGATTTTTGTTTCAAGACATTTGGAGACAGAGTAAAGAACTGGATGACATTTAACGAGCCTAGAGTGGTGGCTGACCTTGGTTACGATTCCGGGTATTTTGCTCCTGGAAGGTGTTCCAAAGCATATGGGAATTGTGCAGCTGGGAATTCAGCAACTGAACCATATATAGTTGCCCACAATTTGATCTTAAGTCATGCCGCAGCAGTTCAAAGATACCGCCAAAAGTATCAGGTATGATGCAGTAGATCTTTGAAAAAAACTAAAAAACCATGCATGGAGAAAAATATATATGTTCTGAAGTAATATGAATCGTAATTAGATTATCCTAACACTTAAACTCGTGTTATGATCATGCAGGAAAAACAAAAGGGACGTATTGGGATTTTATTGGACTTTGCATGGTATGAACCTCTCACGAGATCAAAAGCTGACAATTTGGCTGCTCAAAGAGCACGAGACTTTCATGTTGGATGGTAAGATGATTAATCATTCATAGTATGAACTCTTTAGTCTTTAAAAGTCATTCTTACTTGTAGACATATGAAAGTTTGCTATGTTTTTCTATATAGGTTTTTGCATCCAATTGTGTATGGTGAATACCCAAAAACGATTCAAAACATAGTCAAGGACCGTCTACCCAAATTCACAAAAGAAGAGGTTAAAATGGTGAAGGGGTCTTTCGATATAATTGGAATTAACCAATATACTAGCTTTTATATCTATGATCCGCATACAAATCCACCAAAAGACCTCAGCTACCAAACGGACAGTAATGTTGGATTCGCTTGTAAGTACTTGCTTTTAACATTTAAGACATGTAATACCACGCTAAAAGCTCAAACTTATGGCTTTTATTACCTTCATGCAGACGAACGCAATGGTGTACCAATTGGTCCAAGGGTAGTTGCTTCTTATAAGGTGTTCTTTGAGTAAGAAAAACAGTAACTTTAAAGACGCTAACAAATGCACTACGATGTTCTTTACATGCAGGCAAATTCATTCTGGCTCTACAATGTACCATGGGGTCTTTACAAAGCCATCATGTACATTAAAGAACATTACGGGAATCCGACTGTAATTCTGGCTGAAAATGGTATGCATCAAACATATATAACATTTCTGAGAATAGAAGTCAAGATGACATCTATATAAATCCCCAATAACTGCATATAACTATTGAGTCATTCTACGGTATCCCACAAAAAAGAAAATGTAATTCAAATTCTTAAGTTGCTTGTTATAGGCATGGATGATCCAGGAAATATAACCCTTGCCAAGGCTTTACATGATACTACAAGGATCAATTACTACAAGGGTTATTTGGGTGCACTAAAACAAAGTATTGATGAAGGCGCAAATGTGGTAGGCTACTTTGCGTGGTCTTTGGTTGACAACTTCGAGTGGAGATTAGGGTATACGTCAAGGTTTGGCATTGTTTATGTTGATTTCAAAACACTCAAACGATACCCGAAGATGTCTGCCTATTGGTTCAAGAAAATACTGCGCAAAAGCAAGGAGTGAGACATTAGTGTCTAATCTTTATCAAATTGAAGGTAGACTAGTTCTGTGAACTTATCAACAAGATAAGAAATAAATTATCAATAAATTGTACCGAATGGCTACAAATAGCAAAGTTTCACTCGTTAAGAAATGTTATTCACAGTCTTTGTACATGAGAAAATGACCAAGCGCTTGGTTTTAACTTGAGCTCGACTGTTCACTGCTTACTATGAATGGATGAATTTAAATTTATGTTTTATTTTTGATACATCATACGGATACATAAAACCAAAATCTAGCTTAGAAGTTAGAACGAAACAAAGTTGAGTTAAAGTTGCCCTTAGTGTATTCTTTTGAAACCTTCTAAATCATTTCACCCCCAAAAAGATTGTCACGACAAATCAAAGTTTTTTTGTTAGCATAGATGACACCCTGTTTTATTACTAAAGAATAAATTAGAATGACAAAAAACTATTTTGCCCTTAATTAACAGGGAATTTTAATGTTGGTTTGCCTAAATAACTTGTGTAACAAGTTTAAAAGAGACAATCCTTGCCGTTTATGATCTTAAATGACGAAATATGAAATTTCAGAAAAACCTCGTAGACCATTTTGTATTTTCGTCTACATAAAAACTGAAGGAAATTACCATGGCCCATTCTATTATATTGCATTTCATTTATCCAAGATACCTAGTTAAAAGGTGACTTCTTAGACGACCCACCTTACCCACTCAGTTTTACAGACCATTTCCCGCACTTTGCTGCAAGCTAACAAAATTGTCAATTGATATCAGATTTCAATTGAGGTTTGATCATTACATTGTTAGTATCCCGAGACAAGCAAACCAAAAACCTTTGCCTGATCTTAGTAGCAATACTCTACTGTTCTACGTTTATTCCATCCGTGCTAGCATTTGGTCTAAGATAACGGGACTTTCATCTTACAATAAAGGCTAATGAATATTAACAAGAACCACAACTTACACCCTAGAGAAAAAATTCAAGATGCTACCTTTCTTGCTATCTGAAATGTCTTCAACTTTCTTTCCACTTCTTACCCTCTTTTTCTCTCCTGTCTTCTTGACAGATTTAGACTCCACACTTTTCTGTGAATCAGGAGTGACACATAATATTTGCACGTCTTCAACGTCAGTCACCCCAGACTGCTGTTCAGTAAAGCAATTTTTTTCAACTTCCATACATGTTTGTGTAGGACTGATACAAATCACTTCTAAATCTTCAGCGTTTGTTTGTTTCCGTATCTTAAAAGGATTGTTATCAGGAGCCTTTGATGATACTTTGGCAGGAATTGTGTCAACTCTGCTAAGAAAACTGTCATCCAATGGAGATATCAACTTTTCAAGATTTGAATAATGATCTAGCTTGAGCTTGGGTTTCTGGTCCGTCACAGTAAATCTTTTAGTACCTGTTTTCTGCGATGACACAATGGTAAAGCAGCTCTCCGTGGTTGTTTGCTGTTTCTTTGACACCCGCTTAGAAGGTTCTCTTGATAATGATTCAGATGGTTTGCTTACTGCAATTGGTTTTTGGTAACTAGTACAACTAGAAAACTCATTAAACCCTTTCATCGTAGAAGGATCCAGTTTACCTAAGGCAATTGCAGTAGCTTGTGAAGAAGATATTTCACTAAACTATAGTCAAGGACACAAATTTAAGCATGTTTTCTTGGAAGGAATAAAGTTGGAGAGTATTCAAGAAATATCAAGGATACGGTCCTAGGAAATCAAGCTCTTCACCAAAATACTGTAGAAGGGTCTCTGGAAGCTGTGTCAAGTGTTTTAACCTTTTTGAAGCTGCATCATAGCTGCAAGAATGCAGAACATGTAAGAATCATAATACATAAACAGATATAAAAATAACAAAGAAAAGGTTACAAACATTCGAGCATGCTGAAAAACAGCAAATGCTTGTTTAAAAGATTTGAAGTAGTCTTCAGGCATTTGAGCTCCTTTCTCATATTTCAAGACAGATAGAACCTGTAACAGAATTACAATCACATTCTATGAGTTGCAAAAAAACTATTTAATGTCACCGTCAGCAAGTTAGTCAAATGCTTACACGGTCTAAGTTTCGATATTTAGTAACTAAAGCATGAGCCTTGGCAATCCCTATTCCGGGTACTGATGGAAGGAAATCACATCCAGCTAAAACACACATGCCTGCAAATTCATTATTATCATTAGTTTTTGTTTTTAGGTTTCAACAAACCATTTGCTTTGTATAAAAATGACAATGTCGATCAATATGTAGCTAACCAACCCAATTTGGGTTAACTCAAAAGGTTAAATGAAGAACATTTATTAAAAAGAAAAAAGGTTATAAGAGAAACAACTGAACTGGTCATGCTTGTCAAACAGGTCAAAACTCGAAAGTGATCCGAAATGTATTCAGGTTGCATACAACTTGCTAAATCATTTTAATTAGAAAATGAGTTCATTATGGTTACCATACATGTTTCTTAATAATGTTTAAAATACTATCCGTTACTAAATTTCAAGAAAAAGAAAGCCCAAAATAAAACTAAAGTTCGACCTGACCAGATCGGTTCAAAATATACTAAGAAGCCACCCACCTGACCCGCCCATAACTTGTGGAAGGAAAAAGGAGTTATATCACATCATTGTGGATTAATACCTGTAAACAGCTCTTTGTCAAAATGTCGGAAGGATGGTACACGTCCTGGAGAATCAAAGACTTTATCTATTACTATCTCTTCACCATTGCCATAGCGGTCCATCTTGAAAATAACCTGATAACATCCAAGTCAAATCAACCCAAAACTAGTTCAAACTTTGAAATGGAAGAGAACTGGCGATTAAGAGAGCTGTAGACCTCCTAGTCTGATTAAAGTTCTTACAGAAGAGCAACCATAGGCTAGTAGATCACTATCCTCTGAAATCACTGCTGCAATTCCGCCTTCAGATGCATCAAGACTGGATAAATATGCTAACTGTGCATCCGCCTCATATGGAGCTACTACAAATTCAATATTCTCTGACCTTAGAACCTGGATACATAGAGCCACGTTAAACAATAAATTTGATTATGCACTTAAAAAAGGACAAGATTGAAAGTAGATATCAAACTGTATAAAGTATTTGGATGCTTTATACAATAGTTATGCAAAACAAATTAAGTTTTTCTTCTCAAAAAGGGCAAGACTATTTATTTTAGTTTTCATACAACTGACATGTTTCTTCTTCCGGATAGAGTTCTTTCGGTTTACGTATCGGTTCAGTAATTATTTTTACAAGATACCACGCAGATTGCTTGTCGTCCACAAGTGTTTTCAACGGTCTTATTTATCTAGTACTTTTTTAGGTATTTGATTATTAGTGATAAACTTTGTGCGGAAGTCAGATGTTGTATTTGTGGGATTTTCATTGGCATATTTGTTATTACCATCACTGATTTGAAAAACTGCAATATTGTGATGTCATTTGCAAGTTTTTGTGTGCTTGCTAATATTTGCATGCTGTTTCAGAGTTTGAACTTCCTTAATTCAGTTAAAGATACTTAAGCTTCTAGAAGTTTTAACCATATAATTATGTCAACAGGGTTGGGGTTAAAGCTGGAATGGCTGCAAAAATGCAAGTAGTGGCGGTTCCATCTATTGAAAGTGAATTGGATAAATTTTCAATTGCTGATCATGTGATTCATTCATTCCTAGATTTTCAGCCACAACTATGGGGACTCCCACCGTTAGGGGACTGTATGTTTCGTTATCTTTATTTAAGCATCCAGTACTATCATTTTTTAAGGCGACCACCTCAAAGCAGACATAATTCCTCATAAAGTTTTAATGGCTACAGGGGTGAACAAAGCATTGCCAATTGAACCAATTCACTTCAAGGGATCATACACAAATGGATTGCTGCAAGAAATTTCAGGTTTAAAGTTTACCCCACTGTGTTATATACACCATCTGTTTATGATAAAATCACGTAACTAGATAGATGTGCTGGGCTGCCGGCCGTGTTGTGTAAGAGGTCTAAACAAGTTTGTATCAACATGAGTAAGTTTCTGTCCATACTTTCAGTATTTTTTTCTAAATAATTAGTGCGTCAATATGCTACAAAAATTATATTTAAATTGTACTTCACCTTTTTAAGTAAAATAATTTACAAGGTTTTATTTGATTGAAATCACTTTGGTAGACTTTCTACCCTGTTCCTGTTAAGTTATTTTTGTTTCTATTATGCCCGTTTGGCCAGTGAAAGATTTAACATAGCCAGAAGTGACCCATTGTTAAGTAAATGTGTCAAAATTTCCACCTCTGCACATCCTCTATATGTTCCTTGTTGATTATGTTGGATCACTTATAACATCCTTAAAAGATTAAGCTACATCACACGTAAGTCCGGAGTATTGGTACAAATAATTTGAATGATGTTTATTTCTGCCTTTTTTTTGTCAGATAATGCAGCTTCTGATCTTCCTGTTCAAGCCTGCGGTGTCTATTTTGGTTGGGTTGACTTCGACTCACATGAAAGAATAAAAATTGTGGTTAGCATCAGATGGGATGGTGGCCATGGTTCTTTTAGAAGAAATATTGTGAGAATCTAAATGTTTACAGTACTTGCAATCTTTTTAAAGATATATGCTACTTTCTTGCCAAAACATAAATAAATTTATCTTTTTAATAGCATTGGGCAACCTATGGGGCTAATATACTCGGAAGTATTAGTATTTGGCCATGTGGACATGCAAAAGGTTATTAGCTATGGTGACCAAATGAACAATTTTAATGGTAGTGGCAAAATTTTAAGTCAACTATGATTTATGTTTACTAATATGCAACATATTTAAGTCAACTATTTTACTAGTTTTAAAAGGCCCATGAATAATTTAAAAAAAACAAAGAACCCTTTCAATGAAATTAAGATGATTAAGAACTTTTAATACCTAGAATGTGCAATTTGATAGCTTCGGATTGAAAATTGCACTAATATTGCACAGGAGGATTTTATATTTTACCATAAGGAGTCGAATTTTTGTCTTTTTCACATTAACGAGAGGCGATGCTTTCAAGAGGTTACCTTTTATATGATCTGAAAATATATTGAAAGCTTACATATGATGTAAACCCTTGTCAGTTTTCTTTTAGGATCTGTTTAGTGTCTCGAAAGAATTGGAAATAAGACGAGGATATACAATCAAACATGCATGGTAACTTGTTGCTTTCATTTCAGCATGCTTGTTTCATCGATGGAAGCAATAAAATAGTTGATCATCTAATGGAAGTAGCACTTGTTGGCTACATCAGGGGATTTCCTACCAAGGTAACTAAATTTGGTTAATACGAAAAGTGAACTTTCTACTACATTTGGTTAATATGAAAAGGAACCATATCCAGTGGGTCAAATGAGTTTATCGCCGCAGAGTATTCGAATGCATAAATCTTTTAAATTGCCTCCATTATAAAATCTAGATTATGAATATGATCTAGAGTTTTTGAAATTTTTTTTCTAGTTCTTACAAAAATGGATAAACAATGCACACTAGAAATCACAAGTTTTGATCCATTGTCCAACTCGGATCACCTGACCCACTCATTTTGCCACTTCTAATTTTTCTACTCTCCTAATTGTTCCTGGATACAGTTACAGTTCTTTAACAAGGGATTCCAGTTTTCACTTTATAGTCCATAAAACCAATCATTTTCTTCAAAGCTGATTGTACCCCGGCCTTGAAATTCGCAAACAATTTCCTTTTCATGATGCTCTTGTTTGCAATTTATTAAAGTTTACATATTGTCATTGTTTATGCTTATTGATGCTTTTGCTTTTGTCCATCATTGTTTGTTAGTTTCCTCGGTATAATGCACATATGACAAAGTATACAAACAATTCTATAAAACTTGTAATGTGCATCCCTACTTTGTGGCTTACAAGTCTTACATGAACAGAGAGAAGTCTTCATTAACATGCAGGTGTAACACAGTGAACGGGCCCTTGAATCTTATAGTTCGGTCACTCCTTAAACACTGTAAAGTCACTATTTCCAGTCACATAAATAGTTAAATTGAAACATTGTGCCTATGTGTGGTAATTTCGACCAGTAACTAACGAACTAGTCAATTTAGCTAATGGTTTATCCCTAACTGGACAAAAGGGTTGAATGTCAACTAAAGTGTGTTTTAAATGGTTACAACATTCTAAATCTGTTTTTTCCCCTTTAAAATGGTAAATGTCATAAAAAGGTAGATATATTTCTTTTTCGTTCTTCCACCAAAAAAGGTTTTTTGTTTGTAGGTTTATGTCCTCTAAAAGTCAAATATTTTCGTTTTTTTTATTATTATCACATAGTATATACTATCTACTTGAGAAAGAAATAGTTGAGTACCTCAGTTGGGAAATTGGTATAATAATAAGTTTGATACCTTTTCATGCCATTATCTTTTTTAAAATTAGATTTCTAGTGTAATAACCTGGTATTTATAATTATATGTGATGCATTGATTATTTATAAAAATTTGACAATTGGACAGAAAAAAGTTTGAAGGTCAACCTGACCTGTACCGAGGACAACTCCACGAAAGGTTTAAATGGTGGAGAAATGGTTAACCCCATGTGTCCTATGAGCACCAACTGACGCTTCCCCAAGCACCAGTCCCGGGCAATGTTCATCGTGTCTTTGGGAACCACCCTATTGAGTGAACCCATATTTGAACTCGTGACCTATTTCCACAAAAGTTCTTCATAGTAACCCCCCAAAGCATTTGTGGAGGGGGAATGCATGCCGGTTGATCTAAGACCAACCGGCCGTACCTAGGACAACTGACTTTGACCCGTTATTCAAGCTTCCCATTTTGCTGCCTTTACTTGTGTGACCTTTGGTACACCAGAGTTGTCCTTATACAGTTATACTTTAGTTTAAGGTGCAAGGTAAAAGACTCATATATCCTGTACAATTGATTTTTCCCACTACACCTTTGTTGGGATGGTGCTGAATCATTGTTAAGCCATCTGGGACATTAATTTCTTTATTTAGGTACACATTCTAAGCTTCTTTTTAACAAATTTGTACTGATTTACAGCAATTCTGTTCAACTGATGCTCAAATATTCGACCAAGACAAGTTAATTGCAGAGGCTTGCTTTGATTTAGCAGAATATAGCTATCTCGGGTGCAGCACAGCATAGATTTCAAGAACCTGTCTTGTTGAGCAAAGTTATTCTTTTGGTTTGAGGATTACTCGTCAATAGATCGACGTTGATTTATACTACATTTGTTACATTACAGCTACAAGAATCCAAATATTATGAACATTGTGTACCATATGCTGTTTCAAAATGTACAATGAGGACCTAGTGAGCTTTCATTTGATTTAGTTAATGCTTACTGTAGCCCAAAAAAGTGGTTTTGGATCATTTTTATTTAGATGGTGAGTCGTTTCTTGATCGTTGAGCTTTCGTTGCATGTGTTGGAACTGACCAGGTGAGACCTGATAATGAAACATCTAAACAGATCTAGCTTTGATTTGTTGCAAACCACACAGTGAACCATATACGTATGGTTAAGCTGTGGGCCAACATGCATTCATGGCAGAGGCTGCAACGTTCCACAACAAACTTGACCAGACGCACATACCGGTCTAAGAACAGAGCGCTTCTTACAACCAAATTTGTATACCGGGTCTGGAAACGAGTTGGGTATAAGATAGTGTAAAATAGTTTTTGAGGTTACACTAACATGTTTGCTGAGTGGGTTTGCTGGCTCACATCAATCTAAAGAGGTAAACAAAAATTAAAGCTTCTTAATAAAATGAACATATCAAAAATTGATATATCTCTAAAACAATGAACACAGAGAAAACACAAACCATCATGAATAAACTTTGATTGAGTGGGCTTTATTATTACTATCGTTTTATTATTACCAAGCCCAACCAATACATTGATCACAACATGGTCTACTTATTTGACAAGCCCTAAATTAATGACCCCCCAAGCAGTTTGGGGCCAAGACTTGTCCTTAGCCTTGTTCAACAACACCCTACACCAAGCCACCCAGCCTTCCCATGATATCCTTTTGTCCCATGAACACCCCCATTCCAACAAAAGACTCAAACCCATTTCAACCTCTTTTTCACCCTCCTCAAACCTTCCTCTGCTCATATAAAACTGACCCAACAACACATGTGGCTCACCCACATATGGGTTCAACTCAATACACTTAACCAACATCTCCTCACCCTTGTCCTTCTTGACCTGGTCACACCCATCATCACAAACCACCTCCCAGTACAAGTCCCTAGCCTTGATCTGATCACTTGCAACAAGAATCTTGCTGCACTTTTCAAAAACCGGAGGGATCACTAGCTCAATATCTTCGTCTCTATCAATCCCACAACCCCTTTTGTTTTCATGCATGAAGATCGCTTCTTCTCGCACCAGTAGCATATAAACTGCAGCCATCCTGGATGCAGCATTCATCCATAAACCTGGTTTCCCATTTCCTGGATACAAAGTGTCGTAACGATCTCCTGTTAGCTCAAGACGACCGTTTGAATTATCGTATAAAACGTCTTGGAAACCAAAGTATTGTTCACTGATATCGGCTAAAGTCATGAGAAGAAATACACCAATCATTCTTCGTGAAACCGGGATTTGTTCACCTGTTTTGTAGTGCTTTCCCATGACTCCATTGGGAGGAACAAGTGACTGAATCTTGCTACGCCATTTTTCTTCATCATTGAAGATCCCTTTTTCGGTCGCATTTGCCAACGAAATCTCAGAAGCCTCAAGGTATTCTCCAAGTTCTGACTCAGTGAATTGACACATGATTTGTTGGTGAATAACAGACTGGCGGTGAAGCACACAGAACAAGTGTGCCAATCTCTCAGCAGCGTCCCCAATAAGGCTTCGAACTTTTTGGCGCCCACCAGCTGCTGTTTGAGGGTCGAAGAGGACAATGTTACTGTAGGAGTTGGAGTAAACCGAGTGAAAAAGTGCGCAGAGTGCGACGCAATCAGGGGCCTTCCATAGTTTGATGATACGGTAAACATGGAGGAGGTGGTCAAGGAAAGTTCCTAGGCGATGGAAACACTCACCTGCACCTGCACACCTTAAAATGGCGATCAGGGAAGGAAGTTTTTCATCAACTTTTTCAAATTCTTGACGGAGGAAAGGCTTAGCAGATTCCAAAAGATCATTTATTATTTGATTTGAAGAAGAAGAGATACTGGAGTTGGATAAAGAGGTAGCCATTGTTGATATATATGCTTAAGAAGATGGTGCAGGCGGAGATGTCTGAGATATATGCATGTATATATGGGGGATGGTGAACCAAGTGAGACGTAAGAAATGTGACACAAAATGACAAAACATCATTTGAGAGTTTTGGAGTTTTCTTACTCACATAGGGATATGAAAAATGTGATTCAAACTTTTTAATCAAAATGTATAATTTTTATAATTTAATTTAAACGAGTTATGTCATCCGGGCTTTGCCCCGGAAGACATAACATATATTATTTGCGGTAATTTGTAAAACTTATAACGTGTACGTTGTCATAAACATTATACAACCGGAAGGTCTGAATTGAAATTCAGGCCTCTAACACTTATTTTAAGATCTCCATGTATAGTGCTGTTGCTCATAAACGGCTTGTCATTTTGACGTCGATCGAATCTCCTAACCAAAGGCCATTGACAACGTCAATAAACAATTCTTCACTTACCTTGAAATTTCTACTTTGCAAACTATAACTATATTAATACAACTAGAAGGCCTAAATTGACATTCAGAGAATCTAACACTCCTTATATTAAGATCTCAACGTATAGTGTATTTAATCACAAATGGCTTGTACTAGCTTTTGAGGTAGATCGAACCTCCTAACCAAAGATCATTGGCAAAGTCAATAAAAGTTCTTCACTTATGTTAAAATTCCTACTCTATAAACAATAATTATATTAATATCGATAACGACACTCTCATAAAAATGATATAATGTGTTACGAACATAATATCTAACAATTTTTAAAAAAATTGACAATAATATATTATTAATGTTAATAACGCACCTTGATCATAATGATATAATGTGTTACAAACATTATGAAATAAAAACAACAATGATATTATTAATACATATAACAACACTTCAATAAAAATAAGATATTACATTAAGAACATAACATGTAACAATGATAAAGATAATGTATGGCAATAATAAGAATAACAATAAAGTATGACACGAAAAACAAAATAAAAAAATAACATGAAATAATATATGACAATAATTAGAATAACAATAAGTATAAATGAAAAACATATAATCGCACATATATTCAACCAAAAATCTTACGCAATCGTGTCATATTTATAACTATTAATTATATTATTTGTTATAACAAAAACTTAATATGTTTAAACCGCGTATTACGCGGGAAATAATGTAGTAATGATTATATAATCTTGTTTGTTGTTCCCAAAAAATCCAATAAGAAACTTTATAAACAAAAAAATTTTTTGTTAGACCTAGATTCGAACCAGGTGTAGTACGGGAAATGACAAAGCGTTAACCATTCCATCTATATTACATTTTTGTTTTTGGCTGCTACATTTGATATATATATTGTAACACCTCAACTATGACTGAAGATCGGGATGCCACGAAAGCACAATATGACATAGAATTACATTGAAATATCTAAATGATCTTGTTCTCGCATCAATACGAGCACAACAAATAACAAATGAACATGCACAACTTGAAATAAGATACTAGAAGTTTTACAATATACATCCCTAAACAGGGAGCATACAAGATATGCAGCCTGAAAATCAAAGTTCATCCATCCTCCTGCTCTAGCTATCTTATTAAATGAGTTACAAATTAAAATAAACGTCCATGAACGACAAAGTACAGCTGGCGAGACAATTCCGGTGACGGTTGTTACAAATTAAAATAAATTAAATGATTTAACTGTAGAAATGAAAAGTTTGACTAAAATATAAAGTAATTATTAAGATTTAACCCATAAGGATCAAAAGGTCATTTCACATATTTAAAACTCAACAATTTGAGTATATTTTCTGAGGGAGCGGTCTTAGTTTTAATTGTTAGTCTTTGAAGTTCAAAACTAGCTGTAAAAAAAAAAGCCCAATAATATTTCCGGCCATGTAGATATTCGGTTTTTTGTTTAAACCGAATTGACATTTTTATACAAAAAACGATTACTGAATTTGATTTCAGTCAAAATTCAAATTTTAAATTGATTCGGTTTTGATATGATTTGAATTGGTTCAGATTTATGATTCAAACTACACAGAATTTTCTTACTCACATAGGGATATGAAAAATGTGATTCAAACTACATGATTTTGGTAGTCATGCTTTACACGAACAGAATGTATGCAAACGATTCGTTAATTGTTCCGTCGGGATTCTATTTATTAAGTAAACAAATGAAGACTAACAACACTTTTTGTTCGTTCAGTTAAAGACGAATATGTCTTGTTTGTTTACGTTCGTCAACGTTCGTTAATGTGTTTGTTGGTTTATACCCGACTACATCGGTTCAGTTTTCTGGTTATGCGGTTTGATTTCCTCGATTTTTTATATACTAGTGTACAATTTGAAAACCGAACTGAAACCAAATATAGTTTACACAAACCACATTGAAAACGAAATTTGAATTCGGTTTGGTTTCGGTTAAAACAGAAAAACCCGAATATGAATTTGCGAAGACTTAAGCTACAAAAAATTTCCATGCCAAAGATGTGGAAATTAGTCGCATAACAAACTTGTTATCTATAATCTATCTTTACTCCTTTAGAATTTAATTCTAGCCCCATTATTTTTAGAAAGGTTGAAAAAAAAAAAGAGATGCGAATGTACGAAATTGCCCTTAATAAAACCCCCTTTTGGGAGGAGTTATAAGAAATTACCCAATTTGCCCTTAATGAATTAATTTACACCTTAAACCCTTATCTTCTAAAATATCTTTATTGTTACCTTTTACATCAATTACATTTTACATCAACCTACACCAATCGACACCGCCACCACCACCAATAGTCGCCTCCACCACTAGACCGCCGCAGCATTGCGCGGGTATCATGCTAGTAATACTTTATAAAAATTCCCTATTCCTTTGTTGAAAAATTGAAAATTTAGATATGAAAAATACTCATTCTATCCTCATTCTTAAAAGTCCAATTTAATGCCCTTCAACACTCGCATTCTATCCTATCCATGCCTTTAGTTGAGAGTCAAAATACAGTTTCTTAGCAAATCAATTATCAAATTCAGTAACCGAATTTCAAATAAATTCGGTTTTAATATGATTTTCAATTGGTTCAGATTTCTGGTTGAATGTGTAGGCACGTGTTCTCATTTTTAGGCCTATATCGAATATATTTATATTTATGCACAAACCACATACAGATGGGTATAATGGCAATCATCATTATACATGATAAATGATAATTACCGTTTGGTTTAATACCTTGATTTTTTTTGTTTAAGAAGTGCATTTGAGTCTGCAGTAGACATTATTTCAAAAACATATGTACGCCTAAAATCCATATAATATGTTATGATTTTAATATTTTGAAAGTATACTTAGTATGATATAAAATAAAATTGAGTGACCAAATTGGATATTTCGTAAGAATACAATGAGCCTCTGGTGCATTAGCAAGTCACATATGACCAAATTGATCATAGATTAACTAGTACCGTCACCATGTGACCACATAGGCTCATAGATGAAGGTTGCAAGTCACAGGTTCAAACCTTGCCAAAGACAATTGGAGAAACTATATCTTGTCATCCATATGTGAAAATGGTGGATCACCGGGCATGAATTCTATGCGGTGTCCGCTCTTGGTACCAAGAAGGTACATGGGACCAGAGAGTTCCCACCCTTACCCTTTTTCCCTCTGGTGCATTAGCGTATTTCTGTGGGGGACCCGTAGCATTTATGGTATACTTTTCGAGTTAACGTAAACTTGTTGAAGTGTTAAGTCAAACAAAAGGTTGAAATTTATGTCCCCTGAAAGTTCTTGAAATCTAGGCAGGGCTACACCTGTGATAGCTATATTCCGCCAAGTTCAGGCATGCTTTTGCAATTGATTTGTCTTGGTCTAGTATTTGAGCATCACTTGAAGGATTATGCTGAAAAATCATAAACGATTTCGTATGAAATAAGCTTAAAAAATATTTCGGTCTTATAGCTTGCAATTTGCATGTTATACAAGGCAAAAAAGGGACCTTGTCCGGGCGAATGAAGTCACAGGTCAAAAGGATTTTGTGTTGAAACAAGTACAACAAAAATAAATTTGGTTCCAAGCAGTTACCTTTGTATGAAATCCTCTGATGTAACCAAGAAGTGCAACTTTTATTGGCTGATCACTGATTTGCATATCATTTCCAGTGAGAAAACAAGCTCGCTGAAATGAAAACAGCAACTTTATTCGACGCTATTGTAGAAAGTCAGCTACTAATGAGAACATAGACAAAAATGGTGAAACAGATATCCAAATTCAGATAGAGATTTAAAAAAAAAAAGGATTAGTTTCTGTGAATGTAACTAACTATGGCCAAATGTTCATAGTAGGAACAAACAAAGATCTTGTGCATTTAAAGAAGAAACTTT
>JAOXNX010000001.1:5735430-5753648 GCA_028566075.1 Solidago caesia | reverse complement strand
GCATACACTTGTATTCCTCAAAATCCTTGGTTACCTATTAACCAAATTCATATAATCCATCAACATCTAGACATATTATCTTTTCTAACTTTTTCTTACCCAATACTTCCCAGGCCAATTATTTTCTAACATATTATCTTTTCTATCTCAGAATCTTACCAAATTTTAATATATGCTTCCTAGCTAAACCTGGATATTAAGAAATTAATATGAACCCAAACGGTCACCTTTTCTCGATTCTTAATATTTTTTATTTAACTTCAAATCAAACAGCAAAACTAAGAAATAATACCTTAAAAAGTTGATAATCAAAGCCTATAAATGATTAGGAATGATTTGACATACTTGGTTCGACCCGAAGTCCATTTTTTCTTCTTCTTCTTCTTTGGCCGACTTCCTTGCCGCCTCTAATTTCTATCTTTTATTTTTGCTCCTTTTTGGTTTGTATAATAAAAGAAATGGGATGGACATGGAGCATATAGTAGTAGTATTATTATATAGGTTTCTTTAGTACAAAGAAAATTGTATGATAATACTATTATATAGTTAAGATTAATTAAATTATATCCGTTAATTTATCAGCCGATCTATCTAGTTTTCATCCAATAATAATGACAATAATACAAGACTTCATAATTTTAATATCTACGCACTTAATATATTACTTTTAGTAATATAATAATGCTACGAAATTTGGGGTGTTACAGAGCGACATCCTGGAAGTCACAAAGGAACACTTCCTAAATTATCCTCTATACACAAAATGCTCTCGTTAACATACGGGATTCCCACAACCCAAAACGCTCCATTACCATCTCAACACTACCCGTCCAACCAATTCCGATGATAATCACTTAAAGGAACCCATAATGAACGGACCCAAACCCATTAGGGATAGATGGTCGTTTTAGAATTAAAGTACACAAACGAATGATTATGTCTAATATAATTAAGTTGCTGCTAACTATCTTAACTCCAAAGTATATGAACAAATTACCTTGTCAAATTAGCCTAACTCGTTGTTAGTCATCTCAATACTAATGCACATAAACATAGAAATCAATCTAATAGAAATAATAAGATCGTTAAAAAGGGGAAGGCATGTGTAGTATCAATGACGACTTAAGTTCTTCCAACTCGTAAATATCAATGCGGATTTAGACCTGCTACGAAAATGATAGAATGACAAAATCGGGGTTTTGTCATAAACAGTAAATCTTGCATTCATGGAATAAGGTTGGTCATTACAATGCATGCAATTCGTACAAAAATAAATCTCGTAGTGTCCATACTACACCATTTAGTCATTAAGACAATAAAATCACATTCATACAAACGTTCAAATACCAAACTACGAAGGTGCTACGTCACTGCAACACATGCCAGTAGTGCGGCCATCAGTAAGTTCACAAGGCCCACTATTCAATCAAGGTGTCTCATCCTCTGCTCCACCTTTGCGCTCACTTCCTTTTTCTTTAATTACTTCTGCCTGTAGTGATCCAACCTCCTGTAGGCTGACGAATGTCCCGATCGTGGTGCTCAAAGACCTGGGCATGATGTGGTAGTCCAGCATCCAATGATTTGATGCGGCGAATCTCGTCCGGTACGACTCCCATAGCATGGTTGATTGGAATTCCTGACACTGTTCGCGATGATCCCCCCTGTTTGCCGCCCTCCTTGCAAAGTCTTCCTCCGATCCACTGTATCCACAAAGCGATAGTCGACACCACCACTAGCTTGGTGGTTTCAAGGTAGGTATGTAGCCTGTTCTGCCATACGTCGTTGATAGGACTCAATGACCGACGTACTTTATCTGGGCTTGTGAAGGTAAATCTTCGGGTGCGGGAAATGCTCATTGTGTTGACGTTTCCATCCTTAATACCACCATCTTCCTTGATTGATTGCCGGCCTTGAGATGCACGTGCGTTTGATTCTTAAGACAACTGGCTTTTGCGAAAAGGGGGTAAATCATCGTTCAGCTCACTCGGTAAATCGGAGTGGAAGGTCAATCTATTCATCCTAGTATAGGTACACTGCGCTCGACTCAATTACTCTAAATGATAGTCATACTAATACAATCTCATAAGTGTTCAATTTCAAAACCAATCAATCCTAGGATACTACCGATGCATCCTTCATTTCACTAAGCGAACACTCTCTATTTCTAACTTGTCTGCACACTATTATGAACTCGTCCTAGTCAGGGATCCTACGGAATTTCTATCAACATCATGGAACCAGATATGTCTATACCAATATCAATATACTGAAACCTACATTGCAGTCATCATATGGTTCAGGTCTGATTCCTACTTTTAATGTGCCTTTGATGCTTATATATAGGGTGTACCAGCGGTTAACCCACCACATTTTGTACACATTTGAGGCATATCGGGATCCGGTTCTGAAATACTTTTGACACATTGGTAATGCTTATATATAGGGTGTACCAGCGGCTAACCCACCAAATTACCAACATACCTTTGATACTTCAGTTTACCTACCATACTTAACCACACCTGTGCAATCCAAGATACCAATATCACCAACATCGCATGACCAACAACTCACAACATTAGCACATGAACATAAGCACTTGACCAACAATCCATAACATAAGCACATGAACAAGTACATGAACACCAACATAATGCACATGATCAACAACCCATATATGAACTCAAACTCGAACACATACCATACATATACACACATGAACATGAACATATGTGACGTTAGCACGTCAAGGATGCACACATAAGTTCCTATTATGTATGCTACATGAGGTACTTAGATTATAGTCTAGGCAAAACCACCTAATTCTTTATAACCACGGCTCTGATACCGTTCTGTAACACCCCAACTACGGCGAAAGATCGGGATGTCACGAAAGCACAGTATGACATGGAATTACAAAGAAATAACTAAATGATCATGTATGAGAACGAGCACAACAGATAACAAATGAACATGCACAATTAACAATAACAAACTAAATGTTTTACAATATTCATCCCTAAACAGGGAGCATACAAGGCATGCAGCCTGAAAGTCCAAGTCCGTCGATGCTCCTGCTCTAGTTACCTTAGCCATACTTAGCATGATGACCTAAAAAGTATACTAAAATATGTTAACACGAGGTTGGTGAGTTCGTAGGTTTTGTACAAAAGAACTACTATGAACATGAAAAAATTTTCATTTCTTTATGAACACGGCTTTTTAACCAATACATTAGAGCATAGAGTTACCTACCAAATGTCTTGAACACACAAATAAACACACAATCACATAAAATGAACCTACACACGTAACGGCCGAGACAAGTACCAGGAACGCATCCCAAGGGTACTCTATCAACAAAACTATTAGAAAAACAAGTATACTTTCCACCCCAAAGCACGTAAAAGAGGGGCTACAAAACTCACCTGAAAAGCAGTATCAGTTCAACTGAACTTTCACAACGAACACGTACATGTACAATCAACGTCCACCTAACGTATGAACATACAATTTGCACATGATAATCCCATAATGATTTCCTATTATCATAAGTCCTAGCCTATTAGAAATACATTAATGTCTAGATACCTTATTTAACGTTATTGACGATTGAACATGACCGACGAACAAAGATTGAAACTCACTAACTTACATGAATTGGCGAGACACGGGAATAGCTTAGACACTGAATTATTAGCTTAATACCATAATACTTGACGAACAACTTTACTTTAAAATCAGACGACCATACGTACATGAAAACAACACGTTTTTGTACGACCACAATTTAAGTACAAGAAATGGTTTGCCATCCAATAAAGTTTAGCAACTATCTAGTTCATGAACAATCTTATGTACACACACATTAAACCGATATTTATAACTCAAATGAAAACTATTAAAAATATACTAACAAAAGCACATGAACAGGCCAAACGGATAGCCGAAAAGGGAAATTCGAGCCACTCAACAGACCAGGTTCGACCTAGTCGAGTCTCATGCTCGAGTTGCTCAAGCTCAGTTCCCAAACATGACAAAATTTGAATTTGGACACACGTTTTAAGTACACGAGCTTACTAGTTAAGATTGTTGAATTTTAAGGCACCGAAAACACTTAATCGAGCTTGAAAAGGATGTCAAGGCTGACTCAGGTTGACTTAGTCAAGCCTATAGCTTGATTTTGGTCGAGCTCGAGTGGGAGGTCAAACCATTGGCTCGAGTTGGTCATTAGGTCGAGCTTCCAACTCGAGTTGCATGTCGAGTTCGTCGTTTCGCAGTCGTTTTTCATGATTAAGGCCAAGAAAATCTAGATTTTGCTAATGAAATCAAAGGGGTTTCAATTACAAGTGATTTTCCTGCAAATAGATGCTATAGTTCTAGGTTTTAAGTCAGAATTTTAGATACATTTATGTAGAATAGGAAGACAAGTACTTACAAAATCTTGGAAGGAAACCGAAATAGATGATGATGATGACGATTCCTTAATGTCTTTTCTTGCCAAAACCGAATCCGAAGGAGGATGAAGGAGATGGTGAAGTTTCTAAAGAGAGAGACTAGAGAGAAGGAAAAGAGTTTGTGTGTGTGTGTGTGTGTGTTCTTGAATGAAAGAAAGAAAGAAATGGGGTGGGAGGTGGGAGTCTTGAGATGAGATTTTCACCTTTCACCCTGACATACACTTTTATTGAAAACTTAGTCCTGTCAAGTTGTCGTAAGTACGTTAAATATTTTAAAACACTCCACCGTCTATCATTTAACAAATCATTTTTGAACTCTAGGGAATTAACGTACATTTAACCAGATGACTGAATGCACACGAATGATGATCTTTACGAACTGATGAATGACACACTTTTGTTTAGAACGAATGAGCTCAAGATAGATGTCGACCTTTACGAACCGAAGAACTCGCACGATATCTTTAATTAGAGTTTTACAAGGATAGTTTACATCTTGATATTTTAAGTTTGGCATTTCCAATAAGCGTCTAGTATTCCAATGTACTCAAACTCTCTCAGCGAATCTCCAAACACTAAATGTGCTAGAACTCGAATGAACATAAACTCACTTTATTTATCTTAATTTCTTACAAAAGTACGTGTACACAAACTCGAATCTACCAATAATAATGAACTATACGGATACGTATATGATCGACTATGACAAGCATAAACGGAAAGTACAATAGACGGAACACTCGGGTGATGGTTGTCACAAAAAAATTTCTTCAAACAAAAGATCTAGGTTCAGATCTGTTAACCTCTGGTCATGGAAGATGAGAGAATCCGAGATAAGATATGAGGAGAGAGGGTGATTGTCTTGTCCCTCAGATCTATCAACTGAAAAAAGGAAGTAAATCGTAAAATATAAATGCCTAAAAAAATTCAAACAAAAGATCTGTGTTCCATATAAAAAGGAAAAAAAGTTTCATACTTCTGGTCATGGTCATGGGAATCCGAGATGAGAGAATGGAAGCCACCATGGAATATGAGAGGAAAGAGGCGATTGTGTTGATGAAGGTATGAGGAGAGAGGCTATTGTGTTAGTGAAACCCTAGATTGGGAGAGAAAAAAAAAAGGGGGGGGGGGGGGAGGCGTGCAAGACATCGTGCCTTCAAAAAAATTTAAGACGCTTTTTAAGACTTAATGCATTAAGATGCTTGTACACATGCTTTATTAGCTTGTATGCATCTTAACTTTGGCCAAACTACCGAAAATACCCCTTCTATATGTATATTAATATAGTGTGTACATATATAGTAAAAGGTTAAAATGAGAACAAAAAACAAATGTCGAGAACCATAAGAACTCTTATATCATTAATATTTAATGAATAAGGATACTATTATAATTTAATAAATACAATTTAAATAATTGACAATTGGTAATAAAATCTCCCATGAATAGCTCTATCAGTTACAGGAGTTACAAAATAATACTCATTTTATTATACCTTTCCATGAGAAATCGTAAACATCATCAGGATTTAGCACATGTTTTGTTCAAATACTTTAATTAATTCATAAAAATTACCATAAAAAGTTACATGAATTTTTGTTTCATAATCAAAATTAAAAGCCACAAATAGATTATATCTACGGATATCATTTTGAAACCATATATATTTATTTTTATTTTTTTTTGTAAAGTTAGTTTCGATTCAGACGTGTTGGAGGCAATTTTAACCAGAGATTTTCTGGACCTCCAATCCCCTCCTCATGAAAAATTCCTTTGAGATGAGAAACCCCAGGCTCGAACCCGATACCTAAGGAAAAACTCACCTCCGGGACCCACGTAATGGATTTGGAAGATAATCCTTGTATGTTATAGATATTCAAATTATAAATGATCACATATTCTTTGTAATCAATGTGCACATGTGTCGCTCCAATCCATTAAACTATATAAATATTTATATGACGAACGTGTATAAGTGAATGATTTATATCCAAATTAAAAATATATGCGCTTATGCATAACTTTAAAATGTTAATGATAATCTGGTAAATAACATATGTATTTATGCACACTTATGTATATAATATATGGCTATATGCATATGCACACCTATGTATACCATATATACATTTATGTACACCTATGTATACAATTTATACACTTATGTACACCTTAAAAATGTTAAGATCTCGTCATATTAAGCATTCTTTTATAATATATGTACCTATGTACCAATACAATATATGCATCTATGCATACCTGTGCATACAATATATGCACTTATACACATTTTCGTGAGATTAAATATTACTTGTTCACATGTGAACACAATTCATATATGATTGTTCATTTGTTTATATATACACCTGTGAACTTTGGTTAAAAAAAAAATATTTATTCACATGTATATAACGAAATTGACTCCATAAAGGGTTGACATGCGATTAACTTTAAATGTAGAGATGTAAACATTTTTAGAAAGAAATAATAAAGATCCATTGTTCAATTTAGAATTTAAACAAATTGTAAACTTCTTGATGAAATATCTTATTTTGAATTGGAAAAAAAAAAAAAGAAATCGTTGGCAATGGTTTAAAAAAAAAAAGCTTTTACAGGAATAAATCAATTTATATTAGGAATACATCAAAAGAAATCCCGCAAACTGTAAAGTGAGAAATAAAATAATGAGTAAATAAGTGGGTGCCTTTTTTTTTTTTGGGGAGTTGGATATTCGACTGGCTAGGTTTTTTGTGATCTCTTTTTGGTCTGAGGGCTTTAATGCGTACTTATACTCAAAGGTTCGGATGCCCTAACCGCCTCAACGGGTGGCGCTCGTGGGCATGGACGAGCGTCGCTCGTCACCTCTGTTTCATACCAGCAACGCTCCTTTGACGGGGAGCGGCGCTCGTAGGCCCAGAAGCTCCGTTCTTCTCGTTTTAGCATCTGAATCTTCGTCTTGTGTCTTGTCTTTGTCTTCTGGCTTCATGTTGAGTTGTTCTCACGTCCTAATTTTTTTATATTTTTTGCAAATTAAATAAATGGTTTTCGTTTTTATGTAAAATATATTTAAAAAATTAGATGAGAGGTTTTTCACCCAAGTTGGATGTAAAACACTATATATATATATAACTAGATATAAATATAGTCACTCAAAATCTAACTGTCTAAGACCATTTTGTATTTGAGTGACTGGGAATTTTTGACAACCCATCAAACTTTGCATACTGTAGTTAGACATGTCCACCTTCTTTTTTTTTATGCTCATTTCATGAATCATTTTCGTCCACTGCGAGAGGAGTACTGATTAATACTCCTTTCATAATGGACGAAAATAATTAGGCATAAGCCCCGTCAAAACCCGACCCGGTCCGATCAGGAAAAAGCCAGAAACCCGAAATGTCAGAAAATGGGGACCCGAGGTCTGGACCAAGATGGGTTCGGTCAGTTCGGTCTTGACAGGTTCGGGTTAACCCGATTTGTACCGAAAATTGGCTTTGATGTTAGCTTCTTCTCTTCTTCCTTCACTACTATCTAATAGGAGTATGAATGCATTGCACGAAATCTACACTCCTACAGTAGGTTACCTACTTTTTGTAAGTTTGTAGTCCAAAATCATCTTGTAGGTCATGGCTAGTACTGATGACAATACTTTTGGGCAAATATATAATTATTTTTTATCATCGATCACCAGCCATACAATATTTATTGATTCTGTAAAAGAAAAATGCGACATCTCATTTATTGAATTCCCAAAATTAAGCATAGTGTTACAAAGTGACTGATGTCTTAGAAACATATTAAGTGACATTGTAACTAATAATCTTCCTTGCCATAATCATCAACGGGAGCATAATCTTATTGATGAGGGGTACCACCTCCATCTACAGGCGGTGCTTTAGCAAACACATCGTACCCTATACCATACCCATCTCCGCTATTCTTATGGAATGATGTGTCGGGTTTCTTCTCGACCAGTAAGGCTACATGAAAAAAGAATAAAACATAATAATTATAACTAAATCAGAATTCAGACATGTTATAGATGTTCTGCTTTGTTATTTCTTAATCTTGTTTATTAAAACCTAAGGGAATTCGGTCTAGAGGTATTGTGGGACCTATCATTGGATTCAATCATTTAAACCTTTTATAAGAGAAACTTTCAATGAAAACTCGACAATTAGAGATGCTTGTAGAAGTAGTGATAGATAGGTGGTGAGTGGTGACTAACACCTATACGGCCATACATGTATCACCTTTTGTACAATATGTGTTGTTTCTTTAAATAAGAGATATATATGAGATATGGGATATGGGGTGGGTTATTTAAAGAACATATTTTCAAGAGAATGCGAGAACGAATTTCAGCAATCCATTTCTCCCTTTTTCTTTTTTTCCCGCCGTCGTCACCACCACCACCCCCCCCCCCCCCCCCCCCGGCCGCCGCCGCCACAACCGTCATCCTTTTCCGATGATGATACGGTCCGTACTCTATCCTTAGCCGAGCGGGCCCGCCCTTGGATACGTTACGGGCTCCGCCTTTAGTTTTATTTATAAAGGAGATGGGTGGAGATCGGATTTGACGGTGGTGATCGGAGATGGTGGTGGTGGTGGTGATGGCAGTGGCAGCACGTAAAAATAAGCTGGGGAAATGGATGGTTCAAAATGATTGAAGATGGTGGGAAATGGATAGTTGAGATTTGTTTCGATATTCCCTGAAAATAAGTGTTCTCAAATTATCATCCTGCATTAGATCATTATCTATTTTTATCTTGTCTTTGATATTCGTTATCCAATATTCAATTCACAAAGTAGATGTGATATTGAAGAACTGGGGGTGTAATCAAGTCGAGTCGAGCCGAGCCGAGCCGAGCCGGCACAGTGCCAAACTCAAGCTCTACTCGATTATAAAACTCGAAACACCACTCAAGCTCGAAACTCGACTCGAGCTCTTTCAAGCTCGAACTCGCTTTATTAATCGACACTATCGAGTTCAGTTCGAATCGACTCGATTAAGTATTAATTAGTCCTATAAGCTCGGTAATTTCAAGCTCAACTCATACTTATGAGCCCAGCTCGATTAAGCTCGGCTCGGTATAATAATAATTATGTAAAAATATATAATATACAAGGGTAAAATTGTAAAATAACATAAGCTCGAAAAAGCTCGCGAGCTTTTTGAGTAGGCTATTTTGAGGCTCGAGCTCGACTCGAAAGTCTACTCTAGTAGCTCGAGCTTGGCTCGGCTCGACTCAAACCGAGTCGATTTCAAATAATTTATGATTTAATTTTCGGGTAGTTCTCGTTTACACCCCTATTCATAAGCCTTCTATGAAAATTTTTCTTTTCAATAAATTAACTTTTTGTGTATGTGAGAATTGCGGAGTGAATCGTACAACAAGTACGAAATGACCGACAGAAACAACTTTAAGCTTTGGGTTGAAATTTGTACAAGAAATATTTTTGGTAGTTAATTTATATGAATTTTTATTAGTTCTTACAGTAACTTTCCGTAAATTATATGATTGATCACCGAACCGCGTCTAGCTTTAGGACGCTGCAAGGATTTATTTAGAGAATAAATGATGAGTGATTGATGGGATTTATTGGCGATTCCCCACATGTAAGGACGGTGTCCTTTTACGCCAATTCGTAATGTAGGTATAACCATTGGCGGATCTTCTTTAGGGCCCGGGGGGGCCCCGGCCCCCTCCGTATTTTCGCTACGTAGTGCTATTTTATCCATATTTCGTTCGAAAAAATATTTTCCTTAGTATTATTTCTAGATTCCATGACTTTCGGCCCCCTCCGTTACTTTCGGCCCCCTCCGTGACTTTCGGCAAGATCCGCCACTGATTGTGAAGCAATCATCTACCATGAAATAAAATATGCCTAAAATCTAGTTAGCTTTACTTATATAATAAAATAATTAAATAGAGAACATAGGTTTAATACACATTTTAAGGCAAATGACATATTTTGTAATGAAAGGCAGAAAAATGATATTACTGAGAAACAAAATTAGCCAAGAAATTAAGGACACGTTTAGTTGTAGAAAATGTTTTCTAGTTTTTCATTTCTAATTTTCTAGAAAATAAAAGGATTTTTCAATTTCTAAAAAATAAATGAAAATTATGAAAATGTGTTCAAAATTTAAATATGTTAATTCCATTTTCCTTTTTAGAAAACTAGAATACATATTGGAGATGTGGAAGGAGGGGGAAGGGGGAGATGGAAAATGGAAATGGAAAATGAAGAACATCAAAATATTGTTTTCCAAATTAATGTTATAAAATGAAAAATGGTGTTTTTCATTTTCGTGGAAAATATTTCTTGAAATTTTTAATTTGATCGCGTATTTTGTTTTCCATGTTTTCTTGAAAAACAAAAATGTAAAACAGGGAGTGTTTTCTCCAACTAAACGTGCCCTAATTAATTCTGGTGTTTAGTGATGACAAAAAAACTAACATGTAAAATTTGAAAAAAAAAAAAGTAACATATTTATATAAATTTCCTAATTAGGGAAATGTAAAATAGTTTTAGAACAAAAGAAAAAAAAAAGCATAAGTTTATACATTACCCAAAAAGGTAATATTTTCTTTTTTAATACTAAAATTGGTTTATGATTAGAAATTTTGGATTATTTTATATTTTTTTGACAAAATTTTGCATATTATATTATCCTTTTTTTAACTATTCAAATCTTACCTTTTCTGATAAAAGTTGAATTTCTATTTTTGTTTATTATCCAAAAATAGTTTACATTCCCTAATTGTGAAGTTTATGTAAATCTATTATTTTTTTCGGAATTTACCCAATAATAAAAATCGAACTTGTTGGATAAAGAAATTATTTTATATTATAAACTTTATCATTACTCAACAACGAACTATTATAGATCAATGAGCTATTGAAGTCATAGGCTAGTTAAAACAATAGTAGAATGAGAGTGTACTTCGGACCATTCTACCATGTTTTATACTTCTATTACGTAGATCAAGATGTCATCTACGAAGATTTGAACCTGAGTTATCTTATGAAGACACGAGGTTGCTTGACCTCAAGTTATTGCCCTCTCAAGTTATTATTTTTTAAAACGAAATACTATCATACTCTTACTCTTAAATTACACGAATGTTTGTGATATAACCTAGGACTTCCGAAAAACCCCTTATTAATCCACCTCCACAAATGTGAGAAGTGGTACTCGAACCCAGGTGGATTCTTCTGATGTTACAGACCTTATCAATTAGTCACCAACCCCATTGACGCCCTGTCGATTTATCTCAAAGTCAGGAATTTGTGACAAAGATTAAATAATGGGTCACTAATGGAGTTTTTATTTATTTATTTATTACTGATGGACTAATCATGGACGTAACTTAAACTTTCGGGGTCTTTAATGTAAGATAATCAAAACATATAACAACCCATTCAATTCCCGCCTATTCTTATTCACTCTCCAATTTTCTCTCATCAAATCCATAGACACAAACAAAATGGGTAAAGGAGTCTTCTTCACCTCCGCCTCAATGTTTCTTGCCATCATAATCACCGCCACCTTCCTCCCTTACCACCACCACCGCCACCGCCACCACGACACCCCGAGCCACTCATCACCGCTTCTCGATTTCACATCAAACGCTTCCCATTTACTTCGAGCAAACGGGTTCAACTTCGTTGCCACTTTCCTCCATATTTCACCTGACCTTTTCCTCCCAACTCCACAATCTACAATCTTTGCGATTTCCGATACAACTTTTTCTAACCTCTCGATCCCTCCTTATATGTTGAAACACTTTCTTGAATTCCACATTTCCCCTTCAAGATTAACCTTCCAAGATTTGTTAAACAAACCAGTAAACACTTGTTTGACTACTTTAGTTCAAGAAAAGAGAGTTGAAATTACCAAAAATGACGATAAGCGTCGTGTTCTTGAAATCAATAATGTGTTGATTACTCACCCGGATTTGTTTCTTCATGGGTCACTTGCAATTCATGGGCTCGCGGGTTCTTTTGCTTCTTTTGATCATCTTCAAGAAAGTTTAGTATTTCCAGTTTGTGAAGAGGGTCATAACATTGATATCGGTTTTATCAAGAATAATAAAGATGAATGGGGAAAGGTGGTTAAGTTTCTTGGGACATCCGGGTTTATGCCATTTGCAATTGGATTGAAGTCAGTGACTGATGGGATTTTCAAAGATTTTCCGAATTTGAAATCTTTGACGATTTTGAAATCTATGTCTTGGCCTTTGTTCGATAAATTCATGAGGTTTCATATCATTCCACAAAGATATTCTTTTAAACAGTTGACGGGTTTGTCTGCAGGTGCATCGCTGAGAACACTGGTTATGGGTAAAGATGTCGAGATTACTGAAGCTTCAAAAGTTTCTAAGGTGGTGTCGATTAATGGAGTGGTGATTACTGTACCAGATATGTTTGTATCAAAGAATGTTGTTGTACATGGAATCGCCCGGCCTTTCAAAATCGATAAGCTTTCTAGCATGTCCAAGTAAAAATGGTGCTTTCTTTTTAGCTCTTTTATTTGAGGGGGTTTTTATCATTTTTGTAGGAACAATTGTTTCGGATTTCAGTAATTTGTGTTCTGTTAAATGGTTAACTATCATTCTTATATCTCGATAGATATGCCCGGGTTCAAAATAACAAGTTTGGCACATAGGATACCCGAAAAAACTAGGCTTGAAAAGCTGACCCTGTGGACAGCCCCGTTAAGCATGTTGGGTAACAGGTCAAACGACAAAATTTTGTACTGGTGGAGTTTGATTAAGGGTCAAGTATGCCAAGTAAATGGTGTAACAACTATCCTTTTCAGTTGGTGTGTTATCTTCTTGTCCAAACTTTAAATTTTCTTTATACACTAGTGTCGAATGTTTGACCCGTTTCTTTAAAGCTATTCTTGTAGTTTACCTGCATAACCCGTTAGATATAAAACATAACCTGAATGGATCATTCATAAATTAAAGGATTGAAATTGATGCCTGTAATATAAACAGACGCTGCGTTTCTCCCCAAAACCAACCGGTTTCCTGGTTTGAACCTCTCTCAAACTAGTCCGGCCCTATTGAGCTTAGTAAGCATTAGGTACAATACGAATATAGCCTTTCAAGATGATAAAAGTCCTACCTTCTAGTAGATCATATCCTGAAAATCTCGAAAGCATCTACCTATATACTGACCCATACACAGAACTTGCCAGTGGAACCAAGCAACTAGTAACCCAAAATGTAATCAATTGTAAGATTCTGATGCAGTGTATGAATTTGGAAAAACAAGATCTAACACGGTAATTCCTAACCGTGATGATCTTTCCGAACCCCCAAAATCATCCCAAAAGATGGTGATGATTTTTCATTAAAACTGATCAATAACCCCAATTGTTTGCATCCCCACACTATAAATAAAGACTGGAAATTAATAAGGGCCACCAAAAGGCCATGGGCCAAACACACCCTCACCAACAAAGTCCAAGAAACATAAAAATAAGCATAAAAGTGTTCAAAACAGCACTTATAAAGCGTTTTTGGGACAGAAAGATGACCCTTCGGGCCTTGCCACGGCGTTCTCTTTGTTTCAAGCTTCGTTTTGATTGGCCGCACGCCCAAATCGGAGTCACGTAGCCCAAGTTACAGTCATTTCAGTGTGGCTTGGTCATGGACCTCCATAAATATCAAAGTCTTCTCTTAGTATAAAAAAACCAGCGTATTAGTACACAACTTTAAATTTTACAAGGACCAAAGATCTTTTAGCCCAAAATGTATTCAACTGTAACATTCTTATTCACCCTATTACATATTTACATCGACAGCAATCCGTTATAACCAAGCCTGACTTCTCCTTTCAAAGTAGTTCTAATGATGTTTACAAAAAATGTAATTCAAATGAAGTCATATGAGTCGACGGTTAAAGGTATCATGGAGTCTAAAGTAGGGTTTTGAATACGTTATCAAAGTGAATATTTGGAATACAAGTTGCGATAATCAACTTATACTAGCTGTAGAAAACTGCCCATAATTTATCTGAATTTGCCATTCACTTACACACATCAAAAGCGATTGTTAGAATTTGAAGCAACACAGGCAAGATCTTCTTGGGTGAGGTTTATGATTTTTTATATCTCCGAATTTGAAGTTGATGACTTTGTTTTAACCTTTGTTGAATAAATTCAAGAGGTTTTGTACATTTCCACAGAGATATTTTTAAATTTCTTATGAACACTTGACGGGTTTTCCAGCAGTTGCATCGTTGAGGACACCGGTTATGGGGTAAATACGCTGAGATTACTGAAACTTCAAAAAGCTCTATAAACATGAGTTTAAACTTTAAAGAGCTGACCCTGTCTGACACAGTACAACTCCACTTGAGATCACGTCTGGACTAAAGATAAGAACTCGGGCCGGTTAAGTATGTTAGGTAACAATCAGACAGCTAAATTTTGTACGAGTCGATTTCAACCAACTCTAAACACTTTTGGCCAAAATAATATTTTCTGTTAGTGTCAAATATAAGGCTTATGTGCACTTTGAATGACATTTAACTTCTACGCCACGTTTCTTTTTATTCTATCATTTTAGTTTACCCGTTTAAAACCATTAAAGATAAACATAACAAGAATTGACCATTACCATCCATAAGAAAAGGTTTAAGTTTGCAGCCTCTAGACAGGTATGCACAATATATGGTGCATACTCCCAAAACCGGCCTGCTGCATTGTTTGAACATGTCTCAAGATAGCCCTGTCCTGTTTGAAGTTTGATAACCTCTCGTTAGGAGAGACGTGCATATGGCCTATCAAGTTACAAAATTCTTACCTTTCGCTAGAATGAAGATCCCAGAAGCATCTATCTCCTGAGTTTGTCCGACATGACAAAAGACGAATAGAAAGAACAAATTTTCGTTTTTTATTGACTCTATTAATAACCCAAAAAAGGAACTAAGTTGACGACCAGCCATCAATTGATTACTCCAATCATAAGGTTTCTTAAGCTTTTCTGGAGGTCTCTTCTCCTCAAAAACTTCTTAGATTTGTCATGCCAGAGAATTTTGTTGTCCATGGATTCGCCTGGCCTTGGATGTCTATAGCATGTACAGATAAAAAAAACAAAAAAACAAGAAAACAAACAAAAACAGGCGAGCTCTCTTCAATTTGCAAGTTGTTTCATCATTTGTCCAACTGTTGCAGACTTCTGTAAATTAAATGTTATGTTACATAATAACTTTCTTTGAAATAACTACAAATTATAATGAGTGCTTAGATAAATTTGAGTTCTGCAAATTCGTGTTTTGTGTATTTGCTTGTCGTGTGTGCATTCTTTAGATAAACATAACGAGCTTAAAGTAAAACTTATAGCAAAAGAGATGAAAGATCTATGCTTAAAGAATCTGATTGTGTCTTATCCGGTAATACCATACTGGAAATCAAGTCTGGCCAAAGTTGGCAAAATTGGTCGGGTCAAGTACATTGGGTAACAGGTCAAACGGCTAATTTGTACGCTTCTAGTTTCATTAACTGAAACACTGTTCGTCAAAATTTTCTATTTATAAATAAGTAGTGTCAAATGTGAGGTTGAAACAGCCGCCTGTAGTTTGGACCAGTAGGTGCTAAGAACTACGAACCTACGTTCTCCTTAAATGACTTGTAATGAGACAAATGAATAACAAAAAACTGGGTTTGGATATATTATTTTGGATAATCTATTAAGTGGATTCTTCTTTCAAGGCTATGCACCATTTTTCTTGAGATAAACATAGCTAGAATTGATCACTGCCACCTCTATAGCCTAGACAGATATGCACTAGGGTGTGTTTCTCCCAAAATCGGTCTGCTGCCTGTCTGAACATGTATCAAGAACCAATTTACAGTTGAAGTTACTAAATTCCTACCTTTTGCTAGTAACCTCGAATGTGCCAATGGAACCAATTTACAGTTAAAGTTTCAAAGGAGTCTAAGAGGTGTTCGAATGTGCATTTGGAAAGCAAGTTTTGAACAAGTTGCAATAACTGATTTCATACATCACCTATTACCAAAAATCCACAATTTCAAAATGAGGCATTACTTCCTAAACATACATCGAAACGGTAGTTAGTGACCCATATCAACACCGCAAAAACCTTCTGTCTGGTAAATACGACTAAAACATTCAAAATTATCATAAATTATGTATGCATACTCTAACTATGATCGCGTTTTACATTTCATTTGAACAGCTTATATGCTTTTAGGTCATAACTCATAACCACTGCAAAAAATCATGGACATCAAAGTTACTTGTTCACATAGCTCTCCCTATCCCTATGTTATATAGAACACAGTTTAAATTTATAACTTTTACTTTTCTTACAAGAATAGAGAACATATAAATCCATATATGATACTTGCAATTGATAGGCGCATTCCTTGCAAGCATGGAGTAAACAAATTGATTAGACCCTTTACATATATTAAACCCCGAATTTTAAGAGCTAATGCAAAATAATTAGATCTAACCTAAAATTAGGCGAGATCATGAATTCAAGTCCCACATGTGACAAAAAAAATTAGGGTTCTATGTTGGGTCAACGGGGTTTCTCTCGCCAATATATAATGATTTGATGGGCTAGTGGCTCGTCGGTAACCCCAATTTGTCGTTTAAATAAAACCTAAAATTAAGCACAATATTATTGTTGACACCTTATAAAACAAAGAATCACTATACAACCAACTCCAGACATCAAATCTCCTGAGTAACATCTGGCTACGTGATTGGTGGCACTTGAAATACCAAACAGAAATCAATACTACTATGCTAACAAGTTGTAGCATTTCGTCTTCCAAATCTATCATCATATCTATATTATAGGAACTTTAAAAAAAAAAATCTATATTATAGGATGTTACAAATCAAAACAAACAAAAAAAAAAAAAGGGAAATACTAACAATCTTGTTTTTTATTCATTAACGCGCATCAACAAGTTACTAGAAAAAAAAAACATTGAGAGAAACTAAAGAAACCTAATTATGACTCCAAAATTAAAGAAGAAATTATAATATATATGAAAACGAAAAACTTTCAGGTATGGAAATTTTCTTCTTCAATCTCATAACTTTCCAGAATAGACTAAAGTTACCAGCATACAATCTGATCAGTTTCTAGAATAGACTCATCTTGAATATTATAATCAGCCAGAGTCCGGAAATTTTCTAGGCAATTCCGGTTATATTTAAGGTCAAGCTGATCCAACGTAAGGCCTCCCATGTACGGAATCATCATTTCCTTCACCTTCTCAACAGTATCGGAGCTCTCAACCTCAAGACGAATGGTCTTTCCACATAATTTCTTGATGGATATCCGAATGGTTTGACTCAACCTCACAACCATATTCACCTCGTCCTCCAACTTGATCTTCACAATATCAATGGAATCAGAATCCTGAACCTCCAGAGTGATTGTTTTTCCTGTTCTAGTCTTGACAGAAACTTCCATTCCACTGCTGATATGATGGAGGAGAAGTAAAATGCTGGTATGATAATCAAAATATTTGCTATTAAAAAAGGCTTGATGTGTTCCACTTAACGAAATCTAATGGAGGAAAATAGCTAAAATGTCATTGTGTTGCTTTTCCGACTGACATAAATAATAAATTAATAATATATGTTTTTTTTTTGTAATCTCGAATTGATTTGACAAATATCCTTTTTCTTTATTTTGCCTTTTCGATCATAAAGCAAATATCCCCACTTTACGTAACTACGTAAAATATGCATTCAT
>JAOXNX010000001.1:5606656-5621782 GCA_028566075.1 Solidago caesia | reverse complement strand
GAACTCAGACTCCATTGCTTACATCTCCCATTCGGTGCAAAACTCCTTTTTAAACAACTCCACAAACGACTCTCAAGTCAAACTAGCAATAAAACGAGGACCCTGTGGCTGAATGCGAGTATCCCACCAATCCAAAGCATCGTTATCAAGCATCTTTGCAGCACACACAACCTTCTTATTTTCAGGGCAATCACATGCCTCGAATGTCATCTCAATCTACCTAATCCATCTCATACTTGCTATAGGACCAGTACTTCCAGTGAACATAGCAGGCTTCCAATCTTGTAACGTCTTAAACTTGAATTCCCCACCCCTATCACCACCACCATAACCATCACCACATCTCCCATCATTACCCACCTCTCCAGACTCCACATCCCTTTCTCCTTGACGGTCATTGGAATGAACCGTAGGAGTACCACTAGTAGTATTGCGGGTAGATAATGGTTCATGATGTCGGAGATTCCAACGTAGGCGACTTTCAGCTGACTCCTCATTCTGATTCAGAAAGACACCCCTTTGAGCTCTTACCTCATTCAACTCATCCCAAGTCCTTGTCAATTCATTAGTGATCGTACGCCACAATTCAGCTAACTAAGCCGCTGTAGGTGCATTATTCTCAGCACGGTCATCTGGGCCAGTGACACCCGCTCTAGTACCCCCATTTATGTTCCTTGTGTTCACCATATTTTTATAAAATCACACACGAGAGAATTAGCGATGGATATAGCGGAAAGTACGAAAAATGAGGCTATATGAAATATTTATGTACATAACTAAGTTTTATGTGTTATCTATTTCATATAGCCTCATTTTCCGTACTTTTCGCTATATCTGTCGCTAATTGTCTCATGTGTGATTTTATAGAAATATGATGAACACAAGGAACAGAAATGGGGTTACTGGAGCGGGTGTCATTGGCCCGAAAGATCGTGCTGAGAATAATGCACCTACAGCGGCTGAGTTGGCCTAATTGTTGCGTACGGTCACTATTGAATTGACAAGAACTAGGGCTGAGTGGAATGAGGTAAGAGCTCAAAGGGACGTCCTTCTGAATCAGAATGAAGAGTCAGCTGAAAGTCGCCTACGTCAGGATCTCTGACATCATGAACCATCAGCTACTCGCAAAACTACTGGTGGTACTCCTAAGGTTCATTCCAATGGCCGTCAGGGAGAAAGGGATGTGGAGTCTAGAGAGGTGGGTAATGACGGGAGACGTGGTGATGGTTATGGGGGTGGTGATAGGCGTGGGGATTTCAAGTTTAAGACGTTCCAAGATTGTATGCCTGCTATGTTCACTGGAAGTACTGGTCCTATAACTAGTATGAGGTGGATTAGGCAGATTGAGATGACATTTGAGGCGTGTGATTGCCCTGAAAATAAGAAGGTTGTGTGTGCTGCAAAGATGCTTGATAATGATGCTTTGGATTGGTGGGACACTCGCATTCAGCCAAAGGGTCCTCGTTTTATTGCTAGTTTGACTTGAGAGTCGTTTGTGGAGTTGTTTAAAAAGGAGTTTTGCACCAAGTGGGAGACGTAAGCAATGGAGTATGAGTTCATCGCTTTGAGGAAGGGTGAAAAATCTATTACTGAGTATTCTAGAGCTTTTGTGGAGAAGCTTCATTTCTATAAGCACTTGTGTCCTTCTGATTCTTCATAGGTGAACAGATATGTCTTGGCAACCAAATCTAAGGAAGGCCATTGACTTGGCAAAATCTATTGAGCATGACATGAGGTTTAAGGAGAAGAGAGACTCTACTTCGGGGTACAAGAAGAAATATGACGGTTCTTCGAGTTCAGGTTCATCGAAAAAGTTTAAGAGTGGGTCATCTAAAGAATATGATAGTAAGCAATCGGGTAGTTGGTGTGCTCATTGCAGGTCTAAGCATACTGGAGCAAGTTCTGTTAGCACCATGAGTTGTAGTAAGTGTATTGGTATGGGGCATATTGCCAACGATTGTACAGCTGAGCCTCGTTGTCACTATTGTAAGCAGACTGGACATCAGAGATCAGAGTGTCCACAACTAAAGATTACTGATAAGAAAGATGAGCGACCCAAAACTAAAGGTCGTGCCTTTAACATGACTAGTGAGGAGGCTCGCACAGATGATATGGTGGTTAGCGGTACCTTTGTTATTAATTCTTCTCTTGCTACAGTGTTATTTGATTCTAGTGCAAATAGATCTTTTGTGTCTTCTTTATTTGCTCCTAAGCTCGGTATAGTGACTCGTCAATTAGATAAACCAATTGAGGTTGAAATTGCGGATGGAAAAATTTTTGTAGTTCGCGAGGGGTTCTTTTATTGTTCCATTAAATTAGAGGGTTGTTCTTTTCCTATTGATTTGTTGCCTACTACTGTTGCTAGTTTTGATATTGTGGTGGGCATGGATTGGATGTCTAAGTTTGACGCGGCTATTCTATGTGTTAAGAAAATTGTGCTCATTACTACTCCCGACGGTAGTGTGGTTTCTGTATATGGGGGTAAACCCAAGGGCAAATTGAAGATTATTTCTTTGATGAAAGCTCTGAAGTGTATCCGGCAGAAGAATGATCATTTTCTGGCATATGTGATTGATTCGCGTAAGGCTAATCCTTCTATTTTGATGTAGAGGTTGTATCTGAGTTTCCTGGTGATCTTCCCGGTCTTCCTCCAGATAAGGAAGTAGAATTTCATATTGATCTTATTCCTGGTGCTACTCCTGTAGCTAAAGCACCTTACCGTCTCGCTCCTACTGAGATGAAGAATTGGATGTCTCAACTCCAAGAGTTGCTTGGTAAGGGTTTTATTCATCCGAGATCTTCGCCTTGGGGAGCTCCTATTCTATTTGTGAAGAAGAATGATGGTTCTATGCGGATGTTTATCGATTATCGTGAGCTTAACAAGCGAACGTTGAAGAATGAGTATCCTCTTCCTCGTATTGATGATTTATTTGATCAGTTGCAGGGTGCTTCTTGTTTTTCGAGATTCATTTGCGGTCTGGTTACCATCAGTTGAAGGTGGATGAAGTGAGTGTTGCAAAGATAGGTTTTCGTCCTCGATATGGGCACTATGAGTTCTTGGTCATGCCGTTTGGTTTGACCAATGCCCCAGCTACTTTCATGAATCGTGTTTGTCGTGCTTATCTTGATCATTTCATCATTGTTTTTATCGATGACATTCTTATCTACTCTAAATCTGTGGAGGAGCATCGTGATCACTTGAGGACTGTTCTTGAGGTTCTCATGGAGAAGAAGTTGTATGCAAAATTCTCCAAGTGCAAATTCTGGCTTAAGGAAGTTCATTTCCTTGGCCACGTTATATCTAGTGAGAGTTTGAAAGTTGATCAATCGAAGATTGACGCTGTGATGAAGTGGGAACAGCCCAAGTCACCGACTGAGATTAAGTCTTTTCTGGGTTTAGCTGGCTATTGTCAGAGATTCATTCAGGACTTTTCTCGTATTGGTAAGCCTATGACTGAGTTGACGAAGAAAGGGGTGAAGTTCTTGTGGACTGATTCACAGGAACAATCTTTTCAGACTTTAAAGAAGAAATTATGTAAAGCCCATATTCTTACTTTGCCTGAAGGTACCGATGACATGGTGGTTTATAGTGATGCTTCAGGTACCGGTTTGGGTTGTGTGTTGATGCAGAGGGATAAGGTAATTGCTTATGCTTCGCGCCAGTTGAAGCCACATGAGAAGAATTACCCGACCCATGACTTGGAGTTGGCAGCCGTTGTATTTGCTTTCAAATTGTGGAGGCATTATCTGTATGGTACCAAGTGTACCTTATTCACTGACCATAAAAGTTTGCAGTATGTTTTCAGTGAGAAAGATTATGATTGTGAGATAAAGTACCATCTGGGGAAAGCGAATGTGGTAGCCGATGCTTTGAGTAGAAAAGGGCAAGGCTCTACGTGTAGACCTCATTCCATGATTAATAAGGTAAAATCTGGGTTACATGAGCGTATCAAGTCAGCTCAAGTTGAAGCTTAATTGGATGGTAATGTGGGTAAGGAAAGTTTGGGTAAGAAGAAGCGGGTCAGCATGGTGGTGAACAGTCGAGGTTTTCATACCTTGACTGGTAGCATCAGAAGCCTTATGGTGAGTTATAGCAGTTAGAGATTCCCGAGTGGAAGTGAGATCATATTACCATGGATTTTGTTACTTTTTACCCAAGACTCCGAGGGGTAATGACATGATTTGGGTCATAGTACATAGGTTGACTAAGAGTGCTCATTTTCTTGCTACTCGTGAGACGGCATCGCTGAGTAGATTGGCCACTTTATATGTTGATGAGATCGTGTCCAAGCATGGAGTTCTATTATCGATTGTTTCGGATCATGATAGTAGATTTAATTCTAATTTCTGGAGGGGTTTGCATAGAGAGTTAGGTACTAGAAGTCATTTGAGTACCGCTTATCTCGCAGATGGATGGACAGAGTAAGGGGACTCTCCAGACTTTAGAAGACATGTTGATATCGTGTGTAATCGAGTATGGTCATGCTTGGGATTAACACTTGCCGTTGATAGAGTTTGCTTATAATAACATCTATCACTCGAGTATAGGTATGTCGCCTTATGAGTTGTTGTATGGACGGAAATGTAGGACTCCTGGTTGTTGGTTGGAACCGGGGGAGAAACAGTTTGCAGGGCCAGAGATAGTGCATATTATAGCTGACAGAGATAGTGCAGGAATAAGCTCATTGATCTTGTGCTAATTAAGTGGAAGCACAATAAGGGTGAAAGCTTGACATGGGAGACAGAGTCAGTGATGAGGGATCATTACCCGCATTTGTTTGCACCTGAGTAGATTCTGGGGGACATAATCCTTTTAAGGAGGAGGTAATTGTAACATCCCGATCTCTTTTATGCTATGTCGTTAATTTTGACCGTTAGTCAAAGTCGGTCTTTCGTTAAGTGTTTTTTTTACTTATGTGGGAATTTAATGTGATAATACTTATTATGTGCTATGTGGATAATTATGTGGTAATTATGTAGATTAAAGTGTGTCATTTATGTATAAAACCCGTGTTGTGTTCCCGTTAGTGCGCTATGTCGTTATTTGGAGTTAAGGTGATATTGTGGAGTTTAAATGAGGGCATAAAGGTCATTTGACCTGAGATGACTACAGGTTAAGGGTCCAATTAAGGTGTCATTAGTTCATTTTTAGTTTCTTAAGTAAAAGATAACCACCCTTTTGGAGCCCTAGCATTTCTATAGCATTTCTTGATCATTTGGTTGCAATTCGAAGGAGTTTTCAAGAGTTTTTGTGTGGATTATTATTCCTACAGGTATATATCATTTTCCTCATTCAATTGTGGTCTTTTTCATGTAGACATTGGGTTCATTTATGGTCTTAGAGGTTTATGGAATTTCTATTGAGTTATTAATCGATTTCAAGGGTTTTCGGTTAAGTTATTGGATCATTGTTGTTGGTAATCCATCCATGGAACAATTGATGGTTTCAAGCCATCAATTTTACCTTAATATGATGTATTTTGATTTCCAAGGGTTAGATTTGAGGTTTGGGGTCGAATGGTGATCAAAGGGTTGAGTTTTTATGATCAAAACTCGAAGTGGTGCTGCCAGGGCCCCAATGCGGCGCATTGGGTTGGATGCAGCGCACTTTTAAGTGCCGAGCCACCCAATGCGTCTAGTGATGCGCCGAATGATTCGTCGAGTTGGTCGTTTGGCCTTGTTTTGCCTGTTTAGAGTCCTTTTAAACCATTTTAAGTGGGTATAAGTTATCGGAATGAGTTGGAATCATTAGGAAGTGTAATTAGGGTCTAATATTGATATTTGTATGATTATAGGTTGTCGGGAACACAACGAGAGTACGGTAAAGTCATTTGTGAGTTGTTAAGTGACTATTGAGGTAAGATAACTTACTTTTGACACAACAAAACTTAGTTATGATAATTACTCTTTATTTTATAATGTTTGAACAATCTCATGCATATGTGGGGTATGGGATATTTGTGGGAGGTTAATCACGGGGTTTATGTTGTAAGGTTATGTAGCTGCCTCACACAACCTTATTTGCGTTGATTTATTTGGCATAACCTTATGTTGATTAAGTGGATTGTGTAGTTATGTGGCTTGTGTTGATATTGGTGGATTGGTAGACACTTCATAGGAATTGATAATCCTTATTGAGTTGATTGTGTTGCTTGAGATGTTGTGCCTTACGTATGCATGAGTTGATTTTATAACGTTTTAATTGGCAATCCATTGTTGTTCTAACCTGTTGTTTTACTTAGCTTTTTTAAGCTAACACTTGTTTTGTGAAAATGTGTTGTGCCCTCAGGTTAGTCGTTGAATGAAGTTTGGTGACCTGATTGTGAGCAGGGTAGCTATTACTGGAGCTAGTGGATGTTTGGCTTTAATTAGTTACCCGTAGTTGCTTTTATTGAAGTAGACATATTTATTTAGCCGTTTGGCAGTTATTGAGTTGTTTGTGAATTTCATGAGAATTATTGTGATGATACTTGTTGGTAACACCTTTATAAGACATTTATGATTCCGTTAGGAACCATTTGGGATTTTTAAAACGTCGTTTCCGCATTTTGTTAACGGAGTTATATTTTATGCTGAAAATTTTTTGGAATCACCATTTTTATAAAGTAGGGTGTTACATACCCTTAATAAAATAATTTACAATATAGATCCTTCAACCCTTAAAATAACTACACTACCCCCTTCTAAATCCATTACTTTTACATTCACCACCACACCACCACCACCGCCCCCACCACCCGTTGCCGCCACCGCCGTCGCCCCCACCACCCATCGCCGCCATCGCCACTGTCACCACCCTTTGCCGTCGCCCCTGCCGCCACCCTTCGCTGTCACCCCTGCCACCATCGCCGCCGCATCGCGCGGGCATGCGTCTAGTTTATATCTTAAGAACCACAACCTTTGTAAAAATGGAAACCAAAAATCATAATAAATGCACTACCTATGATGATGGAAACCAAGATCAAATGGCCTATCATTTATATATACATTAAAAGCCTTCTCATCTCGTGGTTCTTCCTTCACTTGCACATTATTCTTTTTGCCATTCAATCTCTTTCAGTTTACATGTAAATATGATAGTTAATCTTCAAAATCACATTCATTTATTTCAAAATCACACATGACTAACGTTTCTGATAAGATGAACTAACCTTCAAATGCATTAAATTTATTCGTAAGTTTCTATTTGTTAAGTGTTGCCATCATGGTATTTCCTTTAGGTTTCTCCTGATCTAGACCATCAATGTTTCTAATAAATCTTCTTACTATCTGATTAAAACTATCGCTAGTATAAAAAAATCAGCATAAGTAGGCCATTATATTACCTTGGAGATCTTAGGAAGCCTCCTGCTTTCGTTGTTGTCAACGATATCATTGACTTTCTTTAGTAGATGTTGAAACCCAATGTCTTTCAAGTAAGGTGTGTTTGCACCCGAACCGACCCAACCAATTCCGAACCGGTTTATGTCATGTAAACACATGTAGCTATATTACTAATTAATGTTATATAAATTTAGGGCTGAATGTATAAATAATGTTTGTATGTATTAAGTAATAAATAGGTAATTGACGGATATTTTTGTTTATTAAATCAAAAAGAAACATGAAATTTGACTTAATGTATTAAGTTTTTAATTATTAAGGAAAAAGTAAACATGGACTTAGACTCATGTAAAACATGTTATAAATGGATTATCATGATTGTTCTTAAGAAGGGTATAATTTAAATAAAAAGACTACAATGAACTTCTTTGTTCTAACTCAAGACTGTTCTTTCCATATTTTGTCAAACATTTTCAACTTCAGTCCTTGTCCATGTACACCCGAAAAGAACAGTTTACAATCAGCACATCAAAATAGTCACGGACACTCTTGTGACTGTCATGAATGCTTCTTGTGATCCCTTGCCATTTTATCTTCCTACCATTTGCTCGAACATGAAGGTTATACCTTAACTTGCTGACATTGTTTTCATCACCCATGAAACGAAAAAAAGGCAAGTAAACAGGTGCCATTCCCAAATGAAAAGCTCGAAATGCAGGCAGAGTTGATATCCAAAGTAGTTAAAGAACTGCATCAAATAAGATAATGAATACGTTATGGTTAGGGACCCATTTACATTATTTAGTTCTCGTGGAGAAGGGTTGAGCGAACAAAGGGGATACACCCCTACAAAGAGTATATAGGGGGTTTTCAAGTTTGCGTTTTGACATAGAACATCTTATTATTGCATCTTCAACTTGCAAATAATCAGTTTATAAATGTTTGGTTAAAAGACATATGATTTTGATTATATGTTGATAGTAGCCTATTCAAAACTAATTATTTCAAAAGGCATGATCAATTTAAGAGTATATTAAAAACTCATCTATTATTAAAAAAGTATAACCTATTCAAACTGCAAGCCCAAACAGCCCACTCGGACTCTCAAAAGTGACAACGGGTGACATGTTGCACTAAGCTCAGAGTGTTTAACTCCGGACCCTATACTTTAGGTCTGATGCCATATGGAGAAACGGAAAAACAAACACATAGATATATACATGAATAATCATGAGTATTTATATCTGTATAAATCCATTACTCAACTTGTCTATTTTACGACCTCCAATTAACCAATGCAAAAATCCCAATACTCACCTCTCTTGTTAGGTGTGCACACATTTTGTCTCTGCTAACAGCTCATCCTCATATTGAAAAGAATAATTAGACCTTAATTTAGCATTGGACTGGGGGGAGAGGGGGGGGGGGGACTTCTTTGGTTGAAAGTGTATGAAAGTATGAATGTATCCTCCTTGTGTGGGAGGAATGACCTTTATATAGATTATGGAGTTTGTCAATTTGCCAGTGAATGTAAACGTTTACCAAAAATAAGTTGAAGTAAATGTACAAAATATGTATACCAAAAACTTATCACTTACCAAAAATATGTGCTAAATTTTAGAAAAAAATCCATACCAAAAAGTATTAAAGCTATATTTTTTTAGTTTGGTACCCAAAATGTTTACCAAAATTGTTGAAACAGGTTTTGTATATCAGAATACATATTTACCAAAAATAAAATATTAGACAATAATACCAAGAAAGCAGATGACAAAAAAATTTAAAATACCTATAAATTTTGACTCATAACTACAATGACGATCATCAAAAAATAAAATATTAACAAAATATATATTCAAAAAGTTAAAAACTATGATTTTGACATACCTTATTCTCATCTATGTTCCATAGTTTTCCTACATATACAAATAAAATAATAGTGAAAATGCTTCATAAGATTTGTATCAAAATTCAATGTGCGTATTGGATCGGATGTAACAAAAAACCATTGATAAAGCATTATACTAATTATGATATAAAAAATAAGTCAGATATATTTTCTCATTCAGAGACATAAAATCTTGTTTCATCATCGGTCAATGTATCATCAATTTACAACAGGATATGTTAAATATATAGTGCAAAATAATTTCAGAAAATAAATTAAAAAGAAAAGAGGTTTTGAACATACCTGATTGTCATCCGTCGTTCTCATCACCAATTTATTGTAGGTTTTATAGAATGTGTAGAAAGAAAACTGGTCAACAAAAATATCCAAATTTTTTATAAAAAAAGTAATAATTCATTGAATATACCCATTTGATTGGAAACCCCCCCCCCCCCTTCTCCTTTAAAAAAAAACAATAAATAAATAAAATAAAGAAAACCCAATCCACGTTCACCGACTACCGAGTTATGTATGAACCCCAAATCTGAAATAAATAAAATGTTATTGAGAATCATGAAATCTGAAATTTTAAAAATAAATGAAAATCACCCCTAAAAAAAGAAAGCCCAATACCGGTTCTTGAACATACCCATTTATCTATAAAGTTTCCCATTTGATGAAACCCCCAATTTTGAAAAGTCTCATTTGTCGGTGTGTGTGGTGGTGGTGGTGGTGAGAAGGGGAGGGGGGGGGGATTGATAGGAGTGGTGGTTGACGGCGGTGGTGGTGGAGATTCAAGAACAACACCCTTTCATAGATGTGATTGGATAGAGAGGGATGATGGTGATTGATTACGGCAGCGATAGAGAGGGATGATGGTCACTGATTGTGATGACGATTAGATATAGAAGAGAAGGGGGAGGGGTTGTTGGTAATGAGAAGGAGAAATCTTTTGATTGAATTGTGTTTTCCGTGTTTGGGGTGAAATAGGGGTAATTTAGGTAAATCAATAAGGGAACATGGATATAGAACATTAGAGTGAGGGGCAAATTAGGTATACTGGATCATCTTTTGAGAAAAAACGGGAGGGTGATATGCTTTAATAAGTAGTATAAATATAGATATATTGAAAATGTAACCACGCAATGCGTGAAGTTGTATAAGTTCAACATAAAAACAAAACCAAGGGTGACGTCATCCAGTTCTGGTGACCAGTCATGATGTGAAAGAAATCTTTAACTTTAAATTTGAATTCGAAAAAATAGTATATTTATAATGTTGACAAATTGATTAAAAGTGGATTTATTGCATATTAATGACTTACCATATTTTGGTATTCTAAAAATTTTAAATTTTAAGGCACCTCAAATGAATTATATATTTACTAGATGAATGCTCACGCGATGCGGCGGCAGTAGCGACGGTGTGGTGGCGGCGACGGCGGGTGGTGGTGGTGACGACTGGTGGTGGTGGCGGCGACGACGAGTTGTGTAGGCTATTGATGTAAAAGTTATTGATGTAAAAAGGGTAGTGTAGTTATTTTAGGAGTTAAGGGGTAGGTGTTGTAAATTAATTTCATTAAGGGTATTATAGGTATATCAAGTGGAGATTTTGAAATAATAAATAAAGAAAATGGGTATTTTGGGTAGTTCAAAGTTGTAATTTGAAAAAAATGGGGGGTTGATGCTTTATATAGTAGTATAGATATTAACATAAAAGAAAAAATGTAATGTCTTTTGGTTTTAAAAATAAATTTTAATATATCACCCAATAATACAATGCCATGTCACATTTAAGACGTGGTCAATTTAATCAAATAAAACATGTCATAGAAGTCCATGTAAGCGTTTACCCTCAAACTATAATATTTTAATTTTAATTTAATTCCCCATCATCAATCAATTTTCTTTGACTAAATAATAAGAACCCTAATCATAATCACTTCAATACTTGACTTAAAACCCAAAATCTCAGTTCCAAAGTTAACAAAAAACCCAGAAATAAAGTTGCAATCTTTATTGAATGGTTAATGTCTAAGATTCTTGAAAGTTTGTGATCATAAAAATAAAATAAAAAAGAGAAAGAATTGAAGTAATGGAGACCCGGATGAGATCTGGGTTTCGGGCAGTGATTCTGGTTGCAGTTTGTTGTATAATATTGAGTGGGTATGTCACTTCAGTTTCTGCAGAGACTCAAAGACCCAAAAATGTACAAGTTGCTTTGAGGGCTAAGTGGCCTGGTACCTCACTCCTTCTTGAAGCTGGGTATGTCAAAAAAAAGATTTTTTTTTTTTTTTGTATTTTTTTTGTAGTTTATAAATGTGTATATACTTTTGGGATAGTGATAGTAGCCGGGGGAAGTCGAATCTTTGGTTTTTATGTACGTGGCCTACTTGGTATTCCCTTTGTGGATTCTTATACTGGGAGGTTTGGAACCCGGGTCTCGTAAGATAATGATAGTGATAGTGAGTAGTAAAGAGATACTTTAATTGATTATGAATTTGACGTGTTAATGCAAAAACTAGAAAGTGTGTCACATATGTTTGTTATTAACCTCGCACGTTGGAGATTGAATTCAGTTAGTTGATGATCTTTACAGGGACTGACCATTTGGTAGATATTTTGTAGATTTAGTATAGGATATAGAGTGTGATATACAATGTGTGGAATTAATATGAAACCCAAAAAATGCAAGTGTGTACCCTTAATACAGATTGACGTTCCATATGGTTAATTGAAAATCAGACTATTGCATCAGAATCATGTTTAATATTTAAAATCAGACTATTGCATCAGGTTCAAACTCGAGATTGGAAGATATGCAATGGAAAAACTTTACAATCTTAGATTTTTTGTCAGACTATTGCATCAGAATCATTCTGATGTTAGTAATCTTTACTTCTTTATAAAAATTCGAGTCTCCCCTTTGGAAATGTTGAAAAAAAGAGAGATGCGAATGTATGAAATTACCCTTCATTATTTTATTTTGCCAGCCAACCTCCTTCTAATTTGCCAGCCCCCACCCCTCCAATTTATTTATTATCACTCTCTCTCACAAACACACATACGAACCTCAGAACGCTCTCAAAAAATCCCCCACCACCACCGCCAACACCACAACCATCAATGCGCGGGTATCTGACGCCTGTAAATTGTATCCGCCGCAACGCGCAAGTACCATGCTAGTGTCATTAAATTTTAGTATACCTTTTTGTTGTCTTTTGAGTTTTGTTTTGGAAAGTTAGACTATCATTGTGAGACTTAAGTATTAATATCATCATTTTGGGGAATGAATGAATTTTATATTACATAAAAAAATTATACTATTATTTATAGGGTACATCGTACCAAACTATACAATATATCGTACCGGAGCGAACCAAAATGAACCTACCCCACACAAACCGGATTCATGGCACCTCACGAACCACGATCCCAAGCCGCGTCCCCATACCGAAGTGAACCCGAATCTGGTAACCATGGTTTCATTTTGTCCCTCTCCTTATGTTGGAAAATAGATTCAGAATTAGATTTAGGCAGGACAAAATAGGAAGGAATAGTGATTTATGCAATGCGAAAATGGCTTCAGTCTTGCTATTTTTTGAACATGTACTTCTAGTACGGTTCCAAACAGGGTGATCAAAATACTTTTGTTTAGCTTTTTTTAGTTAGTGTGTTTATATGATTTGAGAGAATATATTATAACAATGTTAATCTAATTTTTATGTAAAGCAATTTAGGAGGTTGTATGCATTATAAATACACAAACTAATTTCTTGATTTGACCCTTTTGACTTGTTAGAAAGTACAGACAAAAATAATCAAATCGACCGATTATAATATGTCAAAATTTCCACAACTGGTAGTAAAAAGTAGTAACATAACATGTCTTGCACCCAAAATTAATACTTTAGCGTAAATGATCTAATCTAGGTGGCAGTGAGTGGTGGTCGTTAACTATGTGTCTTACATAATTCCTGCACTTTATTGTATTATAAATTGTACATGATTTTTGCACACTAAATGTATCATAAATTGTGCTTCACAGGGAATTACTCTCTAAAGAATGGAAAGACCTTTACTGGGAGTTCATAGAGGCATGGCTTAGTAATGAAAGTGGAAATACAGATCCATACACTGCCAGAGATTGCTTGCTGAAAATTACTGATTATGGGAAATCACTTGTAACTGGACCGTTGACATCAGTGTTCGAATTGTCTCTTACTCTTCGATCTTCATCTCCAAGATTAGTACTTTATCAGCAATTAGCAGAAGAATCTCTTTCTTCACATCCATTATCTGATGACATTAACAGCAATTTTATTGATGGAGGTGTATCTGAAGTAAATGAAGTCAAAGAAGGCAAAAAGGCCTATTCTTTGCTAGTAGGTGTCAATCCAAGAAGTCCTGGAGGGAAGTGTTGTTGGGTAGACACTGGTGGGGCCCTGTTTTTTGATGTCCCGGAGCTTTCATCATGGCTTCGTAATCCTCATAAGTAAGTCCTCTTAACTGTATTTCATGTTGGAAATTTAATCAGTTATGCAGGTATTATAAACTACATTTCAACTGATTGTTTACAAATCTTATAAGATTTAAGGGTTGTTTGGAAGGCTAATTTGAAGGTTATCTGATATTGGATGTCATGGTTGAATGTGCTTATGCTGTTTGAAGCCGTAATGATTAAATCAATTGTTTGAGTGAAAATGACTAAAAATGACATCCTTGTGAAAACAGAGACAGATCTTATGGAAAATAAGTAAATGGATATTGTGTAATAAGAATAAAGTTTTGTCAAATTGTGCTGAAATAAGGGGTATTTAGGTAGTTTATTTTACCTATCATTGTCAGTTTTGTCACAGCTAGTATAAAACTGATTATATAATCCCATTATAAATTTCATAATACACATTCAGACGCCCTTTATATTTGCTATGCGGAATTCATAGTTTTTGTGAAAACAAAGTTGCCACATCATGAAAAAGATAATGTGTCAAAAACATTTGGGATGGATAAATTTGGATCGTGTCAAGTTTCTGATGACTTCTACCATTGCAGGGATGGAGATATATTTCAGCAACCCGAACTTTTCGATTTTGATCATCTCTACTTTGATTCATCTATTGGAAGTCCAATTGCTATCTTATATGGAGCTCTTGGGACAGACTGCTTTAGGGAATTTCATAGGAGCTTGGTGGAAGCAGCCAAAGAGGTCAGTCAATATTAACTTTTACTTGATACTACTTTTACTGAGATGTGGCAAAATGTCTTGATTGGGTAATGGGTCTAACAGATCCAGTTCAAGTTGGGCAGTATTTTTGTATGGGTCGGATTGAATTGACCTGATACACTTTCTGTTAAAAATTATTTTAGTTTTTATAAATGACTAGTGTGTCAAGTATGATTAGAAGCTATATATTGTTTTGAATAAGAATCTAGTTTTCAGTAAAATTATTTAGAAGGATTTATGCATTTGACGCATGGGACCCATTTGACATGTTTTCTCTTAAGCACTTTTTGACCCCTGTGACTTGCTAGAGATAAAACATAACCCGGTTGCCCCATACATACATATTTGGGTTGCGATACATACATATTTAAGTTGTGATTGCCATCTATACTTTTACTCTTAATTTGGGAGCATTCCTTCTATTTCTACAAGCTCCTCGCAGAAACGTCTTATTGACATGAGCTGGGGAAATTCAAGCCTTCTGTGCAGTATATTTGTGATAATTGAATTCTTGATGAAGGTGTTGAACTGTTGATAAATTAGCTGCTGATAAAGTTAAATAACTGACAGGGGAAAGTTAAATATGTTGTGAGGCCTGTGTTGCCTTCAGGATGTGAATCAAAAAGTGGTCATTGTGGAGCAATCGGGACTAAAGACCCCTTGAATTTGGGTGGTTATGGTGTAGAACT
>JAOXNX010000001.1:5532348-5542720 GCA_028566075.1 Solidago caesia | reverse complement strand
GAGTAAGATGTTTTATAAGGGATTAAAGATATACACACTTATCTTCCAATAGAGATATGATTATCTATATTCTACCTTCTCAAATAATGCTGAGGTCGGGATTAAGTATCGTTGACATTGATATTGACAGAGTTAGAGATGAAAACTTTTGAACAAAGAATGAATAATAATAATACATAGGTTTAAAATCCATAAGTTTAAACACGTCTAATATCAACTCAATTATTGACATACGGATTTTACTATTTTTTTCTTTCTTCATCTTCACCTTTAATCTTGCCATATATCTTTATATATATTGATATCCTACCTAAGATTCATTTAGACTTGTGAATTTAGTCATATGTATCATTTATGATTTATGATAAACGGTTCTTTAAAAAACAAAATTCTATATTTAAAAATAAAGAAATAAAGATTAGCGGAGATAAAAGAATTGGATTGAAAAGAGAAGTGAAAGTAGTCAATAACCCATATCAAATTGGTAAATTGGATCATTAATCCCTTTGAGCCCACTTGTAGTTGCATACTTGCATAGTTGCATACATTATATCTTTGTCATTTGGTCCATTAATTAATAAAGGTTTTTCTCTGCTCTGTTTTATTGGAAGGAAAGAGAAGACACGATGATAAAGTTTCGCCATTTAGCCCATTTGGAGTTAGGAAATAAATAAATGAAGAAAAAACAGCAAGGCTGGATCAAGTGTTAACAACTTCAAAACTCAAGAGACAGAGGTAAAGGTTCTATTCTCATGTCTTGCAAGGCCGGAGGTCCTTTTCTATCTTAGATAGAACCTAGAAGCAACCTCTCTACACCGCCGTGGTAGAGGTAAGGCTATCTACATCTCGACCTCCCCCATACACCGTCGTGGTATTGGGACCTAAAACCCGTGAAAGACGGCATTGGGTGTTACTTAATTACTTACTAAATAAATAAATGAAGAAAGTTAATACAGTATAATATTTTGTAGTATACTGACTGAACATTCAACGATCCATCCCTTGACATAACAAACAACAATGGAGGATGAGGACACATCAATGGCGGAAATTACAACGACAAGACTTTTTAAATACTTAATAATTGTAATAATTTAAGTAAATAATTTCCACTTTTAATTTCATCAACCTATCTCTACACACTCTTTCAGCTCTCGTTATTTGTATTTTGTATTTACTTCTTGCAACTAAAGTGTATGAGTATGGTTTCACCAGTGTTACAAAACCAACAGGTTAATTACCATTACCATCCTTGAACATATATACAATTAACATTTTACTTTTGTATCTATTGTTACCTTTTTACTTAACATATATATTTGTTGGGTTTAGGCCGTAATTTGTCTTCTGTACACAGTTGCACCATGTATATTATTCTTGACCTATATATGAATTGAACTGAAATGTTGTAGTACTTTTAACCGGATTCCGGCACATTAATTTTTTCGCTGCAATCCGGTTAAATGATCGAGGATACCTGTATGAAATTTTGTATCTGTTGTTACCTTTTTACTTAATATATATTTGTTGGGTTTAGGCCATAACTTGTCTTCTGTACACAGTTGCACCATGTACATTATTCTTGACCTATATATGAATTGAACTGAAATGTTGTAGTAATTTTAACCGGATTCCGGCACTTTTTATTAATTTTTTCACTGCAGTCCGGTTAAAAGAACAAGGATACTTGTATGATATGTGAATGTCTATTCATATACATGTCAATAGAAAAGTAAACGCTTCAACGATATTGTACGGCTTAAGCCTTGATTCTTATTGTTCCAAACAGGGGTGGAGTCATGTGGAGGGTAGGGTTGGCCATGACCCACCCTAAAAAATCTAACGGTAATGTATTCTAGCCTTATTTTGCTCGTATTGGTAAATTTGGCCCACCTAAAATATTATTTTGTCACGTGTTTGGGTTAATAATTTTTTCGGCCTACCCCGAACCAAAATCCTGACTCCGCCGCTAAATCCTGACTCCGCCGCTGGTTCCAAATTGTTTGATAAATGGATTTTCTAAACGTTCAATTGTTTGATAGATGGCTTTGAACCACTTGACGGGTTAACTTTTTCATTAATTGATTTAGGTTAACGTATTTAACCTGTTAGAGATAAAATAGTGAAACACAAATTAAGCCATTGTTCTATATGGATCGAAATTACCACGTACATGTAACTCACGGTTCACAGGTTACATTTGTTCATAGATTGAGCAATATCCCAAGTGTCTGCTATGTTCCTAGTTATATATAATGTGCATATATCTATCTGATGAATTGAAAATAAGCAGGGAAAATACGTTCGTGCTCGCGAGAATCCATTTTTTAACGGATTGAAAAGAGGCAATACGTCTATGATCAACAGAACATCCCCATTTGAGACCAGTACTGGAAGAAACGGTGATCAGAAAATTACCCGTTCAGCCTCAGTAACGGGTCATAAGGGATATACAGATGATATTCAAGAAAATGGATCACACACTTTATTAAAAGATTCACCATTAGAATCTAAAAGAGAGTCTGAGCTGCCATTATATGGAAATGTTGATTTCGGTTCATCTCAGATAGCAGATGATATCCAACGTGTCCGAGATGAGCTGAAAGTTGAAACGCCATTTACTGTTGGTAAAAGAAAACAAACCCTTTTGGGAGATTCACTTCCTCCATGTGCAGCATCATTCTATTATAGTACATCACCACAGATAGACATTGTGGAGTCCTGTGAAAGCATTCTTAAGCTAAATTCGTATCTGAAAGCTAGTAAGGATGCTGTAAATGCAGGTGTTCCTGGCAAGTTTCTGCGAGCTGTATTGGGGCAAGTCTCAGGTATGCATTGTTTTTTAATAACTTGATTAAAAATAGTTTACCTGTTTATGTCAGGGGCGGTACCAAAGGAGGCGAGGGGGCCAATGCCCCCCTCGAAATTTAAATTTTGTCATGTATTTTTAAAATTTTCATGGATTTTTTAAATTGTCTTGTGGGTTTATAAAATTTTGCCCTCTCTTGGATTTTTTTTCATGGATTTTTAAGTTTTGCTCCTTTATCGTTCGTTATGTTCTTTCTGTTTCACTTTCTAAGCAACTTCTTTAACTACGTAGTATAATATTGAGCCATTAAACACTATTCGTTTGACGATGCAGTATCGACTTATTTGTTTCAAATATGCGTCAATATGATGGGTCGTTAGTGTCAACGGAAACTGGTAAAATCTGATAACTAAGAACACCAGTCAAGTATGTCAAATTCATGCACTCCATACTACAGCTGTCAACAAGCTGAATGAACTCGACTCGAAAAATTTATCCTAAGCCCAGCCAACTCTATGATGTAACCAAGAACTCGACTCCAATAAGACTCATGAAAGGCTCGAGCGGCTTGAAAATCTCAAAAAAGTTGTTAAATACATATAAAAATGATTTTGGATACATAAATAATGGGAATTGATATTAGTACCACACTTTTTGATTATTTTACCACATTTGTGCATTTAATATTTATACAGTTTGTAATGATACATGTAAATCGTGGTAAAAATATTGAAAAAAGTGGTACAAATATCACCACCCATAAATAATAGTCAAAAAATTTTTATAGTAAGTGTCTACAAATATGATTTTATTCTATTAACTATGTATATTTACTTGTATTTTTACATTGGTCCATTCATATACACATAATCTATATGTAAGGCTCGAAAAGCTTGGTAATTAAAAATTCAAGTAGAGCACTCGAGCCTTTATAACCGAGCATGATTTTTCAATTCGAGCATGAGTTTGAGCTCGATAAAGTTCGACTTGGTTTGAACTCGAATAGTTCGATAAAAGCTCGATTCGATAACAGTCATACGCCATACTCAAGAGTTTATAACCAATTAAATTTCTTTGTTATAACTATCTAACACCGAGGGTAATTATTATTTTAATAATATTCATGTAATCGTATTAGTAATTTTTTTTTAACGGCAAATTTGGGTTTAGCGGCATTGTCTTTTCATATATCCAACTTCAATTCAAGGGGAAACCCATTTTAGAAAACCTTGTCTTCAGTCATGGGTGCATATTTGCTCATACCAGGATTTGAATCCAAGATCTTTAAGTCTCAAGTCCCCTCAAATACCAATTTTGATTGGTATCGTATTAGCAATTAGTTATTATAAATTGTGAATTTAAAAAGAAAGAGAGAAGTAAGACTACCTATATCAGTGAATTAACTCAACTTAATCTTTAATTAGCGTAAAAAGAAAAGAAGTTTTCCTAATGTAGCGAAAAGAAGTTTTACAATAAACCCTCAATCTTTTAAATTGCTGTGGACTTATAGCAAAGGGTAATGATACCATGTTTTTTTTTTCATATTTACCAACATTGTGCAATAAACAGTTGTATTATATGCATAACTTATTATACCTTATGATAGATATATCAAAAATAATAGTATCAATATCACTATCGTATATCAAATTATAGCAAAACAACATTGGGAATAACAAAACTCAGCCTGAAATTTGGCAATTGTAATATGCCGTCTATGACCATTGTTGATTGTTACAACTAAGTCGTAGCATGATTTAGGTCATTCATATTGTTATATCAATGGGAACATAGGGAGAGGATCCTCTCAAGTTGATCAACTTGAGAGGTCAAGTTAGGACTATTTCAAACCTTGGATTAAATCCAAGGGTCAAGATTCAAAGATCAAGTTTGAATCTTGACCCTTGGATAATCTTGACCTTTGGATTTAATCCAAAGGTTAAAATTGTTCCAACTCGAGATAACTTGAGAGGATCCTCTCCCGTAAGAATGGGAGAGGATCCTCTCCCATAGGAATGGGAGAGGATTCTCTCAAATTGATCAACTTGAGAGGTCATATATAAACATGTTAAAGAATTGTGGCAATAATTTGCAGATGTCGGATGTTTTATTGCAACAATCATGTATTCCTTCTACTTAAACGAAGCAGACAAGACCTCTCAGTTTTGCACTGTGCCTGTTATTAACACTAAGAGACAAGACCTTAACTCATATGCTGACCTTAAATGGCTACTTAATTCATCTAACGTTGATCAGGCATCACTTCTATTCATTGATGAGGTAAAGCTTATTAATACTTCAATATATTCTAAATTTCTTTGAATCTATCTACAATTTCTTACCATATTACGTACATTATAACTTGTCGGTGTTCGTTTCCTAAGGAAGATTTATCTTTCTTCCCTTTTGTTCTTTACATTGTAGGTTGATCTTTCATATTATGATCTATTTGGAAGTCTTAAACTCGTTTTACTGAATGCTGATGAACTCCTAGAGAAACAAGAGGTAAAGTTTATCGTTAGTTATGTTGTCATTTATGGAACAATAGATTATATTAAAGATGGCAAAATGAGGGGCCAGTTGGATAATGGGTCAAACGGTCTTGTTCAGGTTGGGTTGATGCACAAACTCTATTTTTTCTTTATTGAAAAATTTAAAAATTAATGAATGTGTTACTAGAAGCACAAAAACGATATTAGTAAAAAGGGCTCTATGATAGCCACTTATTTCCTTGTCCAGTTTTATCACCCAAACTCCACCTAATCACTTCTCTTTCCTAAAATCCAACTAAATTATTCATTACGTATAATACCACTTCTCTTTCATTTCTTTTTCCTTATCACTTTATATTTTATTAATTTATACACATATATCCATACATTCCCACAAACATAAATTAAAAAAAGAAAAGAAAATCGGACATAGGACCCCACAACACCACTTCTTCATCTCTTTGGAAAAACGACAAGGTACCAGTTTTCTTCAAACCGACGAGAGCGTGCCTATGGTTCCTCTAAATTACAGTAACTATTATTTGAATTAGAAGACTTTTGCTGACTTTGAACCCAGTTCGACCTGATACTCATTAGGCTTAAGCAAAACCCAAATAACCCAATCATAAGTAAATGGGTCAAAATTTCCACCATTCAAATAGATACCTATTTATGTTTTCATACAATAGGCACTGAAGGAGTCAGTAGTTGAAGTATTTAATTGCCAAAAGGTATGATTTCATTTTATTACACGGGTAGTGATATTTTATGTATTTGAAGCTCTATTCATACCTTTTGACCTGTTTTACAGTGTGATTTTGCTTGTTCTTCAGATGCTACTATTGATAAACAGGTGAGAGTAATTTTGAATTTACAAAAATGTGTATCGAAAACCATCATACAGGGATTGGGTACGGTTGTTGTTGTTGTATCGAAAATCATCACCTCGATGGCATCCTAAAACCCAAAAGGGATGCATATAAAAATCTTACACTAATAGCATCAAGAAGTCTATGATTAAATAAAACTTAAAAGTAACAAAGATGAGTCAATCTGACTTATGTTTTTAGTTTATGCATAAAGCCTAGTATCTGATGTGATTTGAGAATTGTTCCCTTTACCGATATAGGACTGCTCATGTTGTGCCCTTATCGCCGAAAAGTTTGCATTGACATCACCTGAGATATTGACAGGGAAAAGTTTTTCTCGCCTTTTGGTATGTATGTCTTCTACAGTTTTTAGGTATTGGTTTTCTTGACTTCTTATTGTTGCCTAATACAAAAATGGTATATAAAAAAAAAAACATGGCATTCAACAAAAATTGTTTTTAAGGTGGTTGGATTTGTGTTTTCAAAAACTGGTTGATAAAGGATTTATATGGGTGTGCTATTCAAAAGTGATTATGATAAAATGGAAAGTAGAAATAAATAGTCAGCACTCCTTGGTTGTCGAAGATAGTGTTTTGATGTGCTTCTGTAGTTTGAAGCTGTTGTTATGGTTCGTTAATCAAATAATGATGTCGTTCAAAATAAAAGAATATTAATCAAATGACCCGATTACCAAATAATCATATGCTTGGGTGTTTGGCAAATCTGATTACTTAGGGGGCATTTAGTTGGGAAAACACCTTTCCATTTTTGTTTTTTAAGAAAACATGGAAAACAGAAAACGCGATCAAATCCTAGTTTTCCAAAAAAAATTCCAAGAAAACAGTAAACATTGTTTTCCACTTTTCATTAATGGAAAATTAGAAAACGTTTTTTTATTGTTCTTAATTTTGCAGCTAGCAGGTATCCTCTTGGATACTCGGAATTTGACAAGTCCCAAGTGTACTTCGGTAGATAGATATATGTCAACGTTATTACTGAATGGGGCTGGTAGATTTGGATGCAATGGTCTTTACCAGATATGTAAGCTTCAACTTTAATGAAAGGGAAGTGATATTTGTACCACACTTATTGATATATTTACCACACACGTGCTTTATTGGTTTGTACAGTGTGTTATTAAAGTAGTACTTTATGGTAAATAAATCAAAACTTGTGGTACGAATATCATTTCCCTTTATGAAATTATCAATTTAATCTCACTTCTCTTTCTATATATATATATATTTTTCTTGGTTTCTATTGATACTGAAGACTGATACTAATGCTATTCCATACTGTTCTTAGTGAGATCTAAAATACATGATGTGATGAGGATGAACTAGCTATTAGCTACTTGGATAAGGTTAAAAAGGGGCATTCACTAAAGTGGGCATAACTTAAGCTACAGTGCTCCGTTTTCAGTGAATGACAAGTCGAAACGACCGTTGGGACGAGGAGCACGTTTGTTTTCACCAAAAAAGCCATTTTCTATGAGTTATTGGGCTTTTTATATGTTTTTTCGGTTGTTTTGGACTTTGTTTTTGTAATAACTTACGGCCCATGTGTCTTTTAGGCCCATTTCGAATTTTGCAGTTCATTATATATGTATGTAATCATGAGGAATTGAAAAGATCAGTTTTCATTTTTAATAAAATTCATTTTCCTCCATAACACTAGTGTGTGTTTTGTGTGTGAAACTTCCAGATTATCGGTATTCTCATTGAATCAACGATAGTTTGAAGGGTTGTTCCTGGTATTCTTGTGAATCAACATGATCAATCGTTTATCTTATTTTCGTCCTACATCATGATGAAATTCAAATTAGAGTTGGACAAATCCTGCAAAAAGATTTCAAAAAGTTGACAAAATCAGGTGGGAATATATTAGTAGTTTTTATATCTAATAATGTCTTGTTCCATCTTTAATACAGCTATCATAGTATTCTCTATACAGGGGAGTTTGGATATGAACAAACTGTGTTTAACTATTTGCTTATTTTGGAGTTCGGTTTGGATAATCTGTTTCATATTAGCTGCAAAAGAACTAATTATCGACGGTCTCATAAAGGCCAAGAGAAATTATGAACACGAATAGAAGAACTTGCTCCACCCACGAGTAAATATTTTTTTGTAACTTCGTTAGACAGTACATCTCGATCTTCCATTCCCATTTCACGAGACCCTTCTCAATGGTTCAAAATAATGTCGTTTTTGGTCAGTTTATCATTTTTGTTTGTATAGATTATTACAACTTTCTAAACACCAACTTAAAACAACATAAGCATCCAATTACTATTCACAACATGTGGCTTAGACAATTCTCCTAATCACTTTCAAATGGCACATCCAACCTCCTCCATAACATATATTCTTATAGCATGGTCATTACATCAAACAGAGAACAAACGCTCCTATAGCTTATGTATATATATACTAATTATAATGGAGGGAAAACAAAAAACTTTAATTTTTTGGAAAATTATTTGGCGGCACTTTCTTTTTGCCGTTTAGAGATCCTTTAGCGACGAAAGTCAGCGTCGCCAAAAGTGAATTTTCTTGTAGTGTATGTTGTCATGATGAAGGTAACATGGTAACCATAGTTATGGCCAAAGTTGGAGAACTCGTGACTCGGACTCGACTCGGCGAGGAGGGAGTCAGGAGTACTTTTTGGAGACTCGGACTCGACTCGGGGAGTACCCGGATTGTGATTTTATATATAAACATAATTATTTTTGAAATTATATGTAATAAAACTTTAAAAATATATTAGAAACTTCAAATTTAAACATAATTGTTTTTAAACAATATTATAATACTTCAAAGCTTGAATATTAAACATAATATTAGTTGATAGATTCACGTTTCATCAATATTTTGTCCGTATCAAGGTTAGAGAACTCGTGACCCGGACTCGACTCGATGAGGTGGGAAATCAGGAGTTTATTTCGGGTACCCGGTCGACTCGGGGAAGTTTTACAACCTTTTACAAGCTTAACAAGATAATGGAGTTTAGGTCCAGTCGAGCCATTTAAACTTACAACCTTTACATTGATTAATATTCCAATAAAGGAAAGAAGCACTATTTCATCAAACAAATTCTCAGGAGTTGAAGCTTTAATTTGTTGTAGAAACAAAATTTGATTGCGATTCTTCTATATAACCCAAAACCCAGTTTCAATGATTACATCAACTTGAGCTGATGGCCGAGTTGTAATAGTTAGTTTTAGTAGTGTTTGCATATATGCCAAGATTTAAGTGTTGTTTGAATTCTAAACCACATAGAGATGTTGATTAACATTAAAGTTGTTGTGTTACTGGATGCAGTCTCTCTATTTTCCGGTAGATATATGACTGTTTAAATGTCACTTCTCTCATACTCTGTTTTTGACGAGATTAAGTATTGCTGTTGTTAATTATTGTTTAAATTGTTGTGTTACGTTGTTTAATAAAGGTGTAAAAGTAAATGGATCCATAAGATTATGGTGATATGGTGCACTATATTCACAACATATCTATTCTATGCTTTTAGGATGACCATTTTTCCTATTATCAGCTCTATAGTAGAGGATGATGGAAAAACAATTTTTTACAAACACAATAACTTCTAGTAATATGAAATATAATTGTTTTTTTTTTTTCTTATTTATCAATGAGACTACTCCACATTAGCACAACCTACATTATCATTTTGTTCAATCATTTTGTTCAAAGTTTAACACGTCTATTCTATGAGACAATATCTTACGAAGTTATTTTATTGTTCAACAATATTTATGATTTTTAGGCTATTATCAAAGTTTAAAGTTTAACTAGTACATATTTAAGAGAAATACAAGGATAGTTCATTTATTTTTATGGTATCATAATAGGAGTTGGAAACATAAGATTCGTTAGGAAAAGTAGCTTAAAAATTTTTCTTTATTTATCTAACTTTTTATGGCCTCGGTTGAATTTATTTGAACCGGTTCATGTTAATAATAATCTTTTGCTGTTAAAAAATAATAATAATAATTATAATAATACAAGGATAAGTGGATAACAATACTATATTTATAGTTTTGCATTAAATCTCCACAATGTCGATCTATTAATTATATTAAATGTGGTCTCAATCTGAGTATTAAATCCTTAAAGGTATATATTAAAGTTGACACGTATGAGGTATAATTGGGTCCATAGTGATGAAATTCAAACGTAAACCAA
>JAOXNX010000001.1:5472458-5491298 GCA_028566075.1 Solidago caesia | reverse complement strand
AAATTAGTAATTAATTTATTTGTATTTATTAAATGACCATATTATCCCTATATCTTTTAATTAAATAGTAGTTCTCGTAGTTCTCGATAATTTTGTGGTTCTCATTTTAACTTTTTATATATATATATGACAGTTATTGCGAGAACCAATAAAATGTCAAGAACTACGAGAACTAATCGTGCACATGTGTAAGGTGTGCAAGTTATTTTACACATGTGTAAGTTACCAACTTACACGTTTGTAAAATACCTTACACATGTGTACTATATCAACGAATTCATGAAAAAAAAAAGGGGGGGGGGGGTTGTAACTGATAACTAGAGGATCAATTAAGGGGGCGGAGAGCGATTAAAGGGGTGAAAAATTAGTAATTAATTTATTTGTATTTATTAAATGACCATATTATCCCTACATCTTTTAATTAAATAGTAGTTCTCGACAATTTTATGGTTCTCATTTTAACTTTTTACTATATATATATATATATATATAAATTAAATGGGTCAACTACCACCCCCTCCATGTCATTAAGAAAATACCGAGTCAGCATGCCACGTGGTCAGATTTATGGAGTGGTAACCGGCTAATGTTTTAGCATGTAACATGTTACATAGCATAGCCAAGAAAACAAAGGTGCATACATTTCATAGTCACCCGATTAGGTCACTACATTACATAACCATTTGGTCATAGTTGGTTATATTCTGGTGCCATTATCCCTTTTATATATTGTACGTACAACTAATATAACAGCATTCCACGTGTAGGTACAAGATGGTGTTTGTGCCTTTTACGGGTGTTGACAATCACAATAAATGTGGAACATAATGAACAAGTTGCCTTCCAAGTTACCATATACGTATACATAATAATATTACAGTTGTACATACACATTAACTTCATAATTAGTTGTACAATATGATATGCACGTGTGACGTGTTTACAGTTTACACATTCCCTGTTTGTTGATATTAGATTGGCGGGACCAGTTAAAGAATACTGATTTACGTCAACGATTGCACAAGCTGGTGTGGAATGTTTTTCTTGACCCCGGTGAATTTGAAACAAGATGGAATCTGTTGATTGAGGAATTTGAATTGGAAGACCAAAAATGGTTAAAAATACATGCATGTAATTCGAGACATGTGGATACCCGCGTTTTTCCAGCATTTGCCATTGTCTTGTCTTATGAAGACAACATCTAGATCAGAGTCTTCAAATGCTTTCTTCCGGTTGTTTTCACATAAAAGCCACACTTTGGTTCAGTTTATTTTGTGCCTTGAGGCTGCTATGGAGAAGCAAAGGCATGCCCAACTTGTACTTAATGATCACACAGTGACAACTCGGCCTAAGTTGCTAACACCCTTACCTATTGAAGTTCATGCAGCGGAAGTCTACACGAAGACCATATTTTTCGAGGTTCAACAGGAACTTTATAAAGGTTCATGGATGTGCTTATTTGATAATGGTACTTCAGATAACGATTCTCAAACCTACATGGTGAAGCATTCGAACAAACCGGGTCAATCTCATCTTCAATTTATGGTACATTTATATTTAATGTATTTGTTTACTCACATTTGTAGTTACAGAAAAAATACGAATTGGATATAATGGAAGGCAGTTAACACATGAACATAATTATTTATCAGTTTAGATAGTATTAAGGGTATGGGACTTAACCTAACAATCATATCCTCTTTTTTTCCCTAGGTTACCATTAACTTCAAAGAAGAAACAATAGATTGCAAGTGCAAAGATATGTGTCTTCAAATCAAAGAACATTAACAAAATTCCTGACAAATACATCACCAGACGTTGGGGAATGGACATATTGCCCCAACACTTGTTAGATAGTCGGCATAGGTATGGGTATAAGAACACCAAGAGGAGAAGAAAAGCAGTGAATCCATTGCAAAGTTGGAATTTTGCCTTAGCAGATTAAGGAATGATCCACAATAGTTGTCTGAGTTTGTGCAAGCACTAAACCAGCTGATAGAAGATAAGTTGTCAAAACTTCCAAAAACCAATCCGAGAAAGGAAAAAGAAGAAACTTTTAAGAGGTTGCTCGGTGTAACAGTTCCAACAGAAGTATATATTGACCCGCCAAGTGGTATTAACAACAAGGGTTCAGGCACACATACAGGGAAGAGGTTGAAGAATCCTCGTGAGGAGCCTGTGAACAAGAAACGACGTGTTGTGCGGCAATGCAAATGGTGTTTAAAAGTACAAGACGAGCATGACCAACGCAAATGCCCAGATAAACTTGCAAAGGAACTTGCTGAGAAAGAGGCAGCAGCAAAGGCAAAGAAAACAGGTTCCACAAGTAAACAACCACCAGATACAAGTTCATAAGGAATATTGTGACGATTTTTAAAACCACTGTTGACATTGCCTTTTAGTTTTTTTTTAAACCATTTTTGTTTAAGTTTGATATTTTTATTGTTTTTTTACCCATGAATGGTTTGGTACATAATTTAAAATATTAGTTTCTTGTCATTGTTTGTTGACATATTATTATCTTATATCCATGTATCTTATACGGTTGGTATTACATATGCACACAAGTTAAATGCATACATGTGCTCAACATAAAGTGTAAGCCGAATACACATATGCACCTGCTGCCTTTCGCAACAAAAAAATTGGTCGCTAGTGTTGTCTCAAAACTACTCCTTGCTGGTTCGGTTTATATGATCTGGGGTTAACGTAACGCTAGGCTTTTCAAAAAACATAAGCATTCGGAGCTTCAGCTAGCCAACCAAATCATAGCTACCATAAGACTCAAACTGATGAGGGTTCGTTTGAATAAGAACAAGAGGACAGAAGAGGTTTTTGCTCGTTGGAAGTTACCATCATCTATGCTTATTGCATTGTAGTGTTTTATTCATCTAGCTCGTTTGAATAAGAACAAGATTAGCTGGTCGTTGCTATCTTGCAAGTATGTGTAATAGTCGATATGACACTCTGTTATATCGCCTGAACTTTAATGTTTTTGGGCATAATATATACTAACCGGGGTACATTTCATACCCTTTTACCCAAAAAAAAAAAGTGTAAGCCTGGCAAAATGGGCGGGTCGGGCGGGTTTGGGTCAAAGTCCTGAGCATGAGCCCCGTCTTGGGTCCGACCTACAGGTCACAGTGCGCACCCATTCTTCACACGTGACGAACAAAGCTTCAAACAAACCATAGCCTTAACAAAATCTATCATGAGGATTGACATAGGCAGTTTCACAGCTCAACAAGTGAGTCACCTTAAATGAGGCAAGCCTCAACGACCCAATCAGTAGAAGCATAACATGAATGGTAACATGCCACCACCAAAGTTACACCAAAACAAACTGAGAATCATTTACAAACGAACACAAATACACCTAAAACTATACCAGCAAATATGGCATCAACCAGGTCTCCCCAAGTGTTGATAATCTTGTGACTATAATACCCGGAAGCTTTCACCAGCTGCAAATAACGGGTTAGCTGACACCCGAATATTAACTGTGCTCATATAACCGTAGCTTCAATCTAACCGTGCTCATATATTAACTGCATACTTATGCTCAACATAGGATTAAAAGCATATGCTCCTGCCTTCAATGTTTATATATGCTCATAATCTCATACATGTGCTCATCCCATTTATATACAAGTTACATAACATCTTAAAAGCATACATATGCTCATTCGGAATAAATTATATTTGCCTGTACAATTATGCTCAGCATATAATTATATACGCTCATAATTCAATTTTGTACTTATGACTATATTATATATGCATACACATGTTCATAACTCAATCCTACAATTATGCTCAGGAAAAAAAGACATGTTCACAAATGACTTGCATACGTATGCTACACAAGATTATATATTACTTTATATACACATATGCAACTGCTTTAATAATAGCATGTTTTTAACAGAGTTTGCATCAAAAAAAAAAACACCAGAAACATAAACCATTAACATGTGAAAAAACCTAGTTACCATAAGTTTCTTTTGGATTTTCTAATCCAAAATACAAAAAAAACCATTACTAAGCAATGCAAAATAAAACTTAATCCGTTCACTAATACCTTAAAACTAATCCACTAAACCATTAAACTATCCACACATTTCTATTTGCGAATTTTCTTCTTTGCTGCTGCATACATGGTAGCTTCAGCCGTTATCTTGTTAAGGTGCAAATTGTGTGGCGACAGCAACATCTTTGCTGTGTACTTCCTTCTTAGATTGCCCATCTGTGATCCTTTTTGACCAATGTTTGTAGAAATGCCGCACTCCCATGTCCCATCGTGAACGCCCATGAAACACTCCATGTGGCGCATTAAAAAAACGCCACAATCCTCATCACTCTTCATTGTACGCCAGTTCATTTCCACAACTGTCGGCGTCGCCTTTGTAAGACCCTTCCATGATGCATGTCCAATTTTTTTCAAATAAGCCATAAACAATTGATGCTGCATTTAAACCAAAAAACAACTAATCATTTCCTCATAAACATACGATTATATGTAGCTATTTTCGTATATTATTTTGTTAATATTACCAATTGTTCTGGTAAGCTCTTGTACTTGGATTTCAATTCGCCATCTGCAATTTGGCTGTCAATTATATATGCAGCCATTGTCTTCAGATTGTAACATATTAAGTAGTAATGACTGTCTTGCATAATTGGAAAGAAAACCTGCAATTTAAATCAACATATTATTCAACCAATTTAAGTTTTCATACGATGATAGCTATATATATGTGTATCTATTATTACTGCTTGTTACCCCTACCATGTCTACATTCTTTAGGTTCATCAGAGCAGGATTTGAATTCACCACTTCTCCAAGGTTAGAGATGAATATATTCATGCGTTGTGCATCATCGATTCCTTCATCACTCAATCCATCCGTCTGTAACACATGTATTATATATTTCAGAAAGCTTTAATTCTATAAATATAAAATAAAAATGAATTTTATTACCATTCCCGTGTGACAGAATAGTCGGAATGGTGAGCTGATGTTTCTTTTTTCTTCTTCCATGTTCAACAGTCCCGCCCAACTATCTATGACACTAATAAACACCCACGTTTGTCTTGCAAGTGTACTCATTGCATCATGTGTACTCGGACGTCCGTATTTTGTCTCAAAGACAACATCCCTGTTAAATATGATCAACATATAGGTCAACAATCATTTGAATTAAATTCTGTCTAAACTGTTGATATCATAAAAACATATCTCATCCAATGTTATATAATTAATAAATTATGTACGAGCATACTTACGTGGTTATATAATTAAAATATTATGTACGAGCATACTTACGTGGTTCTTCCTGTTCCATCTGCAATCAGTTCCTAGACTCTCAAATCATTAACATTTATTCTAGGACCAATATCCACCACGCGTCTCACAAATGGTGACTTGAACTTTAGAGGTAATTTCAATCTCCTTTTATCTTTATCCAATATTTCTGCCACTTGCTTTTTTTTAGGATCCGAAGACTGAACAGGTCCCTCAATGGTGTTTTCTTTCCCTCTATCTGTTGTTGTCGCCATAACTTCATTTCCTTTTTCAGCATTTAATTCCTGAGTCATACCAAGGCTAAAAGATGGTTCCTCAATTTCAACCAGGCTGCTTTTTTGTTTTTTCCCTTTTTTCTTTTCTTCAATTTCCTGCTCGACTGCCGATACAGACCTTTCCAGCTGTGTACAATACCAGAATGGGCTCGCCTCTTCATTCTCATTGTCATCCATATGCTCACCCGTCTTTACTCCAACGCCTTTGCCCACACATTTTTCTGGTGTTTTATAACTGCTGTTGTCTACTCCCACATGCTCACCAAACATGGTTTCAATTCTAACACTCCAATTTTTAACTCCATCAGCCTCCGGAAATTTAATTGCCGCTTCTTGTGCCATTTGTTGAAGTCGTTTTTTCTGTTGGTTCAACAACAATGCAATTCTCTCCATTTCACTAATGTACTCCTGCCAAACATACGCACACATTATACCTATGCAAACAGTCTTATATTATCTACAAACATTACATATATACATATAACATATTACCTCAACTGTTTGTGGTTCAACTGTTGGTATGACCCCATCCCCTTTTTGGACTTGTTTTTCTTTTATAAGATTATGTCCACTTGATCCACATGCATCTTCCATAAATTTGCCATATAGCTCCAACAAGCCAAAGCCCCCATTCTTTATCTCTTCCTCCTCCCTGTAACTCATTAGTTCATAATTCCATTTCCTAAGTCCGGGCCTTACTCGTTCGACATTAACTGTTGTGCACCTGGTTCCGTCTAAGTACAGTAACTGCACAAGCATGTTTTCTGTATTTAATACACCTATCTCATATGGTTTATTTAATATAATGAAAATACTTAGGAATGTGTATGTATAATCAATAATTTATGTAACATATGTAATTCACTATATACATGTACATACCATTAGTATTGTTGCAGGGCCCGAAAAAAACTTATTGCTTATTGAGAAGTCCCAACCTTTTTTGCAATTCTTCACTAAGTTCCACAAATATCTACTCCAATTTATTCCTTCAATATTTGTATCTTTCTTTATATACCCAAGTACATCCAAATCTGCATACCCCCTTGATGTGCACGCCCCCAACGTGTTCACAAACAACGCTATGAAGTTAAGCTTGAAATTCAAATTTGCATCATTTGACATAACAATTTGCTTCTTTATTTTTTTTTGCTGATATGTTTTTCTTTGATTCAAACTGCTCCTTCCACAACTTTGTCAATTCATCATCCTTCTCTGAAATGTCAACATCATCCAACCTTGTTCCACCAATTGGAACTCCTAACATATCGTGTATTGACTCGGGTGAAACAACTATATTTCCATTTCCTAACCTAATTATCATTTCCTTATCATCTAACGTATCAACCACAAAATAGAGCAGCTTTGCAGGTAACTCGTCGATCTTAAATTTCAGCAATGACCGGAAACCCATGTCTTTGACACACTGTTTTTGGGTTGGACTAAGACACTGCATAGCAGCTGCAAATGACTTGGGGGAAGTCCTTATTCTAAGTCCTGGAAAAACAGAATTCCCAACTTGTTCCTGCTCGGATTCCGAATCTGAGTCTTTCTTTTCCTTCCTTTTTGTTACTTTTTTGCCGGCTTTCTTATCCCTAACCACTGCCTTCCCTTTTTTTGGTTTTTTACTACTCCCTTCATCTTCTAACCTTTGCTTTTTACCACTGCCACTTGATTTCCTACCTGCCTTCATGCTACGGGCCGGTTCCTTACGTTTCACGGATTTTAAATCTGCAAAATCACATTTGGGCATCAATATTTAATTGGTGGTCGTTTGCTTAATTGGTGGCTGGTTACATACATATGATCACCAAACACATGTTCACATACGACTATATATATACACCAAGTATCCAAATTACCAAACTTGATATCAAGTATTAACAAACTCATCGCAAATAATCGCAAATATGCAAACAAAACAAACCACCTATGAACACATATGTGCACCCATCCCATCTTTCAAAACCATACATTAAACAAAAAAGCACATATGTTATCACCCTCAGTCAATATAATAAATTTTAAAATCATACCTCCTTGTGGTTGTTGCTCATAAAGTATCAATTGAACACTATCTGTTCCTGGTAATACAGAATTCTCCTTATCGGATTCCGAGTCTGAGTCGTTCTTTTCCTTCCCTTTTGTTACTTTTTTGCCAGCTTTCTTATCCCTAACCACTGCCTTCCCTTTTTTTGTTTTTTTACTACTCCCTTCATCTTCTAACTTTTGCTTCTTACCACTGCCACTTGCTTTCTTACTTGCCTTCATGCTACTGGTCGGTTCCTTACGTTTCACAGATTTTAAATCTGCAAAATCACATTTGGACTTCAATATGTTATTGTTCATTATTAGTACCTTATTATATATTAACACAAACTGTAATAAATATTGCTACATTCACATCTGATCCCTTTAAACATGCATTTACATTACCAAACGTGCATACATATGCACTCACTCATCCCATGAAACATGCATTTTCATTACCAAACGTGCATACATATGCACTCACTCATCATATTAAATATGCTTTCACATTATCAGAATTGCATACGTATGCTTAATTGTCTGTTTGCTAAATTGGGGGTTTTTTGCATATATATGCTCATCAAACATAAGTATACGTATGACTGTATAAACATATATGCTCATATGACTGTCTGGTAAGTTGCTGGATGATTACATACATATTATCATCAAACACAGTTTGACATCTGACTATTTATACACCAACTATTCAGATTACCAAACTTGATATCAACTATTACCAAACTCACCCCAAATATGCGAACAAAACAAACCACATATGAACACATTTGTCTCCCCATCCCATCTTTAAAAATCATACATTAAACACAAAAAACATATAATACATTTTCAAATCATATATGCTCATATGACCCCCAACAAAACTTGCCTACGTACGCACCCACTAATCCCATGAAACATGCATTTACATTACCAAACGTGCATACATATGCTCTCACTCATCCCATGACATATGCTCTTACATTATCAACCTTGCATACATATGCTTACATGACTTTTTATTACATTTGGGGTTGTTTGCATATATATGCTCATATATATGACTGTTTGCTTAATTGGCGGCTGTTTACATACATTTGATCACCAAACACATGTTCACATATGATTATATATACACCAAGTCTCCAAATTACCAAACTTCATATCAAGTACTACCAAACTCATCGCAAATATTCGCAAAAAATTCGAACAAAACAAACCACCTACGAACACATATGTGCAACCATCCCATATTTCAAAATCATACATTAAACAAAAAAGCACATATGTTATCACCCTTAGTCAATATAATACATGTTAAAATCATACCTCCTTGTGGTTGTTGCTCATTCTTTATCAATTGAACACTATCTACCTCATCCTCAGAGTCTTTTGTAAGATCGATTTCTATGGCACTAGCATCTAAATTTTTTTTCTTCTTAGAACTGTGTTTGATCCTATTACTTCTTCTCAAATAAACATCATCTTCATTAAAAAATATGCATATATTAGAATAAAAAAAAAAACAGTAAGCCACACAAAACAATATTCAAATAAAATAAACTACTATTTGCAACCCACCCGAGCACAATATCGAAATAACCAAAAAAAAATAAAATTTAATAATATAATTTTTTACTGAGTTCATACATGATAAACACCATAAATAACCTAACCCTAGGAAAATGTATTACATTTACCTTTGTCCGTCGTCCTCATTATGTGTTCACCACTACCGTAGTCGCCGGAATCACTAATAATAGAACCCTAATTTTTTCGAACTCATAAATATATGCACACACTTGGTTTGCTGCCCTATTTATAATGTATCAACAATGTCTATCTATTCCTTATTTTTTGCTGATCACACGCGCACACCTTGATGATTTGATTGGATTTTTAACTTTATTTTTGGATGATTTCTGATATACTCGACCATATGAAGCGAGGATGAAGGAGAAATAGGGGAGAGAAAAGTGGAAATGAATATCTGTGCTTTTAATTCCCTATTTTTGAATTTTAAAACTTTTTATTGTATAAAAATTTATACCCAAACTACCCCTGATCACATGTTCCGCTCTTTATTGATTTCCATTTATTTACAATTTTGCCATCGTGATTGTAGGCCATTGATCATTAAAATTGGAGGGTTAAGATTTATTTAAGGGGTTGCTAAAGGTTCCTAACCTTTTAGGGGTTCTCAATATAACCTTTCCCTATATATATATATATATATATATATATATGTATATATGTGTATATATATATATATGTATATATGTGTATATATATATATATATATATATATTTATACATAATATAAAGATAAAGATATCGATATCTATATATCTATATATACATATACATATAACAATGAAGGGGAAGAAGATGGTTGCTGGGAATTGAGCAAGTGGAACCCAAATCCGGCCTCCCCTCCACCATCACCACGATCTGGTCTTACGATCTCAAAGCTATGGGATTTACGTAAATGGGGCAAAGGGATATTTGGATATGATTAAGTCCCGGATTTACATTCGGGTAAGTATTTGGTATGTTATGGGATGGTGATGAGAATGGAGGAATCTTAGACAGAAAAGATTGAAACATAGTTAGAAGATTTCAAGAAAAGGAACTTTAGCTATAGATTTATAAGTTGATTTTTGTAACTAAATTTGTATAATTTCCTGGATTGTAAATTTAGCTATAGATATATAATTTGATTGATGATTTGGATATCTCTTGTGTGTTTAATTTTGTTTTACACAGATCTGTGTTTATATCAGTGGCGAAGCTAGGAAATTTTGAGTAGGGGGACGGGATCTAAATTTTTTTTTTCCTAAGGCTATTTTTCGGGTAATATGTTCGGTTCTATGATTCGATTCGGGTCGGGTCAAAAATTAAATACTATTAGTATAACAAAAAAGTTTCAATCACTAAAAACTAAACATTTATCCAATACAAGTAAACAATCACTAAAAACTAAACATTTATCCAATACAAGTAAACATTAAAAAGGAGACAAACGGTTGGTACCTGGTTCGATTCATTAAAGAAATTAGAGTGCAGCAGTTCGACCTTTAAGATCCTTGAATTCTTCAATTATGGAGTCCGCATCAAACATGTTAGCAATTTCTTTTTCTATGTAAATCACCATACTGTTTGCTAGATTCTCATCTGACATCTTATTACGTAGGCGATTCTTGAATATCTTCATTGCCGAAAATCCCCTCTCTGTTGTTGCAGTCGAAACCGGAAGTGTCAAGAGTAGCCGACACACTCTTTCAACCAAATCGTACATGCTATTTTTCCCAGTTTCTACAAGAGTTTGGCAGAGATCAGAAAGAGTTGCTACCTCACTTAGCTTGGCATTATTTATCCTTTCAACTTGAAAAGTCTCCAATTGACAAAGTAATTGATTTCTCTCCTGCTCAGTAAAGTCCGTAGGATAATATTTCTCAACAAGAAGAACAATGTCATCAATATTAATCTCTTTTGAACATAAAGTCGCACCAAGAGATAACAACTCTATTGATTGCTCACTGAATCTACAATCCAACTCATGTATTTGCTTATCCAATGTCTCCATAAACAAATCTACTCGGTAAAAATGTTCAAATGTAACATGAAGATCTTTTTTACGAGGCCGATACCGGGTAGATCTATATGGAGCACTCATATCGGGCATCTCTATTTCATGTCTTTGACAAAAAAAAATAACTTTCCCAATTAAAGAATCCCATCCATTGTTTCCAAATCTTTAACGATTAACTGATTAATTATTTCCTAAAAATCGAAAATAAATGAAAAAAAGCAACAAAGGCCCAACCCTACCCGGCCCATTTCGCAACACAACCGACACCACTACAATGAACAGTCCGGATTTAACGCCTTAACTGCCGTCGGGTCCCAGCACTGCAAAAGTGTCAATGGCACGACTGTAAATAAACAAACCAACGAGGATAAAAAGGGAATTCATATTTAGAAAATATTTATTTATATTTATATTTATATTTTTATTTTTATACTCATTATATATGTGATGATAGAGAAAGCCCCCAAACAAACTCAGTCAGTCACTCACTGTGGAACTCAACCCATCCACAGCTGAAAACTCACACACACTCACTCTCTCCTTCAATTCAGACTGTTTGTTTTTTTGTACCTCGTTTTCTCCGCTTGTGGGTTTTTTTTGTGTGTTTTCAGCTTACAATGGTACTTATTTCATGCTACAATCTTAGCTGCATTGCCCAAATATGCATTGTAATCAGCTTGTGGTATTCAGCCATGGTTTCAGCTGGTCCGCTCACCCATTCTACTAGCTCACATTGGCTTCCAGCCACCGCTACTTGGTATGGCAGTCCTGAAGGCGATGGCAGCGATGGTAATTTTACTAATTTATGTTTTTATAGTTTACTAATGACAATGGATGTTAAAATGTTGCATAGGAACACTTGCATGTCACTTTTTTTTATAACACATTTTTGTCGGGATTTTTTCTAGAAGCAGTATTTCTGTCTGTCTCGGTAGAGGTATTTATGTCTACATTTCAACCTCCACATACCTCGTTTTGACGGAATTGGGTATCTTTGTTATTATTTCTTAAAATGTTGCACACTAATCTCAAATTCTCAAACACTTGGAATTATCTAAGAGTAATAGACAATCTTTTAAGCATGTAGTAACACTTTAGTGAACTCAAGTGTCATTATTAAAAGAAAAAACAAAAACCTTTTTCTCAACTAAAAACTAACTTTTATAACAGGTTAAATTGTGTGACATGAGTTTACTCTAATTGCATAAAAACATAAAAATTATGTACAAATGTAAATAATTAAATATATATATATATATATATATATATACATCAGAAAATAACAGTACCCAATCCCTGTATAAACGGGTTACGGGGAGATATAGACAGTGTTGCCTCTTACAGAAACTGTTTCCAAAGAACCTCCGGCCAAACGGGATTAAATATAATTCAAATAAATGTAAATACAATAGTAATAGTTTGTGAAGGTTGTACATTAATATTCTGATATGTGAATTGTACTCGCACAGGTGGCGCGTGTGGATACGGATCACTAGTAGACGTGAAGCCGTTCAGGGCGCGTGTGGGAGCAGTGAGTCCAATTCTGTTTAAAGGAGGTGAAGGATGTGGGGCTTGTTATAAAGTTAGGTGTTTGGATAAGTCCATATGTTCTCGCCGGGCAGTAACTGTTATAATCACGGACGAGTGTCCGGGAGGTTACTGCTCTGGCGGGAACACACATTTTGACCTCAGCGGTGCTGCTTTTGGTCGCATGGCTGTTGCTGGTGACCACAACCAGCTTCGTAACCGTGGTGTATTGAACATCCTTTACCGCCGGTATGTATTGCTTTAATTAGTTAGTATTTAACGGTCTTTTATTGTTCATTTCGTCAGTTTGTGTTTAGACTTTTGCTACATGAAAAAATATTCTTATTTATTGTTTCTATAAATGTTTATAAGTTACCTATCACTAACTTGCCCTTTTAGTTATGGACTTCTTTCTACTAGATATGACTTTACACTTTATTGAAATCACTCTGCATTTACGTTAACCTAAATACCAAAAAATCATTAAAAATATACGATAATATCTAATTTTTTTGAGTTTTCACAAATACCCATAAAACCATATGCCATGGTTTGCGATTTTGTAAAAATGCAAAACATGTATTAATGTATTATCATATATTTTCGATGATTTTTGGTTATTTTGGTTATTTTCTCTTACTATGTCGTTGATTGTAGGACACCATGTAAGTACCCGGGCAGGAACATCGCCTTTCATGTGAACGAAGGCTCGACGAATTATTGGCTTTCACTTCTTGTCGAATTCGAGGGTGGGGACGGCGACGTTGGATCTATGCATATCAGAGAGGTACATTCTATATAATTCTATATCGTCTAAAAGATTTGCATTCACGAGAAAAGATATCTATACAATATATAAGGTAATAATGAAGTAACAATACAAAAAGATAAAATTGAGATTTACATACGTGACAAGTAGTGATATATAAAATATAGGTAGTGATCTGTACACCATCAATTTTTAGCCGTACACCACTAAATATATTTTAAGTTACTATACTATACAATAACTTAAAACATATTTAATGGTATAGGGCTAAAAATTATTGGTGCACCGATCATCACTTATAAAATATGTTATGTGATAGAAATGCATATGAATAAAGAAGGCAAAAAAGAGAATTGGCACAATGTGGCAGATGGGTAAAATAGTCAAAAGAAAGTACTTTTTTTTATTTATTTTTTATTTTTTCAATATTTTAATGATTTATTATTTGCTTTAAAAAAAGACACAAGCTAGGCACACTTGCATAAAAGAAGCATGGAGAAATCCGAATGTGTCGGATACAGAATATACACACTTTTAGCTAAAATGTACAAATTTTTATAGCATATGGTACAAGTTGTTAAAGCATTATTTCTACTTTAAAGTTGGTCACATTGTGTTTTGTAGATCTCACTTAAATAATACTAAAAACTGAATAAGTACAACTGTAATACTGTATGTGCAGTTGTGTATATACTTTATTGAATTGTATTTGTGTGATGTAATGTTATTATCTTAATATTATGTTTCCCAAAAATCATAATCAAATGGTTAACGATAAATCGATAACAAATTTTTGCTAATGACAAGTATAAATCGATAACAAGTTTTTGCCGTATATAACAAGTATAAATTTGCTAATGACAGCCCTTAAGGCTGTCAATAAGCATAAATAGTTGTATTAAGACTTTCTTTATATATAAAAGATTTCATTGAATACACATTATTTAAAATGAAAGTTTTAAAAGGAAAATTTGAATGCATTAAATATACAAGTCAATGTATTAATTGAAATCATCCACTCAAAAGAAATGTCTGAGTGTAATTAATGAATAAGATTATTCTTAATGACGGTTCTAAAAACTGTCATTAGCTAAACCCATTTTTATATATGACAAAAATATATTTAGCTAAACCCATTTTTATATATGACAAAAATATGTTATAGATTTATCGTTATCCTAAATAAACAATTTGGTTGTATAGTATGAAGAGGAAGAATAAATTAAGTATGTAGTGATGCATCCATTAAGGCTGAAGTTTGTTTGAGTAATGGGGTTTTTAATTAATGGGATGTGATAAACTTACAATCATTTTTATCCATCCATAACAATATTTGCATTGTATGGTTGTACTGTATAATTGTTTAATGCAGGTATTGTTGTGAATGGATAAAAAATGTTGTGACTTTATCACTATCCTTAATTAATAGTCGTTAGTGGCAGTTAATTCTCATGATATATATGTGTTTTCCATTTTGGAATTTGATTGCTATATAATAATAATAATAATAATAATAATAAAGTATAAAAAAATAAACCACTCACCATGCATTCTCCTCTTCAATTATTTTGTACTTCCAAGTTGCACTAGATCTACTAGCTTATCCCATCAACTTTTTGTCCACAATAAAGTTTGTTTTATATATTTTTTCTTCTCACCCCACTATTGAACTTTTTTTTTTTTTTTATAATTTATTTTAAGTTGAGTTTTATTCACAAAAAACCTTCAGTTGTGTCAAACATACCAAGTGTTATACAGATAAGATGTCAAAAATGAAACATAACACACATGACTAATTTGGTAAGTTTAAAGTCTAAAAATCTGATGTTAATACGTAACAAAGTGAAAGACTAATATTTAGATAGAAAATATTAATGACTTTATACATTTTATTTATTTGAATTTTCAGTTTTCTCATATGCCAACACCAAAATTTTATAGTCCTATTTATAAAATTTGGGTGGTGCTATTTCCACCACATGAGACAAAACCATGTACAATTAATACTGCATACCGTACAACTGTTTAAAGCGTAAAAAGGGTGAAAATAGACAATATCATGGTAGAAATAGACAAGCTCATTTATAAACTACCCTAATATATTATTAACCCACCAATGCAAATAATTGAATCTTTGTCTTTTTTTCAAGAAGCAAGAGTCTTTATCACCCAACTAAACCTGGAAGGAAAATGATACATCCTCTTAAAATTTTATCATAATAATTTTTTTAATTTCATTAAAATTTGACATGTGTAACATTTATTTTTTCTTATCACCTCATCCTTTAATTTTAATACGTGTCTTGATTATGTGCTTAGAAGAATTATTAGAAGAATAACCCGGTTTCAATTACAATAATAAATACTCACTAATAAAAATCACCTTTGCTGTTCAAAAATTAAAAATAAAAAATTAATAAGCACGTACACATCGTGACTCGTGAGTGAATTTATTGTTTTCTGAAATAACAGTCAAAAAGTAGTCTATGAATAAACTGTTAAAAGTCGGTAGGCACGTACACACGGTTTAAAGGTGATAGTAAAATAAATGTTGATAATACATTTGGTGCAATTGTTGCATTTCGAAATATTCATTTCTTGGAAAAAAATAAAAAATAAATGGATAGCAACTTTCTGGTCTTATGTACCGTTTTGTTATTTAAAATGCATACCTCATAGAACTTATGTCCGGTAAATTACCATCCTCACACATGGATCACAAGATTTAGTTTCTTCACTTGGTCTCACTTTACTAATAAATTATCAATTTCTTAAATACTAGATTATTAAGAATATCATTTTGGGATCAACCAAAGACAGGGAATAATTAAATTACAAGTGGGCTTTGATCGATCTTCTATGAACCAAATCTCTTAACTTCTTGAGTAGATTTGTTTAAAACTCGTTACTGCTAGAAACCAAGTATTATAATATGGTATTCGGTTTGATTTATTTGTATCTAACGTTATTGAAACTGTTTAACAGGCTAAGTCGACCGAGTGGCTACCAATGAGCCATGTTTGGGGCGCAAATTGGGTGATCGTTCGAGGACCTCTAAGGGGACCTTTTTCCGTCAAACTAACCACACTCTCCACCGGAAGAACTTTGTCCGCTAGGGATGTCATTCCCGGGAATTGGGCGGTCAAAGCTACATATACTTCCCGTCTTAACTTCGCTCATTAACCAAAAAATCGCTTATTTGAAGGTTCAAAGGTTCTCTTCCTAAATGATTTAAAAAAACATCGTTACTTCTAAATTGACATTCTAAAAATAATAAAAAAGTAAATCCCCACATTACCCTTTTTTCATCCCAGGGTCAAAAAGGTAATTTTAACCACAGCCCTATATCACTTCAATGTAGCCGTTAGCAGTTGGTGATTTTTGGTGATGGAAATGGATAAAAGTAACCGTTGGGAGTGTTGGGTATCGTTTGGCTTTCTATATCTATATCGTATCTATTGGTATGTGGGTGTTAAGTCAAGTGGCTATATTGTAATTTAATGTTGTCTTGAGGGTTTTTTTGCAGCCCCTTTCCAAAAAGGGAGAGTGAGCGTGCTTTTTTATTTTTATTTTTATTTTATTTTTATTTGTATTTTTATATGTGTAGTACATTATGTTTTAACTTTTTTCTTTGCTAGGGTTAGGCCGTTAGGGTGTGAGGTTGTGTGTGGGCTTTTGGCATGGGGTTTGGTGTTTTGTATTGTGTGGTTATTATATTGTTGGATTAACTTGAACCTTTGGGCCTGCTTTCTTGTTAAAATTATTTTCTTTGAATTGTGTTTTTATATATCATAACATCAACAGGATCTAATCCATACATAAACGGGGTATGAGAAGATGAGATGTAGACAGTCTTGTTTTTATATACAATATAGTCATATATATATATTTGCACATTATGTAACATTGTGAATAAGACAATTAACGAAATGAACAAATATGAACGAGGCTTGCTCATTTTCGTTTGTTTAAATTAACGAAAGCTTCACGGATATATATATATACTAGTATTAATACCCGTGCGCGATGCACGGATTCACTCATAATATTTATATTTATATTTCATTTAATTTAAAATAAAATTTATATATCTATTTGTTTTTTCTCTATCATGAAATCCTTAAGAATCAAAGTGGCACACTATTTTCCAAATTCTGAGACTAATTCCTTCCAAACAATGTTCAGAATATGAAAAGCAACATCCTATTTTAACACAACTATTGATGTAAAATAATAATATAATAATATAATAATATATTGTTAATTATAATAATATATTTTATAATAATATATGTATAAAAGAGTAATTCTCTAAGCCTCGAATCAATTAACTTAGAATACTATATAATAATATAATAAAAATAATCATTAATATATTAATAATAACCAAGAAAAAAACTCAAGAAAAAATATTAGAAAGAGCTTACCAGTAATATCCTATATATATATATAAAAAAAAATTGATAGAATGATTTGTAATATATATATATAATAAATATATATTATATATAGGCCTTGGATTTGTAGAAGATGTAAGGAGTTTAGGAAACTTATAATTATAGATATTTCATAGATATCCAATAGATAATATCTATACGTTAGATTTTGCCAATAAATTATTAACTAAATACGGATATCCTATTTTAAATAATAGATTTATTTACTTATAAATATCCTAGTTTAAATGCGGATGTAGATGAGATTAAAATAAGGAATTTATTAAATAGGTATTTTTAATGAATATAACTAAAATGACACTTGTTGCTTTAATATAGTTCCATGTGTCGATCAAAGAAGGCTGCAATCCTGTTTTAGTTTATTGGTAGATATATATATATATATATATATATATATATAACTAAACATAGAATTGGGTTTCACGAATGAACACAAACGAATGGAAACTAACTAACATATCTATACTATCTTATAAAGAATATATCCCTCTTGTTGAAAGTTACTCATTGTAAATTGTCTAAATTGCCCTTAATGATTAAATTACACTATCAATTCTTTATCTTCTAACAAATCTCCACTAACCCATTTACATCAATTACTTACACCACTCGACACCGCCACCACTACCATCAGTCGCCGCAATCACCACCGGTTGCCGCCACCACCACACTGTTGCCGTCGCATTGCGCGGATACCGTGCTAGTAACTTAAAAACATTATGATGTCAACATTCCAAAATATCTAGAATCCGAAAATAGCTATTAGTAATTGAAAACAAAAATGGCTAAATTCTATAAGCAAGTATAAACAAATATAAATGAGTGAAGTTTTTCATGACTCTGGTATCTAAATGAGAACACTACCCAAATATAGTTTTCCAATT
>JAOXNX010000001.1:5422603-5440952 GCA_028566075.1 Solidago caesia | reverse complement strand
TAACAACGGATGTTTGGTCGGCTCCTCATGGTTTGCCCGGTTCTTACATTTGCGTTACGGCGCATTGGATTGATCCTTTTTCACATGTGGGTACCCTCCTATTCCTGCTTTTCCATATGGTACACTAATTTTATCCTCTACTTTGTCACCATCACCATCACAAGACCAAGCCAGTGGAAATGCTTCATCTTCGATCTTAACTTTCAGACCACCGTCACCGCTGCCGGAGCAGGAAACATCACCGGAGTTCTTTCATGTTTTCAACATCATCTTCTTCTTCTTCTTCTTCAGGTTTCTTTAGCCATGCTCTGCTGCTTTCTGTTTCTGCTGCCGGGCAAAAAAAAAACTGATTTTGGGTTAACCAAACCGGTTAACCGGTTTGGAATAACCGCAACCGGTTACATAGGGTATAGTTTTTCTCATCAATAACCGGTTATTAACCGGTGGCAGGTTAACCGGTTACGGTTATTTTTTTCCCTCAAAATAACCGGTTTCGGTTATTACTGTTAAAACCCGAACCGGTTAACTCATTGTTGCACCTCTACAAACAAGAATATCGTAGACTTGGGCACTTGGCCTATACCATGGAAAACTAACATTACTTTAATGTCGTGGCCCATCAGTCACATACTCACATTAGATATGTTTCATTTCCTACCGTATATAATTTTGTGATTTTAACTCATGTTTGTCATTCAAAAGACTTAACTTATCTAAATTCATATAATTAATAATATTAAATATCTCCATTAACTTTCCACGTTATCTACACGTACAAAAGATACAAACAATGACTTCTTACAAAACACAAGAGTTTAAATTGGGGATCTATTTTGCGCGGGGACTCTCTAGTGCAGACTTGGTTAAGACAACGTATCACATCTTTCGAAAAAATTACTTGCATCATAGCCCTTACAATACCATCGATATCGCCAACTCACAAAAGTAACCACTACTTTCTCAGGTGATAGCCGATGCCATCAAAAGCGTACATACCTACGAAATGTTGTGGGTCCAAGTCCCCTCATAGACATTGAGAGGTGACTATTTAAGTCACCCTCGTGCAATAAAAAGTATACATGGTCTATAAGACAAATGAATTTCAGTACATGTAGGAATTTAGGACCATACTACTGATGATATCATATAGCAAATGTATAATACCTTAGATAGCAGTCAGGGAAGGAATGAAATGAAAACAATTTCCATTGATAAATCGACGATTCTCGGGTGTAAAATCAGAGAGCTGGAAGATAGTCTTTGGAAAGAACCCGCCTTGAGTAATCCGACGAATTTCATTGGTAAAATCACATAACTGGGTAATAGTGTTTAGCACAAACTTGTATTGTATAAGTTTCCCTGGAAGTTCCAAGACTATAAAAGAATCCTCCTCTCTTCCTCCCAACACAAGAGATTGAACAAGAAAATGAAGCCCAAGACGGGTCATCATTTTCGGATATACCCTAATAACCTCTTCAAGATCAACATGATACTTAATAGACCATTCAGAATAATCTTTCTTTATCTCATAAACATTTAACCTCCAAAACCTACAACAACGCACAACAAGAAGCATACCATCACGTGACTCGGCTAAAAATTCATCAAGTATTGTACCATATATCGTAGTATCAGGTGTATCTATGTCAATATAACGAAGCAACTCCTCATCTAACTTCAAATAAACAAGCCGATTTGGAAAACTCATCCAATGAATAGCATTGTGTCCATACACACCACGCTCAATATCCATCAAATCATCCATACATTCATTCAAAACCTTCCATTTGCCCGTTTTAGAAGAGTAAATCTCTATCATCATAACTCTATACAGATAACTACATACAACTTTGTATCCGGATGATATTGAAGGATCAAAAGCTAATGTCATACAACAAGTGCTATCAGGATTATGATTATTAAATTTTGGTAGCGTGTTAAACCTATTGGTTGTCGGGTTATACACATAATACTTTTGAAAATCGTTCGCACAAAGGAGTAATCCATTGAAAGATTGTAATATCTTTATAGCACCCGAGTCAAAACATAAGGTGGTAAATGGAGGTCTAGTGATGGAATTCTCAATATCTAATCCCACGTAACGATACTTATAACGAGCATCCCAACCTTCAAAAAACAAACCGCTAGGTGGACCAGGATCAGGGTTTTGGGAATAGCTAGAGCTTTTGATGAATAAGTACCATTGTTTGGATACGGACATTAATCGAATGACTGAAATCACGGGTAACCTGTTAAATATTTCGGTTAAAAGATCTTGGCTAGAAACAATTACATGTTCTGTATCCGTGGGACGTATAGATGTTAATGTTGTTTCCTTGTTAACGGTTTGTAAAGCTGTCGTAAATGTCTCATGCCTAACAGAATTTCCCGGCAAGCCTCCGCCTAGTGATTCCATTAGAAATGCCCCAAAATGGAAAGGTTTGGCGCCTTTTATTGTGCTGTGATTTTAGAACGCCACAGATAACTCATGGTAATTTCAGATTAGTTTTATTTATTTATTTTTTAATTATACGTACAACCAAACCACACCTAATATATAATCATTAGATACATAAATATTCTCTACCAAGCAAAAAAAAACTATACTAATTATAACTAATGGTAAACATTAGTCAATCATATATGAGTATATTATTTTTTTTGCGAACATGAATTACACTTTTGAGTCAAATTAAGTTACAATGAGAAGATAAACACCAACCTTAAAATGAAAAGAGTAATTTTGCCAAGGATTAATTCTTAAATAGTTAAATGAATACTCTTGTAGGCTTAGTAGTTTTACTTCTGTCCTGTTTTACAACAGCCGTCCATCGTAGAACATCTCCAATCTTCAATGTAAAAGCCGGTGTTACCCATTCACATCGACCTTTCGCGTCGAGTGCTTCAAAGTGAAAGAATTCGCGTTAAAAAGTTCGGCGTGGAAGAAGTTGTTTTTTTTTGTGTGTAAAAAGTAAGATAAAAGTGTATTCAATTTTAAGGTTTCAACGTGAATGGTTGGAGGTAAAAGTGTTCATTGTAATAGGTCTGTGTGAAAGTTAACGTGACAGTTAAAAACTGAAACCCTGTAAGGAGATACGACCCCTTTGAACCAAGTTATTTTGGTCCCGTACGTACTAACGTACATTGTTTTATACGAGCACACATTCAGTATCTCTTAACCCTTATAAAATATAATGACTAATTACACTAAAATTTTAAAAGAAATCCGATGACTCATTATGCGATGTTTAACTTTGATTAGATGTGTAGTTACTAGTCATTTCAATAGATTATCAAAAAACAACAACAACAACATGGAACTTATCTAATTTAGTTGTTTAATTAACAATATGTAAAAAAATTCAGTGTATATCGATGGAAATATGAAATGCTAATGTATGCATCTGCCTTCGGCCACTGATAATAAATTAAATATTGGGTTAAGTACCTTTTTCGTCCCTGTGGTTTTAGGAAAAACAGCATTTCGTTCTTCCCGTCAATTTTGTTCCTTTTTCATCCCTGTAGTCGAACTTCTGTTAAAAAAACTCGTCCCTGTCGTTAAGTCCCCCCACATAAGGGGCATTTCTGTCATTTTAATATGTTCTTCTTCCCCAAAATAAACCCAGTAACCCTTTGTATGCTTTTATGAATTGTATGAATTTTTCCATATCTCTATAATCTATAACCAAAATCAATGATCCATAAATACATACATATATAATTATATATCTATATCTATATCTATATTCAATTTATTCCATTAAACAAAATCCAAAAAAAAAATATTATCCCATTTTTAACACAACCATAATATAAACATAATGATAACTGGAAATTGACGATGTCACACCTAAACTCAAAGTCGTTATTTGATGATGAAGTAGAGAGTTGTAAATCATCTGTTATTGTTATATTATACCCAACACCACCACTGTAACCACCCACCACCACCATCTAGAATTCTAGATAAGATTTCAATAAAAATTAATAATAATAATAATAATAATTAATAATTAATAATTTTTAAAGTGGTTTATAAAGAAAAGGTATATGAAGGAACGAATCAGTGGATTGAAGAATTCAAGCTCGAAGAAAAAAAGAAACGGGTTTTTCCAAAGAATTACTGCAGCTTTCCCACTGCAACACTAGATAAGATTTCAACATTTATTTTCGATCATTTTTCTCTTGAATTTCCGAACACACACTGAACATAGCAACACTAGAACTGAAAATATGATAAACAAAGGAAAACAGTTTGTTTTTTGTTCACCAAACAGATCTATCTTCATCTACTTCTTCTTGATTTTCATGTAATTTTCTCACAAATGTTTTTTGTTTTCGCATAAATATACTCTACTTTTCAGTTCTTTTTTTTTCGGGGGCCGCCGATCATCTCATCGGAAAAGAGACTTTTTTTTTCTTGGTGTTTGGGTTGTGATTGAGGGTTGTGATTTTCGGTGATCTTTAGATTTTTAATTTGTGGGTTTTATTTATTATTATTCATTCATTGATTTAGGTTGGGTTGGGTGGTTGTCGATGATGATAATTGTGGCAGTGGTGGTGGTTCTTGGCGGGGTGGGAGTGGGATGTGGTTGTTGATGATGAAGATGATGATTGTGGCCGGAAGTGGCTGTTAAATGGTAGCCGGAGCTGCCATGGTGGATGGCGGTGGTTGTTTTCTGTTATTGGTGACAGTGGGTTATTTCCGGTTGTGGGCTTCGTATAATATCTATCATCAACAGTGATGTTGATTGTAAAAATTATTGAGAGAGATTGATACACAGATTTGGGGAAAAAAAGGAGAGATAGTGTTTGTTGATTGTAAAAAGAAAATGAGAGATGAGAAAGAAATTTGATTTCTTGATTATTCAAATTTTTAAACATGTGGGTTTTTTTTATCTGATTATTATAGGATATATATATAAGATATTTTTTGATTTTTTTAAAAATAAATTGGGTTGTTTGATGATGATAGAGATACATAGATATAAGAGATAGAAGCAGGTAAAAAGGAAGGAAAAAGAAAAGAAGAAAGAAAGAAGGTGTTTTAGAGGTAAAATGATAAAAATGCCCTCTTGTGCATTGCACATGAGGGGTTTAACGGAGTCACACTAACGTCTGTTAGAGGGAGGGGCATGTAATGAAGCAAAAAGTCACCATAGGGTGATGTAATGACAAAAAAAAAGTACGGGGGCGAAACTTGATAATATGCTAAACCACATGGGGATGTAATGAAATTAACTCTAAAAATTATGAAAACGTGTTTAAATTAAAAAAATGTTATTTTCAGTAAAATCTACTGTTTGGGGGTGGGGGGGCGGAGGTGCGGGAGTGGGTAAATAAAAATTTGAGTTTTAAAATTTAGAAAATGAAAAATAGAATATGTAGAAAACAATAAAAAGATGTTTTCAAGTTTTTCAATTTGAAAGTAGAAAACATTTGTTTTCTGTTTTCTTGGAAAATATTTTTGGAAAACTATCATTTGAACGCGTTTTCTGTTTTTCATGTTTTCTTGGAAAACAAAAATTGAAATAAGAAGTGTTTTTTCTCTAACCAAATGCGTCCTTAATGTCAAAATATATAGAAAAAAGTTCCAAAAAATTATATATTTATCATAGGTAAAAAATAAAAAATAAAAAAACAAATTTCAAAGGAAAACAAAAGTTGGCCTAAATGGAAAAAAAAACTAATTGGCCCATTATAATTGAAAACGTTTAGGTTCCGAAAAAAAAGAAGGTTTCACTTGTATGAATATTAATAATAATGTATATAATAACAACAACAATAATAATAATAATAAATCTTAGGTTTACCTAGATAGAATAGGAGAGTTTGGTGGAATGGTTTTTTTTTACATCCATGTTCAACCTTGGGATCGCCAGAATATCCATCTCTACAATTGCATTTGTAGTTCCCGGGAGTATTAATACAATCTCCATAACATGAAAACTTCTCCACATCTTTACACTCATCGATATCTAAAAATAAAGGAAATGTAGACAACTCGTTAATACAACTAAATAAATCATCTTTCTTCAATTCATAATCTAAACCAATAAATCCAAATTAACCATCATCATCTTATCTTATCTGAAATACAATAATCCCCTTTCAAAGGTCCTAATTTGACTTTTTAAGTCTTTTTCTTTCATCTTTCACCGGATATATTTTTGTTTGTGTTATATAACATTTGATATAAAATATATGAATTAATTGAGTTTTAAATGTATTTTTAATTGATATAAGTTTCATCAAATATTATATAACATAAACAAAAATATTTGTGGTCAAAATTGAAAGACAAGGACTCAAAAAGTAAAACTGACACATTTAAAATGGGACGGAGGTAATACTATACTATATAGTAATCAATTTGCTCTTCCAAATAATATTTATGGAAACTGACCTTGGCAGCCTGAATCAATGTATGGATTACCCTCGTAACCTTGGTTGCATCTACAACGATACCCACGACGTTCGTCATAGCATTTACTGTTCTCTTTGCATTCTGTAGCCTCTGAGCAGTTTCTGTTGGTGGCAATTACCCAATCCATAACAACAGGGACAGTGTCCCTTATCCTTTCCCAAAGTTCGTCAACATTTGATAAATCACTAGCTCCAAGAAACTTAAATTTACCTTCCTCGCCAATAAACGCAAAGCTACATCGGTTGAAGGACGAAACATCTTTGTGGTTCTGAAAGCTATTTAGTTCAACATCGTAACTCTTGAGACCATTTGGTATAGGTATCAGACAACAGCCTTTTCCTGAGCACTGCCCATCATTAGCTACATCTGATTCTTGGATACATGAACTAATACAGCCACTAGAAAAGTCATTTGCTGGTCCTTTGGAAGTTCGGCCTTTGATCAATGAATAGTCATCACATCCAATGACCGTTAACTTGTTCTTTTCAGAGAAAGCGTACTGATCTGCAATGATGTTGCTAAACATTTTGACATCTCGATATACTGTCCCATTTTTGTGGTAGCAACTAAACGCAACCGGACTGTCGATGCGTAGCTCTGAATCAGAAATGTTGTATATTTCGATCTTTCCTCCTCTGAAGTACAACTTTGGGGGTTCCGTAGAAGTGTCGCAGTTCAAGATGAACGTGTTATTTAGGGAACAACTTGTATCGTCACCCATGGCAATACCGAAAGGGTATGGAACTGTCACATTACCACACTGCGTTCGACATTCTGGCTTTATAGCACCAACATAAGTTCCCTTGGCCATTGCAGGAAGAAAAGAAAATAGACAAAGGATGTAATGAAGAATCATATTTGTATCTATTCTATTATGTATAACACCTTTATTGTGAATGTTTCAATACCATATCAATTATCATTGCAATTTATAGAATGGCTAATGCTCCTAAAGGAATAGTAGTTGACTTCGTAATAGAGAAGACTCTAATAATAAGACCACTAGTCTCAAAATGGTCATTTATTAGATTAAACAAATTGAGATCTTTACAAGAGATAAAGGTCATGTAGGCATACGAATCCTACTAGGTGCAATCTAATGGGTGGTCCAAAGAAAGGTACGAGATATCCTGGTTAGACTGCATACATCTTAATCAAATATTTAGTTGATTTTCAAAATGATAAAAGAACTCAAAAGTTGGTTTTTATACTAAATGCATCAACTTTAAGATTTTAAAATGTATATAAATATTTATTCGAGTTAAACATGTAATTTATGGATGACAAAACTTCATCCATATTGATTTTCATTTTCGTTTTAATTTAGTTTATCCATATCCATCAAAGATATATCAGATGGAACAACGTCGATCGGATCATGTATTCATTGCCATCCGCTGACTTTGATATTTTCACGACTTTGACACTTATGATTTAAAAGAAACATACCCTTTGGTAATACGATTTAATCTTCCAATCGTATATTTAAACAGAATGTCAGATGATTGGATGAGACTTTGGCTTTTTTCATGAACAACGACACAAGTAGTAATTATTTGATCAATAGCAAAGTCATATTGTTTGAAAGGGCAACTTCTACACAAAATGCTTCTTAAGTATTAATTAAATCCATGGAAACAAATATTTTATTTGTCAAATTGTAATATTTATTAGCTATGTGTTTTTGTTAGTAGTTGAATTATATATTTCTATATATTTTATAAGAATAAGTCATTTTTGAAATAGTCAATGATTTCTTTTTATATTATCCCCATAGGCCATAGAAGTGTTGGTCTGATAGAGTACGTATAATCGAAACTTGGTATGTGTTAATTTCAAATCTATTACTTAGAATTTTATAATACATCGAGTCGTCGAATGCTCCCTGATCGGGTTACTAAGTGGACATTTGCGAATACCTATAGTGTGTTAGGAATAGCCTTAAGCACAGCGGGAGCAATTAAACGAGAAGATAAAACAATAAAATAGATAAACGATACATGAGATTTAACGTGGTTAGGCCAGTGGGGGGGCCTAGTCCACCGGCTGCAACTAGGTTATTTCATTAATTTCTTAACCATTTTACAAATACATATGAGATATATATATATATATATATATATATATATAGAGTAACAGATTAGGGTTTCTTGAGTGTTGAACAAGAAAAGGTCATAACGGGCTTTCTAATAAAAAAAAAAAACCGGCCTAAAGACCTTCACACCCAACAATCTTCCACTTGAAGGCCTTGCAATAATCTTCAGCCCGCCATCCAAGCAAAAAATATCCCGGTCACAGTAACTCCAGTAATCTTCAGATAACAGAAATCCTTCAAGCCTCCCGTTCCAAGAACAAGCTAAAACTTCAACAACCGAAGTTTCCCAAGCCTTCAGTTCTCCATGAACAAGCTAAGATTTCAATATACCAAAACAGACAAGAACATAAGTCTTCATAGGTCCAGCTCCCAAGCACAAACCAAACTTCAATCCATACATCCCATGTGTACCTAGTTGCAGCGGCCCTTTTTATCAGTCACCTGGCCCATTGAAGCTGTAAACCGCTCCAATACAGTTAGACAAAGCTGACCCTGGCAAAGTCCACCAATGACTCATCCTCAATCTCAACCGGCTCCTACTAATTCAAACTACCGGCTCCAGAGACTTCAGAGGAACAACAAAACTCTAGCATCACAGGAGAGGTTTCATTCGGAACGGTATTCAGAACCCAACGTCGAGTAAAACACGTGTCAAAAATACTCCTCGTGCTCCCACTGTTACAAAATCCCGTCCACGATTCAAACCTACGAATACGCTCGAACAAATTACCTAAAAGTCCCAGAGTCCTCTACCGTGAACCCGACTCGTATAACTCTCGAATCAGCGAGCCAAGACTTTTCTCCAAAAGTTTTCAATTCTTCCGGTAGTGCAATAATTTGCACACTCCAAAAGTCTAATCAACAGATTCACCATTACTTCACTACAGTGGGTGACATTAAATGAAGCAAACCAGAATATGTAACAAGAGTCTTCATTGCCTTCCAATGAGCCCCAATGCATCAACCCAGACACATTCTCAAAAGTAGAATTTTATCAACCTCGGACGACTATAAAACCCCGAGCACCTCATGCAACCCCACAAGTCAACTACGCCGACTCAGACTCGACTCGACGACGTGGGGAGTCAGGAGTTTATTTCGGGTACTCGCCCGACTCGAGGGAGTTTTACAATTGCGCCCAGCTCCCACTGTCCCTGTTATTCCAACCCATGCTAAACAAGACTTCATGAGACGAACCTCCACTCATACTCACCTAGCGAAAACCTTCACCCAATACCAGTACAAAGATCCACTCCAAAGTCAAACCACTGATCAACACTGAGCAAGGAATAACATCCACAGTTCCAGACCAGTTAACAAAAAACGATCAATAACAACAGTAGAGAGAACAAGCATTAGTTCTATGACTAACTTTCTTTTCACTTGTGTCGACACAAGCAACCCCGGAACAAGAATACTCAAAACTCAAAGTACTCCAAACCTGCTAGCTCTATTTTCTTCAATACCAGTACCACATCCAAGTTCCCATGACAAACCAATCAACCAAAAACCCGAAACCGTCGAAACATCCCAATTATACCATCCCGTCTTCAGTATAACGATAACAAAACACTAACAAATCGAAAAACCATGAACAAACACAACAATGGCACAGGCCTTACCCGAATGCTGAATTCACAAAACCCGGTTCCAATCAGTTGATAATCATCCGTCACGAGAATTCAACAGAAACCAATCCAATCCAAAACACCCGTATATACCCGATTGAACAAAGGCTTAACCTTAATCAGCCTAATACCCTATTTCAATGGACCGACTTCAAACAACGGTACTTTTCTTCTTTTCTTTTCTAATCGATCAAGGTAATATCACAGCAACAAACTTAGTAACAACCCGAGATACAACTCAAACAAGAAACTGAACAGAGAAAATACCTCACTGACCGATGACGAACAAGAATGTCACAGTGGTAACCAAGAACAGTAGCCAATATCTCTAGAACAAGAAAAACCAAAACAGTGCTTTTATCTTCCAATCGATCAATCAATACCAAAACCCCAAAAAACAGAAACCCAAATCGCAAACAATGAAGAAAAATCAATCAAAATAAACCCAAAAAACAAAACCTTAATCGACTATTTAAACAGAATTTTTCAGATCTGGAGCGAACAAAAGGTGTCACAAGGTGGCAGTTGGCGGCAACAGCGGCTGGCTGCAAGTGGTGGCGAGAATTCGTGGAATAGCGGCAAACAACCGCAAAACCAAACTCAAAAGCTGATCGAACAGGAAAGAAACAACAACTTTTTCAGGCGGTAGCGAGCAAGGGCTGTGTAACCTAAAACGCAGCGGCGACAGATCCTAATAATCAGCGGCAAACAATAGCTAATCAGCACATATCAGAACAGCATAAGGCGAGGTAGCGGCTGTATGAAAAACGAGCGAACAAGGTAAGCAAAACCGAGCCCCCTAATCGCAAAAAAATCAGCCAAACAGATCCGATTCAGCAACAAAACAGCGAACAAGGGAAGGCCGAACCAAACCCTAATTGGCAAATAATGCAGCCACAAATAATCAAATCAAACGAACCTTAGCTCTGATACTACTCGTTAGGAATAGCCTTAAGCACAGCGGAAGCAATTAAACAAGATAAAACAATAAAATAGATAAACAACATACGAGATTTAACGTGGTTTGGCCCCAATGGGGGGCCTAGTCCACCGGCTGCAACTAGGTTATTTCATTAATTTCTGAACCATTTTACAATTACATATGAGAGATATATTTATAAGAGAACAGATTAAGGTTTCTTGAGTGTTGAACACGAAAAGGCCCTAACGGGCTTTCTAATCAAAAACCTGCCTAAAGGCCTTCACACCCAACATAGTGCAACTAGAAGCTTAAGTGTGTGTGTAGGCGGATATATGCAGTTGTTCTACACATTATATGGACTCTAAATGATGTGCAAGTAGTTGTAACTTCTAGCGAGTCTAAATGAGTTTACCTATGTGCACAAAACGGGGCCAGAATAGGCCCGTCCAGATGAGAGCATGTCAAACTATACCTATTATTGTATTTTCGCACGCTAAAATTCACAAACTTATGGAAGACGAAGGCTATGACTTTTATTAGTGTATTAATGTCGTAAAAAGTAAAAAACAAACTAATAGTATATATGTGATACAAAGTCTACAACAGTGCGTGCTGTTGATACGATCAGGCATTAGTGTTTTGTTTATTAGGGGATCACACCAAGTGGAGATATTCCTAAAGCACAAAAGTAGGAGTGAATGCACGACATTAGCATCTTAACGACAATGATGTTCCCATATGTTAACAGATGATATATTAATGCTTATTAGCAAGTAAACAGACTCTAATTTCATCAAGATTTGAAATTTCGTTCAGAAGTGTAGGATAAAACAATTAAGTCAAGTATGACGTAAACAATCCTAAACCCTGATGGAGATGGACCTAGCCTGTTAGACAATCGGGTCGGACCATAATAATCTAACACTGATCATTCTCTCATATGACCCGCAGTTTGAGCGGGAGAACGATGAACATTCAAGCTGAAGCAAATTTATTGAAAAGTGAAGAAGGAATCCTTGGCGGCTTTTTTTTAAAAAAAATTTTGAGCAGCGACTATTTAGCCAGGAGTCTTGAACGAAAAAAACGCTTTGGTGGGTGATGCTGATTCAATATTAAAGCCTTGTGATTTTCATGGAAAGAAGCAGAAACAAAGAAATCATTGTGGCTAGATGTAGCAGGGGTAGTGACAAACACACAAGTCTTTTTATCCATTCACAACAATACCTGCATCATACAGTTGTACAGTACAATTATATGATGCATGTATTGTTGTAAATGGATAAAAATAGTTGTGAATTTATCACCTCCTAGCAGAAGTTAAAAAAAAAAAAAGAAGTAAAAAAAAGATGGTAAACATAGACGGAAACATGAGAAACAGAAAATAGTACTAACAAATTAGTAAAATACGATCAACAAACGATTAAATCAAGAGAGGAAATGATTTCAGATGCTCCATCCATATCATCCACGATTAGCCAATGGCCGGAGGATAACTATTTCCCCGACGAAGATTTAATGTTTATATTTTTAACTCTGATACCATGAAAGACAATGAAAATAGGAATTGTCTCATTAAAGAAATGATAGTACATTACAATCATATTTATAGACTAGGAACAACCCTAAACCTTAATGTACACAAAAATGCGAAACAAATCATTATACGATGACCACCAATTCCAATTCAAGAACCATCGAGGTCACAATTTCACAGGAACTATTAGTTTAAACTTCTGGTTTGTACAGGAAACCGTAAACCAACCACGAGTTTGGTTCTGTTATAACAGCATTTCTCACTTTCAGCAAAATTAAAATAAAAAAAATAAAAAGAGGAGGTCATAGAGAGGCTCACACTTCATTCAAGACAAGCACTCCTGTCTCTAGCACCACCACTTGTCGTGATGTGGCTATCTTGTCAGTAAATCCAGCATTTTCCACAGCTGCAACTGAATCACCACCTCCAATGATGGTGATAACTGCCTTCCCATTGAGTTCTGCTATTTCTTGGCTCAGTTCCTACAGCAAATTTCTCCAGCTCTAACAAGCCCATAGGCCCATTCCAGATAATAATTCTGGTTGCATCCAAGGTTTCATTGAATGACTCGATGGAATCTGGTACAATGTCCAATCCCATCCACCCAACACTAATTTCATTTGTTGGAACAATCTTTGTTGGCATCTGCAGCAAACTTGTCATCAATTACATCGACAGTTGGGAGTAGATGAAATACCCCTTTAGACTTGGGGAGTTTTCAAGAAGTGATGTTGCAACGTCAAGTTTAACTTCTTTCACAAGAGACGATTCATTCAACTTTGTACCGTTGGGCTTTATAGAAGGTGAATTATCATACCTCTACCAGCACAAGGATGTCAACCTTCTCTAATAATGACTCGATCACACCAAGTTTGCTTGATACCTTTGACCCACCAACAATTGCAGCAAATGGCTTCATGGGATTGGTACAGCTCCAACAAGGTCATCAAGCTCCTTTGGCATGAGGTACCCAGCAACAGCAGGCTTCAAATACTTAATAACGCCCTCAGTGGAAGCATGTGCCTATGTGCAGTGCCAAAGGCATCATTAACATCCAAGTCTGCTAGTAATGCAAATTTCAAGGCGAACTCAGGTTCGTTCTTTTCTTCCTTTTTATAGAACCTGACATTTTAACCAAAGGGTTGATAGCCCAACGGTACCAGCCACTAATGATGCCGGGCCCACTACAATTTGCCTCCGGTCAAACCATGTTGGCGAGGGTTCGATTCTCCATAAGGGGGATTGAATGCCTAAATTGGCTAGTGGGTATTTGGTTAAAGTGCTTTACAGGCAGGTTCCCTCTTGCTGGGTGGGGGGCTTGGTATCCATTGTGGTACACAGGACTGAGGGGTTCCTGGCCATTTACCCTTCTTTTTTTTTTAGAACCTGACATTTTAAAGACAAAACACCATCCACTGGGATCTCGACCACCAGTTTCTCAACATTAGTACCTATGAAATCATCTGTCATCTTGACCTCAACTCCAAGAAGCTCAAAGAGTCTAGCCACAGGTGTCTTCAGGCTGTATTTTGGTGCAACACATTTTGGTCGTCCCAGATGAGAAGAAAGTGTAGATATAAAAATAAAATAAAATAAAATCCAACAGTTATTGATGATTTGATTAAACAATAAACACTAATGATTTAATTCATGAAACTGTAAGAGCAGCCAGCATATTTATATATAAACAGATTCTTCACCTAATCCTTCCCCAAGGTATACAACTGAAGAAACAACGATACTCAAATCATGATTTTGTTCCGTTTTGACTAGCATATGTGTCAAGCTTTAAAAAGCGATACATATTCTATAGCTCATGTATTGTCAAAATCACTTAAAATTTTCAAGAACTCAACCTCAAGTAAGTTTGTATGATGTCTTCCTGAGAAAGATCGGTGAAGTACCCTTTCCCAACAGTCAAACCCTCGTCTGCTCCTAGACGTTCAACCGCAGCCTGAACTTGATCACCACCAACCTGACTTGGATCCAGCAAGTTACAAGCCACCTCAATAATATCCCCATGAACCAATGCCATTGATTGAACTGATTCAAGCCCACCACCTCGTCCACTCACCCTTTTCGCAATTCTACGAACTGTACCAATGTCAGTACAGAACACAGGAACATTATAGTTATCAACCCACTTGGTTGCTCCTATGACAACTACACCCTTTGCTTGAACCGCTTGGGATGGACCTTCATCTGGTTCAAGTGGTAGAGCTAATGACTGTAGTCCACCTGACCATTGGTTTCCAGTTGCGTTTGGCTTGAAGTAGCCGAGCTCCCTTCTGATGGAATCGAGTGATCTTTGTTCATTATGAGCAGCACCATATGTGTAGGTAGGGACTGCAGGCTATGTTTGCTAACATTAACAAAAATTTCACAAATAAACTTGCACAATGAAATTACTGAACAGAATTGGTTGATGGTTTTTCACTATTAACAGAATTGCTTCAGAAAATTTGTTAATGGTTTTGAAATTGGTTCAATTTGACTGAGTGTAGGTTTTTCAACGGATCTAGTTGATGTTACATTGGAAAGAAGGCGCTTTGACAAGTTTTGTTCAAGCAAGCCCCTTTTTTTTATCGCATTTTTCATATTCTTTTGTAATGCCATTTGTTTACAGCAAAAACTTAAATAATAGTTCAAAAAATCATATCACTCATTTCATATAGCACACTGCAATGTATAAGCTCCAATTAGTATTCAATGAATCCCCCAAAGGACGCCACCATTGATCTGTTACACTAAACTAAACTCTACACTACTTATGTATCAAAAGTTCACATACATGACTTGATTAAAATATGATATGCTCAGAAGTAAAGTTGTCAAGATGGACAGGCTTGCTAACAGAAAAAAATGGTTTCTGGTTTAAAAGGATCATTTGTTAGTACAGGTCAAAACGGGCCAAGTCTAGCTAAATTTACCTTGTACCTGGGTCTAGTAACCTGATTGAAACCAAACATAACCCGATATGATTCATAAGTAACACTGGTGCCACCTAAATATAGCAGTTTTGACCCCGTACACTTATGAAGTGGTCAATTCAGTTTAGCGTTCATCTATAATGGGTCAAAATGTATATTTAAAAAAGTTAACTAAGCAAATGGGTAGAATGGGTTAAAAGGCGCACAAACTGCGTTCTAATACATAGCGCGCCCCAAATCACGTGCCCATGTTCTTATCGTCTTTAGTAAAATTACGACCACAAAAGTTTAATAAACAGCTCAATTTATCAATCTCAACTTTGAATAGTATTTTCAAAAACTGATCATTTATCCTGTTTCAAGTAGTATAAAAACAACCTGTTTTAACCAGCCCATTTTGTCCCTTTTAGTGTCTGCACAATTATCATCTTTTGTCCAGAAAAGCTCCTAAGGTATCAAGTCGGTATATGCATATGAGTTCCGAAATCATTGAAATAAGATATTTACCATCATTTTATGAAACCCTTGACACGTTAATACGTATTGTAAAGAAGCAAACCTTGAAGTGTGGAACCAACATCCTTAGCAAGAACTTTAGCAGTCTTAGCAACTTGTTCAAGAGACGTCGAAGCTAACGGATGGAAACATATATGATCAACAACACCAAGCCGCGGATGACTACCACTATGCAACTCAAAATCAATGTTTTCAAAAGCTGCTTTCACCATTGCAAAAACAGCTTGTTTCAAGCAACATGTATCACTTGGACCGGATTTCGAGACAAGTGTGTATCCTACTCTGTTGTAAGTCTCATCTTCAAACTTATTCACAACAACTGCCTCGGGAAATAGTTTGGCAGCTCGCTCAATTGAGTCGAGTGCAGATTTGTTCCTTGTCTCGGATATGTAAACTTTACAACAGGACAACATTGATCTCAACATGTTGTTGTTGCTTCCAGTTCAAAACTGTTGTGTACGATGAAAGACATAAATCAGTAACAACCAATAAGTCATTAACTGTACCCAATCCCGACATAAGCAGGTACGGGGCTGCATACAGTCTTAAGTCTACCTACTACGTAGAAAAGACTGCTTCCAGAGAGTCAATAACTGTACCCAATCCCGACATAAGCAGGTACGAGGATGCATACAGTCTTAAGTCTACCTACGTAGAAAGACTGCTTCCAGAAAGACCTCCGGGCAATGCTAAACACATAAATCAGTAAGAGATGATAATATACTTACACTGGTTTATTAGCAGAGATAGTAATACTTGATTCCTCAATTTGTGAATGCCAGCAGCAGGAACGTATCCCCTGTATATCCACACTCATAAATTTTATTAACAAATGAATGAATAACACACTCAAATTTATCTTTACTTTTTCTACATTATTTTTAATTATTTTTTATTTTTAATCAATTTTAAGTCGAAACACAATTGACCCTCCAATTTTTTGGTATTTGCTGTTTAGGTTATCTATAATTGAACTCATCAAAATGACGTCTCCCACTCTCCCCTTTCCACTTTTCAAAGTCACCATAAAAAACAACAAACAATAATGATATCCATTTCTATTGCGTAAGTATCACTATCATTTATTTTGATACTTTAACCACAAACATATCTATACTTCTTTATAAAACATCTACTCCTCCTTTTTTTTCTTTTAAATTCAGATCTTGAAATACCTAGATTGTCCTTCATCCTTATTTATTATTTTAAACATTCCTACTTGATATACCTATAATACCCCTATTAATTTATTAAATATAAACTTACCTACTTATACAATTACCTTATTTGCTTATCAATTTTATTTATTATAATTTATAATTTATAATTATGAAAATTAATAAAAAAAAAAAAATTTAATTCATCGGAACATTATCTTCTATACTTTGTGCGGGTACTATTCTATTATGAAAATTAATAAAAAGAACGTCGTCACGACACCTCATACGCTGTATATTTTCACCGCCGCATCGCGCGGGCATCCATCTAGTTTTATTGATTTATAATGTCAGTTATATATGTTGTATATAATGGTAGATGTAACGACTCGACTCAAATAATAAATTTTTTTTTTTTTTTTTTTGATGGTCTCGTCGAGACCATTATTGGTCTCGCAGAGATTGACTTACCGAGACACACAAACAAACATGGTCTCGCCGAGACCAACTTTGGTCTCGTCGAGATCAGACATCCGAAATGAAAATTTTTAGGCAAACACACTTGGTCTCGCCGAGACCAATATTGGTCTCGCCGAGACCACTGCACAGGCCAAAAAAAAACTTTGTTAAAAATTTGCATACCAAGCATAATTCATTTCCTTTACTCCAAATTAATTTACCAAACTTTCAAATGGTCATAAAACCTGCATAAACCATAATTTAACCATAATAAAAATTCATACCATACATTTGTTCAAAACGACATTTACAACGCTAACGGGTCATTTTACCCGTTGTTACCCACATGGTAACATTCAAAGATGCAAAACGTTTTTAAACATACAAAGACTTTGATTTCAACTTTACAAACACCATATTTATAACAAAACGGCATTTGTTTACATCAAGAGCCAAGGGTCAAAGAACACTAAACCTTATACCAAAATTTGCCATTTTCTTCATAATGGCCTATACCTTCAATATCACTAGCACTTCTATACCAAGTGCAACTTCAACTCTTATTTCCGGAACCACCTATAAAAAGGGAACAACAACTAAACAATAAGCCAACGCTTAGTGAATATAATTGCATACATTTACACATACATTGGAGGCAACACGTAAAGACTATCGTATGTA
>JAOXNX010000001.1:5362962-5377689 GCA_028566075.1 Solidago caesia | reverse complement strand
ATTGTTTTCTAAATATTTTCTACTTTAGAAATAGAAAACTCCTTGTGTTTTCCAAAATTGCCACTAAACGCGTTTTTAAAATTTTCTAAGGGTTTTTAGAAAACCCTTTTCATTTTCTTAAAAAATGAAAACGGAAAATTAGAAAATGTTTTCTGTATCTAAACGCACCCTAAACTATTGAATCAAGTTTGAGCTCGAACTTGTGTCACCTCATTCACAGTCCTACAGTCACAGCAAAGCTCTTACACTAGTTTTTCAGCAAAAATATCAAATTACAAAGGTTGCATTAGTCCGTAAATCGATCAACAAGACATGTTCGACCATTCACTTATTTACATAAACGACTATCTTCATTTTGTTCTGAATTCAACCATGACGCATCCTTAGTGACAACGTTTTATCTTTAACAGTTAGATAATAGATAAATGATAATATAATGGTACGAAAAAGTTAGATCTCGTACACAGGATCGTAAATACATAACTATATTAGATACAAAGATTGATATTTTTGAGTGACGATAAGCAACCTAAACAAAAGGCAATCCAACAAAAATGTAATCTGAATAATCACAAACGAACGACACATTACATTGTGACAAATGAAGAAGAACGAACAGTTAAAAATGAATAATGAGAGTCGGAAATTTACCATTTTGACCTTATGAATAGGGCAGGCCACAGATAATTAAAGAGTTCTTCAATCTTGAAACAAAATAACCACCAATTTGGCTTTGTCCTATAGATATTCATTCCCCTTTGTACAAGAGAAAGCGTGTTGGCCTAGCCAAGTGCATTCAACCTTATTTCATCGAGACTTGGAACCTTGGACTTTGACCGTCATTGACTTATCACCAGAAACTATTTCTATTATTATTATCAATGAATCAATTAATTCCCTTCCGATCTATTAGAAGACTCTCTCCTTATCATTTGTATCAGATCCTGCACCACTTCCGACATTGGTGGCCTAAACTCAGGCTCCGCCTGCAAAGTATAGATATTTCATCTGGTTAGAGTAATAATAACCCTAACGTAATCAAGATGTTTAGCAGGTCAGGCAGATGGTTAATGAGCTGCAACAAGACAAATCTTTCTCAACGGGTCAGTCAAGTTTGGCCGAACAGTAAAAACTTTCTAATCACCTTTGCTAACATGTAATAGATAATTAATTTCTTAAACATAATTCCAATTACTAAATTATTAAAAAATAATATAACTCTTCTCTAATAGAGCTTTGGAAGTTTTATGCATACCGATTCCCCGGGTTGTCGGAATCTCTAGTTCGATCATATTTAAATTTAAAACTAAACCAATTTGGTCTATTTCAAATATAACCTTGGCTTAAAGAGGGGCCGCCTAGGCGCTACTTGGGTACTAATGTTACTTGAGGCGATGCTAGGCACTTCTAGGCGCTATTAAGCGGTGACTAGGCGCCACCTACACGCTAATCTTTCCCTTTTAATTTACTTTTATTTATAAAGTATTTTTTATTTAGTTTTACCATTTCGTTCTCATAGTTTTAATTATACTTGTTATGTACTTAATTAATTTAAAGATACATAATATTTAAGGATTACAATATGAATATAAATTATGCATTATATATAATATTATATTAATATATATTAATATCTTGACATTGATGCTCTCTATTCACTACATTTTTGTGAGAGCTTTGGGTATGTAACTGAAGACGTAAAGTATCTTATGTATGTAAGTGAAGACGGGAAGTATCTTGTGTATTTTTGTTATATAGAAGTGACTTTTAAGCATGTTTAAAGCATTTGTTTTGTACAAAATGGAATATAGGGTTGATACAAGTATTTAGCGAAAAAAGGAGATTTTTTTACATGAGGCGGAGGCGCTCGTCTAGCGCCTAGCATATAGGCTTTTTTGACCCTAATCACCTCATAGCGCCTATCGCCTTTTTAAACCAAGTATATAGCATAACCCAAATCAACCTATTTATATGTTAACGGGGTTGATTTTCCATCTCTAATTCATATATAAACGGACAAAGAACAATTTTACTGTGAAGGTTTGGTATAAAAAACCTGAACACAACGTGATATGATATCTGCAAAATTTGATAATGATTTGACAGGGTATTTTCCATCGAGAGAAGGATCAACCATCCTCGATAATGCGTCGATATCATGAAGTTGAGGTATCGCCCATCTCGCTAATAACTGCTCTCCACGATGCCGTGTACTACACACATTTTCAAAAATATAAATGTCATATGAACAAAATAACCATGGCATAATAGACGCGGTCCAATTTCTTAAGGTGTTACCTGTCATAGGACGGCCTGCCTGTTAACAGTTCTAACATCACCACCCCAAAACTGTACACATCGCTCATATAGGTATAGACCCCCGACTCAAATTCCGGGGCACCATAACCAAAGGCCGATAGTAGGTGTCCTGACAACTGTGCGCAGACAAAACAAAATTTTTATATACAGTTTGAATCAGCTAAATGGGACCCACATATGAAGTTGTGAACATATAAAATTACCAAAATTAGAGGGAGCAAGATGTACGAGGCGGGCGGGCTTATTAAATGAACACTTTTTGCTAATTTCTTTCTTAACTTAATAATAAATGATTAATGTGTATGATGATTACAAAAACAAAAATATTACAATAGTATCACTAATGTTTAAATGAAAAGAATCAAAAAAATGTATGCATTCAAATAGACTTGAGTGCCATTCAACAAATTTATCCTGTCCCCATTACTTTTTTTCACCTGTTTGAGATAGAACAAACCCATATCAACCCTTTTATAAAAAGGGTAGATGGAGGAAACCCTCTGATCCCCGATACCTTAGCGGTATCCGCTCACAACCCGCATTGCTACTGCGCCGGTGAAACACCTATTTACAATAAATCCTCCATGTATGAGGCTCGCAAGATTCGAACCCTCGCTCAAAGGCTTCACATGGAGGACCTAAGGGAATGGTGGCGGTACCAGTTGATCTATGATCGATTGGTTACCAATAAAGCCAAACTGATTTTTATAGTAAGCCAAATTCAGTATAGACTACTTACCTGACTGACTGAGCCTCTGGATATTAAAGGAGCTAACCCACAATCGGATACACGCACGGAAAGATCATCATCAAGAAGAACATTTGCAGACTTGAAGTTTCTGTGAATAATGGGTGGCTCACAGAACTCGTGTAGATACCTTAACCATGAGTGGCAGAAAAAAAAAATCAGAGAGAAGTCAGTATGCCCATAAGGGAATACTTGAAAGGAAAAAACATAAAAATTACAAGAAGCCAATTGGAAGCCACAAATAAACGACACTACCAAGTGTCAACTATAGAGCTCATATTTCACTTTTGAATGTCCAGTGACATGGTATATAGTTCAAGGGTGGTGTCTGTGTTTGCCAAATGTGTACTGATAAGTACCATTTTTGTAAACTAAAGGGACCCTTCTGGACCTAAAGTCATTTTTTTTAATGATTGTAATGGAAAAACATGAAACTGCAGCTCAAAAACTTGTAAAGTGAACTTTTTCATCAGAACATTTAAAAACGATAATTGTCAACATTTTCATAGGAGAAAAGGCTGGGTGGGGTATAGTTATAAACATCAATTAACAAGAACTATTTTCAGTGTAAAATAATTTCATAAGTAACTAAAATAAAATGTAGATATTTTAGAGACCAAGTCTATTTCAGTCGTGAATATTAAGCATACTATGCATGATCCATAAATTAATAAATATATATTGTTTTCCTTACTCTAAGGCTCTAGCAGCTCCAAGTGCCATTCGGATGCGTGCCTTCCATGAAAGTTTCTTTTTATATTCCTCATCAGAGTGTAGTGCATCTTGAAGAGTCCCACAACTACAGTACTCATAAATTAATAACCTCTGACCATGTTCCGAACAGTAACCCATAAGCTCAACAACATTAGCATGCCGAATTTTATCAAGATTATTCACAAGCTCAATGAAATCTTCCTCCTTTTGTTGACTGATAACCTTTTTGTCCAACTTCTTGACAGCAAGCCACTAAATAAACAATTGTAAGATAGAATGTATAAGGTTTTGAGCTTTAGACAATATGCACCATCAGAGATACATGAACCACTTATATATTACACTTTTGACACATGAAAAATATACACCTTCAATGTAAATAATATCCAAAGACGGCAATTTATTCAGGTTATAATATATCTCTAATGAAAAAATTGCCATCAAAACAAATTGTTTAAATGCATCGAATGGTTCGGCAGTCACCCAATTCTTTTTTGGGGAAATGAATTTATATGTAGTATAATAACTTCAACAAACTTGAAGATACGTGAATAACAGTTCTTACATATAGATCTTGAAGCAACTATCCCCAATACTTGGATTTGAAACCAGCCAATCTTAGAAGAAAAAGCTATAAGAAAAAACTATAAATAAACATTTAAACAGAGGAGGTTTCAGGTAATCCAGGGTGGGTGTGTCTTTGACTCAGATGTAAACGGCCTAACTAGGATATCCCCGTGATCATTTCCAAACCTGTTCTGTGAACACCCCCATGAAGTTTAGAGGTTCCTTAGACCTCATATCATCAGGACGTTTGACCACTAGGCTACCTTGGTGGTGGTAAACTAAAAGCTACAAACAAAGCATGAAATGCCGAAGATTGTTCCATCTAATGACAGGAATAAACCAATGGCTTAAATGTGTACCACTAAGAGATGTTCCACTAAAAAAGGTATACAATCTTCCTACATAATTTCACTAAAAGAAAAAAAAAAAAAAATCAAAGCAACACAACTGTTGTAATCATATTGACACACTAACTATTTAAAGAAATTTTTTGAACAAGTTGGCTGAAAACGAATGTGGGCAGAGAGGTGAAAAGTTGCCAAAATTGTTTTCTATGAATAAACCTGCTCAATCATTTGATTAAAAAGAAACTACATTATTTTTCAATACAATCATACACACTAATTATTGATACATAAAGTGGACTTGGTCAACCCCACCCGATCCATTTTAACTTGTACAGAAGTTACCCTTTTTGGCCCATTACCCTACATTGCCACTTCTGGTTAATTTGTACAGCTTAAAAACTTAACGAGAAAGGCAAGGTTACAAATAATCATGTTGCAATATTTTCATGGAGGGAGTATATATATAACTCATACCTTTCCATTCGGAAGTTGTGCCCTGTAAACACTCCCCAGCATTCCCGTACCAATAAGATTATCTTGAGAAAAACTGTTTGTGTACTGCTGAAGAGATGCAATTGTGTAAGACCTGACAGATGTTTGAGGCAGAAGAGGTTTGATAGAATCACTTGCTGCTTGAACTGGTACAATGGGCTCTACAATAACCTTTTCAAAAGGTAGATGAATTGGTTGTGATGTCGGAATTGGTGGTGGTGGCGGTGGTGGTGGCGGTGGCGGCGGTGGTGGTCGCATTGAATCTATATCAAATCTAGTCATGTCTATTTCCTGACTCTCCTGCTTGGCTATGGCTGTCGGTGTTTGCACATTCATCTCTTGATTAATTTGTGGCTTTATGCTTGGGCCTGGTCGTTTCGGTTGTCGTGGTGGTGGTGGTGGTGAAAGCATTTGATGCTGCTCCTTCTTTGGCTTCACAACTGGTGCCACCTTTGGAACTACTCAAAGAATAAAAGCTTTAGTGGTTTGAGTCTTTGAGATACATACCAGGTTTAAGTACCCTTATTCCATTATACTAAAGTATGGGAGTGTTTGGGATGTGTACAAATTTCAGAACAATAATTGCATTAGCAAAGAAAAACCAAATCATATTACCTTTATCAACTTGATTCGTTGGTTGAACAAAGGGGGCGTTATCTAGAAGATTGTCTCTGTTGTTACCGGTGTACGGAGCTATCTCATGCCTCTTGGGTATCAAACCCGGATGTCGTTTTCTTTTGTTGAAGCATTTTGGTGTAAATAGAAGACACACTAATGCCACAACTATAAAACCAAATACTGAAGCAATTGACACCCAAACTTTCTTTTTGGCAGTCCAAGATTTACTTTTGGAGGTAGAGTTGGAATCTTGTGTGGATGATGGACCACTGGCTTGTGGTGGTTGCTTCCCAGGTGTTTGTCTAGGTGACGGAAAAAATGGTGTTCCAGAACCCGCTGGTGTGGTTGTGTTTGGAGATGCAGGTGGAGCTAATGGGGCTGCACTAGTAGTATTGAATCGATTCCCATCATTTCTAAAATAAATTATAAAAAAAAAAGTCCCAGTTAGCATAATACATGTGTGGTTGGAAACAACTGGAGGTGACAAAATGGACAGGTCAGGTTATAGATCAACCCAAAACATCTTTGGTCAAAATGAATTTAACTTTGGTGATAAATAACTAGTGTGTCAAATAATATTAAAAAATAATACTAATTTAATACAAATTTATTTTTCGAGATGTTGGAGGTTTTAAGCATTAAACATGCAATTGGCATGAATTTCAACCCCTTTGCTTTTAAGACTTGGTAGTTTTAACCATTTGACCAGTTAGGGATAAAACAAAACTAGAAACAACCTACTCCTTAGTTAATGGGCAAAACTGCCACCTCTGTTACATCAAGGATCGATACTAGTACATATGTGAGTCCAAAATTTTATGAACATAACAACCATGCACCTGAAACTGGGAATGTTTAGTAACTTCTCAGGTATAGGCCCATTAAACAGGTTATTTGCTACATTCCTGTAAGGAGGAAATAAAAAAGTCAGCAGAAGCTACAAAACAAATATCAAAACACTGACCCGATCCCCATTCATAAATAAAATAGAAAATATTCCCATTATCCCAAAATAATTGCAATGTCATTGTGAAGCTTACAGATCCTGCAATGGAAGATCTTGTAGAACATCCAGGGTCCCAGAGAGTTGATTGTTCTGTAAATGACTGCCCATGGACATGTTAGTTTCACTTGTATAGTTAAATGTCGGGATAGAGGTGGCAATCTCAACCTACTTACGTATGAACAGGTGAATTTGCGTTGTATGTCAACTCAAACAGCCAAATGGGTCAAATCCAAAAAGTTTAGCCTATAAGGGACCAAGTCACCAAAGGCTATTTTGTGAATATAACTTATTTTTTATTTGAACATCTAGATTATTATTAATTTATGATTGTAATATACTTTATGAATTCATAATTAGCACACTGAATAATATATAAAAGAAGTCAAAAATGGACTGACTAAATATTTTATATTTGTGGGCCAACTTAACCCAACATGGCCCGTTTTGGCCCATGTGCAATTCAACCTTTTCAAGCCAAACCCTTTTGGCCCCTTACCTGACCCACCCATCTTGTCACCTCTAGTCATGAACATCTGTTCTTGATAAGATGATTGATTACTCACAAGCTAGTTAGAGAAGACAAACTTCCCAAGGATGAAGGTAGCTCGCCACTTAAATTATTACTGGATAAATCTCTGAAAAGAGAAAAGTGAGAAAGATGAGAAAAACATGAACAATAGCTGACTGATTTTATCAAGATAACAGTTCTTACAGGTTGACCAATGCTGTAAGGCCCTCAAAAGAATCAGGTATTTCTCCGGATAAATTGTTATCATTTAGAGACCTGGATTGCAAAATGATATAAATATTAACAACTCTAAGACAAACGTCTAAGCAAACACAGTATGGACAAAACTAGAAAATGCAAAATAAGCGTGTCAGGCAGATTGGGAAATGGGTTACATGGGTTCTGGTCAAAATATGTATTTTTTTTAAACAGCAAAATGACTCAAGTTTTTGTCCAAAAATTTTGAACTTACTACAAATAAACTGTGGGACAAATATGACTAATTTTACTTCAAAATAGTGGAATTTCTTAATAAAATGCTTTAGTGGTTCCATACATTAAAATACACATCAGGCAACTTTCAACCTGCTTGTAAATAAAACTTACAAGGCTGTTAATTGTGTTAGAGAGGACAGAGTATCTGGTATGCTTCCTGTGAAGTTGTTATCTGCAAGAAAACTGCAAAGGTAAAACTATCATATGTTTAGCATCAGTACTCATCATAAAAGGTTAATAAACCAAGCTATTTGATAACAGCGGTCATCATGATCATTATTGCAAGTGTTAAATTAGATAAGGCTTGTTGTCATTTTCTATCAACCAGTAATACTGACGTTGTTCTAAATAAACTTAATCTGGTTCCTGGAAAATAAAAGGAAACTTACATAGTTGTCACGGTTGCAGGAAGATCAATTGGAATGCTACCACCAATGGCATTATTGCTTAAATCTCTACAAACCAAATAGACTAATTTATTAGTCAAACATCAGGAAATCCTAAAAAACCTCTCATAAGGCATACAAGAGTATGAGTAAGGCATGCCCAAGGTATGACAGTCACTTACATGCTTTGGAGTGATGAAAATGATCCCAAGGTATCACCCAATTCTCCTACCAAATTGGCACCATGAACAGTTCTGCAAACACATAAAAAGTATCAAAATTCAATGCACATAAACATTACAAAACAGGAAGGGAAGGATTTCCATACATGGATATGATGTTTGTATTAGTAGCATCACATCCAACACCTTGCCAAGCCTCAGCACACGGGTCTCCAGCACTTGCCGTCCATCCGGGAAGAGGAGGATATCCCAATGCAGCATATAGATTATTCATTGCACTAACTGGACAAGTAAAGACCAAGGACAACAATAAGCATCCACCATCGTATTTGAAACATCAACTTACACTGTTGCAAAGGGAGTGTTCGGAATCAACTTTCCATTAAGAAAGTTGGTTAACACCCTTCCTTTTAAATCAAAGGTCATGTGTTCAAAAGGGAGTGTTCGGATATTCGTTTTGAAACTGGTTATATAGTTGGTGCACATTGCAAATAATCAGTTTTTTAATGCTAAGGTAAACATATTATCTAATTCATGTGACAGCAACAAAACTGATTATAAAATGGTCAAATACAATTATGTAATCACCCGTTACTATCACTCCCATCTCATTAAACAAATCTCATTTATCACAAGATTGTCCTTTTTGGTAAATTTATGCATCACGTAATTTTACAACCAATCAAACAGCTGAATATCTGATTATTATAACTTCAAACAAAAACAAATCCACAGAACATCTCTCACAGCTTGTTTAGGTGTTGTACGACATTCGGGTATCTATTTTTGATAATTCACAATCATATATTGACTTCAAAATCACACAGAAAAGAAAGCTAAAGTGTCATGGTTCATCGACCCTACATTAAAATTTTGAAACAAAGAAAAAAAAAGAAGCTTATCTTAAGAATAAAACTTTTAAGGGATTAAAAGGAGATAGCAATATGAATAAGTCTGCTAAACCAATGAGATTTAGACATTTCAAAACCACTGGAAAGTGTTGCTATCACAAAAAAAAATTTAAAATTTTTTAAAGTAGTCAATGACTATGATGTATTTCCCTGTTCCAAAGTGTTACTATCGACACCCTAACTTAATTAACAGCTTAATATCTAACTTCAATGATCAACGGGCCTTGGGGCTAACGGTATCGGTACTCGGTAGCGCTTTACAACTCAGTTGTCAACAGTGCAAACCTTGTTTCATGGTTCTCAAATTATCCGACCGTTTAAAAAAAAAAAAAAACGTAACCTCAATAAACTATTATCACCTTGTAACTCATACAATATTTAAGTTATTATTGCTTGGAAAAAAAAAAAAAAAAATTTTTTTTCTTTTAATGGCCATTTCTACTTCTACTCCTAAACTACCCCAAATAATCCTAAAATCACTCATGCCAGAGATTGAACCCTCGACTTTCACCTCAAAAGCCAAGAGCCTCTACCAAGTAGGCTAACCCGAATTGCCAGGAAAAAAAAAAAAAAGTTAGTGAGAACCCAAACATGAAAGTCAATAATTATACTATTATTACAGTAGTTAAAAGAAGTCCTTATTGGGCAGCACACCAGTTTATTAGCAATACAACTACAGTAGTATTTATTAGTATTACGTATTCTTAAACAGTAGATCTATACATCATCATCTCTCTCTCTATCTCTGACACACACACACACACACACACACACTTATGTAATAAAATATATATATATATATATATAATATATTAAAAATAAATAAAGACCAAAAGTTAGTTGAAGAAGAAGGGTTACCATCTGAAGGATTGGTAGCAAAACAAATAGGAGCCACAAATGCTAAGAAGAAGAAGAACACCAATAAGTAATCAAATATTAATATAGATCTGTTATTATTATTATAATTATTATTATTATTATTATTATAATTATTATTAACATGAACACCCATTGCTCTTAGTACTATTTCTGCATACCCAGCAGCTGCACATCAATTCAACCTGCAACAAGATTATTCACAATAAATATATATATAAATTTTTATATTTCTTGAACTTTTATTATTATATAATAATAATGAGGAAATAATAATGATGGCATTGGATCATGGTCAAGTGGGTTTATCTAGATTTGAGTGTTGATGAAGTTACAAACACTAAAAAAATACTACTAGTAGTGAAAAAGTAATGATTTTTTTTTTTTTTTTTTTTTGAGGCATTTAAGCAAACATTTGGTGGGTATTAAGAATTATAATATACTTATACTTTAGATAGTAAGATGATGATGATGATGATGATGATGATGATCAGACCTTAGAAGAGGTGAGGAAGAATGGGGGAAGAAAGAAAAGGTAAAGTGGAAAATATGGAAAGTTTGTATAAGAAAAAGAGATAGACAGAGAGACAAAGAAAAAGATTAAATTCTTTTTCTTTTTTTTTTCTTTCTATTTTCTACTTTCTAATTTCTTTGTCAAGAAAGAAAGTTTCTCTGTGTATCTCAAGTGGTAGTGATGTGGACTAAGGAAAGAAAGTCATATATTTATCTAAAGCAAGCTAAGACAAGTTTTACAATAGTAGTAATATACTAAGAAAAGTTGTATTTTTCATCCAAAATCCAAAATGCATCTTATCATTATAGGTAGGTGAGTTTAGGGCTCCTAAGGTACTTTTAGGTTGCTTAGGTTTTTAGGAATAAACTGATACCATAGACATGCTTTTGTCCGTTTGGAAAACTTGTTGTCTTCGTCTTATAAGCGACGAGACAAAGAAAAATATTATTTTAAAAAAATTAAAAAAGTTTCCAACGGCTAACTTTGTTACCGTTTAACTTTTTAACTTTTTTAATTTTATTTCCAATCTTTTATATATATAGGATAAGATCTTGACCGTTGGATCATGGTAAAAACTGATGCATGAAGATTCATAGAGCACAAGTATATACACTGATGCACGAAGATTTTCATGATGCACAACGATTTTTAGTTAGAAAAAATGACTGTTTTATTTGTTTCACTTTAATACTTGTTTTATTTGAACCAGAAGCTATATATATATAAAGTTTCATTCTTATTTTCAAACAACAATTTAAACAACAAGCACACAATAATTCAAACAATAATTAAAACAAAATCAACATCATGTTGAAACAAAACAACCATCCCCGACAAAAAAAAAATGATTTCTTCCAACATCTTCTTAATACTCAAATTCCACAACCGGCTAACTTGTCGTTCGCTCAATCAAGCAACCCGACGCCTTCTAATACGGCGACTCCTTTTGGCGGATACTCGGTCAACCCATGCTCACAAGTATTTTATCAACAAGCCGGTATAAACCCCGTCGGCCGAACACAGTTTATTCAACAACAAAATTTCTAATCATATTTCCCACAACCCCAATTCATGATGCTGGCTAACCGATAGCTCCCACGAGGGCAAGGCGGCTGCACCCCGCCGATGAAGATGTCGAGCTCTCGAACTAGGATAAACAAAAGGGTAAATACCGATCCAAGTAAAATGGAATCATGATGAGGAAGTTACTTTGGCTCACTTGCCACATCCATATTGCATGTTATCAACTATCAAGTTACAACTTCAAAGTAGCACTCGAGTTCCTCGTTTTAGCCACTAAGATCAACAACATCCTGTCAACAAAAGCATTATTATTTAGCTGTTTCAACTAGAACAAACGTATTATCACATGGTTATTAACTGAGATTTTCGGTACTTGGTGGATTTTCTTAGTTTAAATACAAACTTCATTTAACAAAACGCATAAGATTATATAAAATAGTCACATACCTCTTAATCATCTTCCAATTCTTCATAAAAAGTAAACCACTCTTCATGTCCAGTTCAGGAATAGTATATATGTATGTATGTGAAAAGAGTAATAACGATTGTATATGACAATTTTAATATACATTGGTGGAATAAACGAAACCTTTGATTTTAGCCCATAACCAATCTTGTGTACACATCAAAGCCTCTAATGTGTCTGAGTGGAGTCGGCTACGATGTGGACTAACAAATCGACCGCTGGTGCTAAAGGCTGAACAGGGATAGCAAGAACATCCCTAGCAATTATAGCTATAGTTGGAAAAATTTGTGCATTGACCTTCAACCATGCCAACACATCAAAATCAGGTGTTATAGGTTTAACTGGTTCATTTTTATACTTCACAAATTCTGATGTTGCGGGAGTTGCACTAACAGTCTCTTTAACGAATTCATCATATTGAGACAAATGATCATGAACATCCATATTAGGTGTTGGACATGTTGAAGACTCCCCATCTTTTCTAGAACTCTTATTTTTTTTTTACATAATCCTTAAACAAATCTTCACAAAATCTTCCACATATTTTATAGCAGACTTAACTTCTTCATCACCAAGCGGCGCATATATGATTTTAAAAAAATACTCCACCATTTTTAGTTTGTACCTCAGATCTAGAAAAGACGCCACAACCATAATACCATTAACTTCTAACCGGTACTTGTTAAACTTTTGCAACATACTATTGGCCATAGAAGAAACAATGTCGTTTTCATCATATATCCACTTTGTCAAATCAATCTTGAGTTTACATACCTTTGAGAAAAATTCGTTGGCAGTTGGATAAGCTGTTCCAGAAAAAAAATGCACTTACTTCATAAAATGTCTTGAGCTTCTCAAAAATATCTTGAGCTAGCTTCCAATCTTTATTGTCTGGTAAACAAACATACTTTTTATCTTTAAGTTTCATGCTTGGAAACACATCTTTAAAACCCAATGCAACATTTAACATCATATAAGTCGAGTTCCACCTTGTTTTACAATCGAGTATCAACTTTTTGGTTGTCGGAATCTTTAGTACTTTACGGGCCATCTTTCAAATTCTTCACTCCGTTTCGCAGTTGCTTTCCAATATCTATCCAACTAACCTGAACATGGTATACCTTTTCCATTTAGGCCGGTTCCTATCCATTCGTCGTGCATGTCGTGGATGCCATCATAGGGACTACCTCGTCGTGAGGTGGTTATTGTCTTCTCTCGTCCGTTTTTCGCAATGTTACGACGAGCGGATTAGGATGAAACATATATATTTTGTGTGGTAAATTAAATGTGGAGAGAGAAAATGCTGATGCTGATGTGACAGTGAAGATGAGATGAAGATGTGGGTATGATAGGGAGGGGGTAGTTCTTGGGTGTGTCTTGGAGATAGAAAGCTGATGGCAGTGAAGATGACGAAATGACGAGATCAGAATAGGGAGAGGACTTACTTGTTTATATAAAAGGGTAATCATGCGTTCTTTTTTGAGAAATGCTCTTAATTTTGGTGTGCAACTAGACATAGATTACTTATTTTATATAATAATAAAGGAAGGATGAATTTTGAAAAATTAAAAGCTGAAATAACTTACAAACGATGCAGCGGAGACAGCAGTGGCGGCGGCGGCGGCGGTGGAGGCACCGGACAGATAAGATTTGGGTATTTTAGCTTATGGGTTTGATAATAGAAGCGGTAGAAAAAAACAATGTGTGCGCGTATCAGCGTATGGACGATTGAGAAGCAGCTTGCCACAGGGGTTTTTTCTATCTTTCCAAAAATAATTTACCTTTTGGTGAAATTACTTTACTATATGGACAATGAGATTACTCGGTCAATTTTAGTAAATATACTAAAATAACTTGACAAACAAAAAAAAAAAAAGCTTAAGTTAGATTGATTTAACCAATATTTATACTTTTTAAACAAAATATCTAACAAAATCACATGGAATACTTTGTGATTTTGACAGAAATATTTTGTTACCTTACATTTTGTTTCAAAACGATATTTGTATGGTCTTTTGACGACTACTTAATGGGCATCTTCCAAATATTTTGTATACAAAGTTATCTTCAAATCTTCTTTTGTGTCGAAACAATCTTCTTTCTTTATATCTTTTACGTGCTTGACTGGTTGCATGTACAGAAAATATAACAATATATCTTATCATTGAATGGGTAAGATAAAAATCAAAATCAAAGTGTATTCCATGTGATTTTGTCGGATATCTTATGAAAAAAAAAAAAGAAGTTAATTCAATCGGTAACTTTTAGGCTTTTTGGGTAATCAAGTTATATTTTCAATGTCAAAATATCGTTTGGTCTAGTCTAAGCCGGGCTTTTCTCATTTATGTATCAACATATTTTGTTAAAATTTAGCTGAATTAAAAAGGTTCAAATTGTAGTCATGTTGACATATAATTTGTCGATGAACTCATTCGAACCAGCACTGTACAATACAGCTACCAATCTTGTATTGTCAAATTTTTAATGAAGTAGTACAATTAGTATATGTAACTCCACTTTTGTATCATTGTGTATTCTGGAAATTTTGAGTTAAA
>JAOXNX010000001.1:5351181-5362862 GCA_028566075.1 Solidago caesia | reverse complement strand
CATTAAAACATAAAACTGACGCCAAAATCTTTATTTTCCAATTACGTCCGCAACGACTATAAACTTGACATATTTTAGTGTTCATAAAATAAATACTTTTTATTTTATAATATTAATCATTTTAACTTGGCATTTCCTAGACGACTAGCGACTTATCACGAACTAGAACTAGAACTCTCACGGCCATACAACATCACAATAGAATCCCCAAATCTTATCTAACTACGCACTCGAGCTAATCCGTAGTCTAAACACTCTCACGGATTCACAACTCCCAATTACTGATACGAACTCACATGTTAGCATACGATTACGACTATTATGCAATATTAATAAATGACAGTCCGGTCTCATTACCAGAAACGGTGAACTGAATCACGACCGGACGGGACGCTCAGGGGACAGTTGTCACAACTGTTCATACAGGTACGCGGGATTTTAAAACCTGTGTTGATGATATTGAGGTATTTGATATTAATAGTTCTGGCCTCCATTTTACTTGGAACCAGAAACCGAAGAAAGGTAATGGGATTTTCAAGAAGATTGATCGAATTATGGGTAATATTAGTTTCACTGATGAGTTTCCTGCAGCTTGTGCTTTGTTCCAGCCTTTTAGAGTTTCGGATCACTCCCCATGTGTTCTAAAACTCCCATCTATTTCGCGAAACAGGCCTAAGCCTTTCAAGTTTGCTAATTTTCTTTCCAAAAAGCCGGAATTCATGGAATTAATAAAGCAACATTGGAGAACAAAGGTGGAGGGACATCATATGTTTCGACTTGTTAAAAAGATGAAAGTGATGAAAAGTCCTCTTCGTGGGTTACTGGTTAAACAAGGGAATCTGCACCAGAATGTTATTCGGTGTCGGGATGACTTGGATAAGATTCAGCGAGCAATTGATTGTGATCCTTTAAATGAACAGCTAAAACACCAGGAAGTGGAGTGTTTAAGAAAATTTCATGAGGCCGCACTTGATGAAGAAATGTTTCTAAAGCAAAAATCCAAGATTGAGTGGCTAAAGTCGGGGGATTCCAATTCATCTTTCTTTCACAATTCTGTTAAATGCAAGAACCATAGAAGTAGAATTGCGGTGATTAAGGATGGTAGAGGGATAATTCATGAAGGTGGTGCTGCTATACAGGTGTTGGTTGATCATTACACGCAGTTTTTGGGGTCGGTGGGTAATATCTCTCGAGTTCCAGAAGCTACTCTTTTCACTAAGCGCCTATCTCAACAAACCGCTGACTTTATGATACGCCGGGTGACTGATGAGGAGATTAAGATTGCTATGTTTTCTATTGGGGACAATAAAGCTCCTGGACCTGATGGGTTCTCGTCGGCTTTCTTTAAAGAGGCTTGGGATGTGGTAGGGAAGGATGTATGTCGAGCTGTCCATGACTTCTTCTGTTCTGCGAAGCTATTACAAGAGGTTAATCATACTTTTCTTGCTCTTGTCCCTAAGGTCACTACTCCATCTGCTGTTAATGATTATAGGCCGATTTCATGTTGCAACACTATTTATAAATGTATTAGCAAAATAATCACTAATAGGATTACAGATGGGCTACATCAACTGGTTAACTTGAATCAGTCTACATTTGTTCCTGGTAGGAAGATTTCTGATAACATCTTACTCACCCAGGAACTAATGCAAAATTATCATAGGAATGTGGGTCCTCCTAAATGTGCCTTTAAAATTGATATCCAAAAAGCCTACGATACAGTTGATTGGGGATTCCTTAGGCACATCTTAGTTTGTTTTGGTTTCCATCCCATTATGATAAACTGGATTATGTCATGTGTGTCCTCGGCATCATTCTCTCTTAGCATCAATGGGAATGTCCATGGTTACTTTAAAGGTAAAAGGAGATTGCGACAGGGGGATCCTATGTCTCCATATTTGTTTACGCTGGTTATGGAAGTGTTGACATTATTATTGCAACAAGCAGCATCATCTTCCAATTTCAAGTTCCACAATAGGTGTGAAAAACAAGGTATTATTAACCTCTGTTTTGCAGATGATTTATTTATATTTGCACGTGGGGAAGTTAACTCAGCGAAGATCATCATGGAAGCTTTGAATGAATTCAAGGAGATGTCAGATTTAGTGCCGAGCTTACCAAAAAGTACCGTTTTTCTATGTAATGTTCCGAACCATATTAGAACCGCAATCCTTGAGATCATGCCTTTCGAACAAGGTGAGTTACCAGTAAGGTATTTGGGTGTTCCTCTGATATCGACCAGGTTGTTATACAAAGATTGCAAGATTTTGGTAGAAAAGATGGAGAAAAGAATCACAGATTGGCGTAACAAGTCTTTGTCATTTGCTGGGAGACTTCAATTAATTACGTCTGTGCTATCATCTTTGCATGTGTATTGGGCTTCAGTACTGATGTTACCGGCTCGTCTTATTAAGGATCTTGAGAAGCTTATGCGTGCATTTCTTTGGTGTCAAGGCCCGATGAGGAAAGGACAAGCGAAAGTGTCTTGGAAGACAGTTTGTTTGCCCAAGTGCGAGGGTGGTCTGGGTATTAACCGCATTACGGTGGTAAATAAAGCGCTTATGGCTAAACACATTTGGAGTATCCTAAATAACCGCGAGTCCTTGTGGGTGCAATGGATCAATGCTTATCGACTTAAAGACCGAAGCTTTAGGGATATACAATTGAAGCCGGGGTGTAGCTGGGGATAGAGGAAAACGCTAAATCTGAGAAGTGAATTGCGACCTTTCCTATGGTATAAGGTGGGTAATGGTTCCTTGGCTTCAGCATGGTTTGATAAGTGGTCTGCTTGAGAGTCCATTATGTACGTTCATCTCTCCAAGACGTATAAGACAAGCTGGTTTCTCTCTTAATGCAACGATCTGTGATGTAATTCATGAAGGAAGATGGCTGTGGCCTGAAGCATGGTACTCGTTATTTCCGGTTTTAATTAATATCCCTGTTTTTCAGTTGCAACATCACCTACAGGATTATATTATCTGGAAGAATTTGGATAACCATGAGGTGTCCTTTTCATCTTCTGAAGTTAGGGAAGTACTTCGGGATCGATAGCAGTTGGTTTCATGGGCTAATTTGGTCTGGTTCTCACAGTGTATTCCCCGTCATGCTTTCATGTTATGGCTTGTTCTTGGCAGAAAAATGAAGACACATGACAAAATGCAGCAGTGGGGTGCAAGTGGCAACATGAATCTTAATCTACTATGCTATTCCTTATGTAAACGAGGACCCGATTCTCATGAGCACTTGTTTTTTGAGTGCAATTATTCGTTGCAGGTATGGAACTCAGTTAAATCTTTAGCTGGAATGCATCAGCTCTCAGCTAAGTGGGACGATATCATGGCATGGATCATTCCTAAGTCTAGATCGAAATCAGCAAAAGGTGTGATTGGCAAATTATTGTTAGCGGCCTCAACCTATTTTATATGGCAGGAACGGAATAAAAGACTATTTACTAATAAGGTACGGCCTGTAGAAGTGGTTGCGGCTCTCATTACCTCAAGTGTTAGAATGAAATTGGTGACATTGAAGTTTTGGAACACCAGACAAGTGCATACGTTGCTGGCAGGATGGGAGTTACCTACGGGTTCCATAATAATCAACAATGGTGTATTCAGAATAAACCTTGGTCGTTACTTGGTGATTTTAATGTCGTGTTGTCATTGGATGATTTGGCGGTTGGATCATCATCTGTTAATATTGCCATGCGTGATTTTAAGGAGTGTATTGCTGAGCTTGAGGTTGCGGATGTTAATAGTAGTGGTCTCAAGTTTACTTGGACTCAGAAGCCGAAGGGTGTAGATGGCATCTTGAAGAAATTGGATAGGGTAATGGTGAATCATGCGTTTCTTGATGATTTTTCTGGATCTTATTCGGTGTTTCAGCCCTATCGGGCTTCTGATCATGCACCTGCCATTCTCTGTATTCCTATGGTGGTAAAATTCAAGCCCAAACCGTTTAAATTTTCTAATGTGCTTATATACCATTGCAAGTTTCAGGAAGTAGTGGCGGATTGTTGGAGTTCTAATGTGGTGGGTTATCCTATGTACAAAGTGGTTAAAAAGCTAAAAACACTTAAGCAGCCCTTGCGCAGATTGTTGTATGATAAGGGTAACTTGCATAAAAAGGTAGAGTCACTTAGGATTGAGCTCGATGCAGTTCAACGGGATTTGGATAAAGACCCGACTAATCATGTGCTTAGGGAGGAGCATGCTGCTTATTTACAAGCCTTTAATGATGCGGTTATTGATGAGGAACGATTTCTAAAGCAAAAGGCTAAGGTCGAATGGTTACGGGTTGGGGATTCAAACACGGCCTACTTTCATAAGGTTGTTCAGGCGCGCAGAGCTAGGAATCGTATTGACTCTGTGGTTGATGCGCAAGGGAACACTGTTAATGGAAAGGGTGTTGCTATGGCGTTTGTTGAACACTATAAAAAGTTTCTTGGATCGCCTGGTACATTTTCTTCATTGGACGCTAATGATCTATTCTCTAATAAGGTTCCTGTGGATATTGCGAATCAAATGGTGGTTACTGTAACCTCGGAAGAAATTAAGAGTGCTTTATTTGATATGGGGGATGACAAAGCTCCTGGACCGGATGGTTATTCAGCAGCGTTTTTTAAGGCGTCTTGGGGTATTATTGGGCCGAGTTTCATTGAAGCGGTAAAGGATTTTTTTGATAGTGGTAAGTTTCTTAAAGAGGTCAATCATACAATTATTTCGTTACTTCCTAAAGTTCCTTCTCCCACTCGAGTTACTGATTACAGGTCCATTTCATTATGTAATGTGATTTTTAAGTGTATTACGAAGATTCTTGCTAATAGAATGAAAGATTGTTTGTCTCATCTAGTTACTTCGAATCAGTCGGCTTTTATTCCTGGTCGAAGTATCTCTGATAATATTCTGTTAACTCAAGAATTGATGCACAATTATCACTTGGATAGAGGAGTTCCTAGATGTGCGTTTAAAGTGGATATTCAAAAGGCATATGATACCGTTGACTGGCGATTTCTAAAGAATATTTTGCTTAATTTGGGTTTCATGCTCGTATGGTACATTGGATTATGACGTGTGTTGCTACGTCCTCTTTCTCGCTCTGTATAAATGGTTCCCTCCATGGTTTCTTTGCTGGTAAACGAGGGCTTCGACAGGGTGACCCTTTATCCCCTTATTTATTCACTTTAGTTATGGAAGTGTTGACCCTTATGTTGCACAGGCGTGTTAGGCAATCAGATGATTTCCAATTCCACCCAAAGTGTAAAGATCTGGATATTATTAATCTTTGTTTTACAGATGATTTGATACTCTTTTTGCATGCTGATGTCGGTTCTGCCAAGGTGATTATGGAAGTTCTTGAGGAGTTCAAACAGGCTTCAGGTTTGGGGCCAAGCATTCCTAAAAGTACCGCATTCTTTTGTAACGTTCTTAATCATGTTAAGATTGCCATTCTTAATTTCTTGCCGTTTGAAGAGGGAGCTTTGCCTGTTAGATACTTGGGTGTCCCGTTAGTGTCGACTAGACTGGTCTATAGAGATTGCCGAGTTTTAATTGATCGAGTTAAGAGTCGGGTTTCTGATTGGAAAAACAAATTTTTGTCCTTTGCGGGTAGGCTTCAGCTTGTTCAATCTGTTCTTGCATCTATGCACGTGTATTGGCTACCATGTTTATGCTTCCAGACGGTGTGATTAGGGATATTGAACAGGTTTTGCGCTCTTTTCTTTGGTCCCAGGGGTCTACGCATAAGAGTAAATCAAAGGTAGCTTGGGATATTGTTTGTTTACCAAAAAAAGAAGGGGGCTTGGGTGTTCGTAGCTTGCATGGGTTCAATATTGCTCTCTTATCGGTTCATGTGTGGAATTTGTTAACTAGGAAAGAGTCGTTATGGGTGCGATGGATCCATATGTATAAGATAAAGGATCGTAATTTCTGGGAATTACCTATGCGGGGTGTTATGACTTGGAGTTGGCGTAAAATTCTTCAAATCAGACCGCTTTTAAGAGAATTTTGTGTGGTTCGGCTTGCTAATGGAATGACTACGTCTGCTTGGTATGATAATTGGTGTGCATATAGTACTTTAAATAACCATCTTTCAGCTCGATCTATCACAAATGCGGGCCTTGCATTGGATGCTTCTGTTTCGCATCTGGTGCAACATGGGCTATGGAGTTGGCCGAGTGAATGGACTGAATGCTCCATTGTTAGCTAATGATGTTGCGGATTCTTGGAGGTGGCGAGATAGGAGTGGGAGAATGTCTCATTTTTCGGTTTCAAATACTTGGGAAGCTATTCGTCCTAGAGGTGACTATGTCTCCTGGTTCCATGTTGTTTGGTTCTCTTATTGTATTCCTAGACATGCATTTCATCTTTGGCTTGTCATGAGGAGGAAATTGAAGACACAAGATATGTTGCGTGCTTGGGATATTCATTCGACAGAACCTTTGCTTTGCCCATTGTGCGAGGAACAACCAGACACTCATAACCATTTATTTTTTTATTGTAAGTTTTCTTCTCAGGTTTGGCATGGTATTTGTGCTTTCGCTGATCTTCAAGTGAGTTCCCATGATTGGGACACCATTGTTGCTGCTCTTGTTCCAATTGCGAGGGCTAGAACTATTGATGTTATTGTTACCAAGCTACTTTTGGCGGGGAGTACCTATTTTCTTTGGCAAGATCGTAATGCTCGTTTGTTTAAAAAGACCAGTCGCTCCACTAAGCAAGTTATCGAGTTGATCATTTCTACCATTCGAATGAAACTTATGTCTCTGAAATTCAAGCCGAGTGGGAGGGTTGCAAAGTGCATGGATTTATGGAAGCTGCCTTGTAGACTTTTATCGGAAGAATAGAGTCTACTGTTGGTTCTTTTTAGTGGTTAGTTTTTTACTACCTTGTTTATTGCTAGGTAGTTTGGTTCGGCCATGTAATGTGGTGTGATGTCATTTTTTATTGTTGAGTTGCATGTAGTGCATTGGTTGTAATTGTCATACTAACACTCAGTTAGTATACCAGAACTTTATTTGCGGTATATATTTATAAAGCTAACAAGGGAGATTTTCCCTTTTACCGGAAATCGACCCAAGTGATAGGTAAACATGTTCCCTAGAGTTTTGATGCGGAAAACGACCCGAAACACTTGATTTTCGAGCTCAAAGTGGCTGCCCTAATATAGTTACGGGTTTGACTCTTTTTCAACAAATTTTTGAGAAATCAAAGGCATTTCTAGGAGGAATCGAGTGATTGAAACAATAAAATACTTACATAACGACTTACCAATGAGATTTGATCAAAACTTGAGAGAAATTTCTAGTGAGAGAAGCTAGAGAGAGAAGGGATCTTGGAAATGAATGGAAATGGATGGAAGAAAAATATTTATATGCCATCATTGGCTCTCGCAAGACTTTCCAGTTTCTCTCGAAAAATCATTCGTTTAATAAAATCTTTTGACTCGAGTCTCATTAAAACATTTAGTTGGCACCAAAGTTTATATCTTTCAATTACGTTCGCAACAACTACAAACTTGACTATTTTTGACGTTCGAAAAATAAATACACTTTATTTTTAAAATGTTTGCATATTAACTTGGCATTTCCTTAGACCACAAGTATTCCCATTATGTACTCGAACTCGAACTCTTACGATCACATTACCACACCATATATCTCAAAAACTTAATCCCGTACGAACTTTTACTAAACCTCCGATTAAACCACACTCGCGAATCCCCGATCTCAATTACTTATATTAACATAATAAGTCGTACGACGATCAAAGTCATTATTCAACATTAATAAGGTCATTTGTCTAAAATTAATACGACGACGGCGAACTAGACACGACCGGACAAGGCGCTCAGGTGACGGTTGTCACAAGATCTTCTATGGAAAGATATATAGTATATAGATATAGATAAAAGGTTATGTTTCAACTTTTTATGGGATATTTTTTTTATTGTCTTTATTTCCCTAATTTATGTTCCTTTTTTAAAGTTTGCCCCTAATTTATGTTGCTTTTTTAAAGCTTGTCATACTTTTCATATTAGTGGATGTACAGTAATAATATATAATATATATAATATAAAAATGATATAGATATAACTATTCATTGTACTACGATAATAATTAAGTTTCTAGTATGTATAATACGTGGGCAACGGTCATAAGGGGTGTGTTTTCAGGCGGAAGAAGAATGCCGCTCATCATTTTTTTTGCTCACTTCCGCCCCTCGGGGCCATGTGCTCGGCGGCAGTAGGGCGGAAAGGGGAGGCGTCGCCTCCTTTACCGCCTTGTACCATACAGTCTTACAGTAGTAAACAACTAGAAAGTGGAATTTCATATATGTACGGATGCACCTTTTGGTATAATCGAATCGACAAAATCAAATGATGTTTACCTTTTATAATGTTTTGGTTTTCTCTTTCTACATTATCTCTCCTTGTTTTATTGGTCCACATATATTTGTAAACATTTGTTTGTAACTCTAGCATTTCTCTATAACTTAATGTAAAAATAACACATTGTTTTTAACGGCAAGATTATCTGCAACTACTATGGAAGAGCATGAGTCGATATGGGTCGGTTTTTAGAAAACCAGAACCGTTGGCTTCGGTTTTGGTTCGGTTCGGTTTGTCGGTTTTCCGGTTCGGTTTGGGGGGTGTCGGTTTTGGTTTCTTTTTTATATTTGTTTCTTTTTTCACGATATTAACTTATCTATACTACCATATAAAGCATCACCCCCTCCCTTTTTCCTCAAATTGCAGACTTAAACTACCCAAAATACCCTTCTTTTTTTATTTATTATTTTAAAATCTCCACTTGATAAACATATAGTACCCTTAATGAAATTAATTTACATCTACCACCTTAACTCCTAAATAACTACACTACCCTTTTTACATCAATAGCCGCCACCACACCGCCGCTACCACCATCGCTATCGTTACCACCATCACAGCCTCATCGCGATCCGTCTAGTTAAGTTATAAATTAAACATACAATTGTTAAAGAAAAATATGATAAAGAAACTAAAATATACAGATGCTTTTTATTTACTAATTATATCTTTTAGGTGTTAAAACTGTTATGATTTTTCATAAACCGAATTGAATTTGTTATACATTTTCATCTAAAACATATAATTGTGTTGGTGCATATTAGGCATTTTCGATTTACTATAAAACGTCTCCTAAGTTTTGATGTTGTCTAACAACACACGAGATGATGATAAAATGATATAAATATTGATTTAAGCATGTATACGCTATTTCCAAGCAAAAAACCGCAAATATCAAATTTGAGCAAAATGTAGTATCTGATGCAGCACGAACGCATGTACGACCGACCGTGCTTCGCATTCACAGTCCTCTGTTTTTGAGTCGCATGTTTGTTCGGCCACTGTTCGACATTTCCAAGACCTGAAACTTTCAGAACATGTTGATTACAACATATCTAGGCATTCTAATTTGTTGGATTTTGCATTTGATCACTTTGAGTTTTTTACACATTTTGGCCTAAAAGTATTGGAAAGTCAAACATGGTCAATGGGTTGGGTCAACAATAGTCAAATAAATTTTATGTTCAAAATGACTGGAAATAAAGGAAAAGAAAGCTTCTAGAAATTTTTTTTTTACCTACTCGTTTAGTCTTGTATTTACCTAGCTAGTAGTATTTTTATGTGGTTGATGATTTGCCGTTAGCTTGATAACATATATGCGGCATGTCGTATATATGAATTGATGTGGTACACTGCCATGTCACTTGTACGAAACCTTTGTGATGTTGTGATATAATATACTCATCGGGGTAACCCCATTACCCAAAATAGAAATCTTATCCCCTTCTCTCCTCCTTGGTCACATGTGAGCTCTCATCTTCTCAAAAAAAACTCCATTAAAGGAATTAATCTACAACACTTTTTAAATTGCTTTTGAATCATCTACTACAAATAGAATTTCTGGAAAAGTGAAAGGAAAAAGTAGATACCCACTCTTTTCTATGCTCACATGTGATTTCAATTTGTTCAAGAATTAACTAATTTGGACAAGCATCTTTCTATCTTTCTAAACCTTATTTATATACACTAATAGTAATGGAAAGATGCTTGGATGTGATTTTGACCTCTCTTGAACAGATTGATACTTTTGTTAAAAACCAAGTGGAAAAGCTGATCTGCAGAATGCACGACCGCTGAACACGGCTGCTCAGCGTCCGTCCGTGCTAACGGCAGTTTTTCCATCTTTCTATAAATTCCAACCTTTGTTACAATTGGTTCTCACCTCTTGCAATACAAACACCTGTGAATAAAAGTGATCAATAGCATAATACTTTCAACTTAACAAAATTAGCAAGAGAGATTGTAGTGAGAAATACTTGTGAGTGTTTTTATTACTCTAATTGTTTAATGTTCATACTAGTGAGTATGAAAATTGTGTGTTGAAGTTCTAGTGGTTAGGATTTCATACAATCTCTAGTGGTTAGAGATTTTGGTGATTAATCTTGAAGTGTCAAGAAGTTGATTTAATCCTAGTGGTTAGGATTGATATTATATGTTCGGACTCTCCATCGGTTTTAGAGGCTATAGTGCTACAAATTCTCGATTCATGAATCGGGGAGTGGATTACGGTAAATTCGTTAACATTCACCCGAACCACTATACATCATTGTGTTCATTAGTGTGGTGATATCTCTCTTACTCAATCTCTTTACTTATTTCAAGTCATTATACTTGCATATTATCTTTTAGTTTCAAGTTTTGCACAAACAAGGTTCCTACAAATTGTTTTCAACATAAGTATTCAAAAAGAAGCAAAAACTGGTAAAATCTATTCACAACCCCCCCCCCCCTCTTTCTTTCCTCTCTAGATTACACTTACAAATTGATTTTGATTTTTACACTAAAAAACAAGAAGTTTAAATGTATTAACATATTTAATAACCATAAATAATAAATATAAATATAAAATGATATAAATAAACAAATAAATTAAAATATATTTGGTTCGGTTCAGTTCAGTTCAATTTTTGGGTCGGCTTTTTGCATATGAAACAGAAACTCGAACCGATCCGTTCGGTTTTCTTGATTTTTTCGGTCTTCCGGTTCGGTTTTTGCTCACCCCTAATAACTACTATATAAAGATTACACTAATTTGTTGAAAACTATTCATTTTCAATATTTGAACTATCCATATTACCTTATTACATATTTACATCATATATTTCTTATCTTCAAAAATATTTACACTACTCCTTTTTACATCAATTACCTACCACCACTTGGCGCCGTCACCACCACCGGTCATCGCCACCACCGCATTACGCGGGTATCCCTCTAGTATGTATATATATATAATGAACCAACTAGCAAAGTGCTAGAGGCCTGGAAGGTACAAGGAAGCAATACAAAACTATACATCCAGATATACTACAAAAAGACACAATATAAACATAACCCTAAACCTTAACTTCAGGGACTGTTAAAAGGATGAAAAAGCTGTCGCTGATTACAATGCTCTATAGCTTCAAGACCAGAGAAAAATCCTCACCCATAGAGGTCGAGTCAATCGTTTTCACTCCAGGGTGTTTTTGATACAATCCCAAACAGGTCCTACGTTATCACACGCTACCAAACTTGTTCTAGGAGAAACATACTGTTGAGTCCTAATGTATTGTATAGATTTGGTGATGACAAAC
>JAOXNX010000001.1:5310190-5327185 GCA_028566075.1 Solidago caesia | reverse complement strand
ATAATTTGTCTAAAATTAATACGACGACGGCGAACTAGAACACGGCCGGACAAGGCGCTCAGGTGACGGTTGTCACATATCCAACCATCAATTCCTTGTCCATTTGGACAACTTCCAATCCCGTAAACAGCTTTGAACTCTCAACTTTAAAAATTGAGTTGATCTCAGTGAGCTGTCCTACCACATCCATGAAAGAGGGTGTGGTTGCTTGGGAGGAACTTACAATGGGCTTATCAGCCTCAAGAACATCAGTTTGCAAAAGAAGTTGAGTCACACTGCAGTTCTGTTGTTCAGTTTGAGTTTGGAGATTTAGGAGGTGGAGGGCTAGAATATTAAAGTGTGTTTCCTCATGAGAGTGGGTCTCATGAGGTAGGGTGGTGGAAATGATGACATTGTCATCAGCTTGAGGAGGAATAATAGTTGATTTAAGCTGAGGGACAATGGGAATGTGTTGAACATTATATTGATCAAAACCTTCACTGTCAAATCCATCAGATCATCTCTTAGGGATGGATGGTGTATGTCCCTATATCCTATCTACAAGGCTGTTGACACAATGATTAAAGTGAGGAATCCTTGAATCAAACAAACACAACAATAACAATGATTAAACATGCACGAGATAACAATAAACAAGCCGTATATTGATTATAAAGAACATACAATCAACCAACAGCCCTAATTGCTATGAAACTATGAAATGAAAAACTTAATCTCAAATCTAATTCTATTTGAGATTATATACTAACACTAATGGGCCCAACCAAAGATAACCCAATATCTTAGGTCTGGTCCATCTTAGATTCAATCAAATTTGAACTCTCAGATTTGGTTGAAACTAATTACAAAACATTAAAGACAATAAACGTTAATGACACTGAACATTCAATAACTAATGACATTAAATAACTAAGACTTCTAGAATGCTGTTGTCACAGAAACATGCACTAACAGACTCCCCCTTGACTGCAACCTCTAGAATTTTCAAAAATAATCTTGAGCTTCAAGCATTTGCTTTCATCCATTCACAACCAGCATGGACTCCTTCTCTAACACAAACCGCAATGACATTCTGATACTTCTCCGCTACGTCCTTCCAATCATCTCCCTAACGAAGAATCTCAACTTCATTCAGCATCTCTAAGTGCTCTCGAGGAAGATTGATCAGATGCATAGGATCATAGACTTTCATCAGCTCATTATCCTTCTTATCCATCATTACAGCTTCACCTGTCTCAGCATCCACATACCACCAATCGAAGCTTTCCAGTGCAGTCTGAGACAGTATCTTAATAGAACTACCTCTTTGCAATCCACAAGCTTGTATATCACCCGTACTTGTTTCATTCCAGTAACCGGATCTATCTTGGACTGGCTTTCATTATACTTGCCTTTGTTCTTCGGTGCAAACTTCTTGACTACCTTCTTAAGTACTTCTCTTCTCAAGTGAAGAGCCATGTTTGCTGCATATGGATCAACTTTTTCATTCTGAATCAACGGCTTCCTGGCTATCTCTTTCGACTCACACAAAGGAATAGAATTGAGAGCATCAACCTTCTTCTCCAAATACTGCAATCCATCAAATCCCTTCAATATGAATAACTACAGCTCACTATCAAAGAACCAGCTAATTATCCCCTTTTTTAGCTTTCCAGATCCAGACACAAATATCTTTCTTGAATGCAACATCTTGTTTGTCTGGTATATTTCTGAACCATGTATCTGACACTGAACTCGGAATCCTCGAACTCGATGCACTAGTTGAAGCTTTCTTCCATGAATCTCCACTAAGATATAACTCCAAACTAATCACACGTTCGTTGTCAATTCTCTGAGCTGTCATCTTCATAATCTGAATAACATATTCATCATTATCTTCATCAGAATCCTCTGCGAAAACCTCAACTTCATCAATATCAGAAATATCTTCAGGAATGAACTCTCATTCTTCTAATTCCTCTGTAGCGTCCATCTCAAACTCAGAATCTTCAATATCAGACCAACCATCTTCAACTAAACCCTCAGATGGATAGTTTGATGGTCCACCAGCTTCAGAAGTAATCTTTTCAGTACCAACAACTTCATCTTCCAGATCTATAACCTCCACAGCTTCTATAGGAGCTTCGAGCTTGAGCTTCCATCAATTCTCTTATGTGACCCCCCCCCCCCCCTTGAGCTGCTCCACTAGTATCAACAGGAACCGAAGAGGTACTTGGCATCTCGCCACCACCGGGAGTACTCGGATCATCGCCACGATCTTCCGGTCTCATCGTCCTCAAGAAATCAGGCCTGCATCCTTGAGGTATCTCCCCCCGAGATGCAAGTTCCGATACGAGACGAGACAGCTGAGCAGTATGATCTTTTAAAGTAAAGTGATGGCGTTGAAGAAGAGTACCTTGATGTCCAACGGTTTGCTCCACCTTGGCCAATGTACCAATCTGACTATCCATTACTTTACGCATCTCACTATACATCCGATAAGCAGCCTGAACATACTTGTTAGCAACGGAAGATATCTGACCAAACCGATTAGCCATCGAACCAACCTGTTCATCCAAATGGCTATAAGCATCCAAAGTCGCTTGTTGACGCTTAACACAATCTATGAGAGTTTGAATATGAAGTTGTTGCTTTTCGAGCGTAGATTCAAAGATTGCCTTCTGAGCTTTAGTCTGAGCTTCATTCTCGATCAAACGCTTCAATAGAATCTCTGTCTTCTTTTCTAGCTGATTGATACGTATAAAATTTGCAACAGATCGTGCATCGCTAGAACCAGAAGGTATCTTAGAAACTGAACCTTGAGCAGAACCTGGAGCTGAAGTCTGCACAGGAATAGTAACAGCCGGAGAAATAGGATCAGAGCGCGGAGGCACAGATACCCCAGGTGTACCATGTTCTGTTGCAGTGTTCAAAGAAGTTGCCGGCTCAACAATAGAAACGCCAGACGTTGAGCGACGTCAGCGAGCAATCAGCTTAGCTCTCGCGGGCCTCTTGCCCTTTCTCTTAGTAGTGTCATCATCTGAAGGAATGTAATCAACATCTCCTTCATCTACTACCTTTCTCTTACGAGAAGCGCTCTCGATGGGTGAAACAGAACCACATCGTCCAAGAACGCCTCCCCTAACCAACGGAGTGACATCATCATCATCGTCACTGTCAGATGAGTCCGACCCAATTTCTGGAGCAACACCAGCACCTCCAGACGGACCTACATCACCAGCATCTCCCAATTCAAAATTATCGAAGATACGACCAACATCACCAGCATCCATATCCTGTAAGTCTGGCAGCTCAAGATGGTCTAAATCGGCAGCACCATGATATGCCTTGACATCGGTAATATCATCTTGAGCCGGAGCTTGTACATTCAAAACATCGTGAACTACTGCGGCAGCCACTACTGTATCAGGCTGTTGCTCATCCAGAGAATCATTAACAACGTGTTGTTGAACCTCCGATTGAGTTTCATGAACAACAGCATCAGCAGCAGGATGAACTACGCCAATAACCGGCACATCACCCTCAGCTGGAATAGCATCACCAGGCGGTGCAACGTAGTTCACATTAACTAAATGACCAAATAATGTGTTGTTTAACAAATCAGAAGGACGATTAAGTTTGTTGGACAAACATTCAGAAAATACCCTTCTAGAAATAATGGCCACAGGTAAGAAAGGACCCTCTATGGGAATACCAGGCAGTCTTGACTCAATAATCATCTGAACGAACCTAGGATATAATATAAATCTATCCCTAACATGGCCTGTTATTTGATCACGAAGAGCGTCAAAGATGTACCTTCCCAAGTTGTAGGGATTGTTGAAAGTCAAGGCAGCCATCAATGACTGCTCACGACTGTTTAGCTGGTCAAATCCTGACTTGCGAGTAGATAGACACAAGATGATCACGTGCGCAAGATAGCGCCATTGCCCATACCATCGGTTCTTCTTGATCGTGCGACCAACTGCTTCAAGATAACCCATTCTCTCAAACATATCACGCAGAAATGTCTTAGCAAACTCGATACTTTCCTCCTCTAAATCAGCAGGTCCATCTCCCAGTTGTAGAATAGTACGTAATTTCGCAACAGAGAATTGGAATGCACGGCCATTTATTGTCGCCGAAATAACAGGTGGATTAACCGCTGCATTGTACAAAGCCGTGCTCCAGAACTATCAAACATAGGATTCCACAACAGGAATGTTGTGAGTGATAGCATAGTGAATCCTAGAACGTTGGAAGTACTGCATCAACTTGCGAGCGACAGCGGCCATTTCTGCAAAAGTAAGAGAGAATTCATGAGTTCCGATCAAACAACCTGACTTTACGCACGACTCCGGTGATCTGGCCAATTGTCAGACGAATTACGACAAAACGTGAAATGTTATAGTCTACCGAATGCGAAAAGTCAGAACCGAATATCTTTTAAAAATTTAAAGTTTTCATTCGGACCGAAACTAATTAAATTCGGTCCAATTAAATTCAAACAAATAAATTCGGTCAAAGATATCTAAATAACCAAAAATAGTTAGATTCGGTCCAAGGGTCAACAATGGTCAAACTAAAATTAAGATCGAAAATAAGTAAATTCGGTCAAATTTTATGTCAAGATCAATTTCGGTCAAACGAAGTCAACCATAGAACAACAGAAAATTTTTGGTCAAGAAAAATCAATTAATTTCACCCATATGCTCGCCTAGGCTCGATTAACAAATCCGTAAAACATATTTATATAAAACCTCAAAAATCGCAAGAAAATCGCGATTTAAGTTTTGAATGTTTTTAGATCTAAAATCCTTAATCGACCCACTATATGAGAAAAACAATGGATGTAAATCATATAGAAAGACTTGGTTTTAAATTCAGATCATGAATCTATGATCAAACCTTGGATTTGGTGAAGATTTGATGATGAAAAGTGTTGACAACGATCGGATTTGGTCAAAGGATTAATTTCGGGCAAGATTTTCGGATGATATGAGCGTGACACAATAATGAGGTCAAGGGAAGAGGACCACTATTTATAAGAAAGTCCTAAAATACCCTTAAACGGGCCTCATATTTACGAAAAGATTAAATTCGGTCCTTCATTTAAATTCGGTCCAAATTTTAAATTCGGTCAACGCTTAATTTCAGTAAACGACCGAAAATAATTAAATTTGGTCCAAAACCAACTGAAATTAAAAAAATGGTTTTAAACACATTTTTAAATTCCATTAAACTTCAAAATCCAATTTTCAACACAAACACAAAAACTATACTTCTGAACAGTTTATCACGAGACTGTAACAAGTCTCAGAAATATATTCAGCACAGGAAAACACGTCCAGGAGTAACCTATTGACAATCCATGCATAAGCAGAATAATATTACAACAACAAATGAATAAAAGAATATAGTTTTTGGTGATAGTCGCTACGAAAAAGATCGTATTAGACTGATAGCAGATTCACACCAAAAATTAAGATTCTCAAATTATCATGCATATGACCAATAATTCAAGACGATTTCCGATATTGTTGACCACCTAAACATGCGGTACTTTCAGTTTCCATAGACACTTTCCACTACCCTGGTCAAGGAACTACCCCTGAAACCCACGACATGACATATCCTCACAATCGAAGAAGCATTAAAAAAATTAGATTTTAGGTAAGTATACGAGAAAAGTCTTTAAGAGTCAAGCCAGTGGTTTGCAGATCGATACTTACGTATCACAAAGAGACTTACACTCGACTCACGTACAGGAACATACCAGTGTCATTCCACGAAGTACTTGGATATATATGTGGGGGATAACAAAAGACTTTGAAACCCATGACTTTCTATGAGACCCATGTAGCGAACTTTGGGTCAACCTATCCCAAACTACACAGAGCTTCAGGTAGGCTAGGTGAATGAGGCACCCCAATGACTTACTTGTCTGAATCTCAAAGGCCACATCAGTTTCAGTTTTAATCATCGTTAACCACATATATCCATCTCTTTTCAACAATGCATAGCCAATATCTATGCACCCTAGACGAACCGTATAAAGACCCAAAACTCAAATTAACAATGCTAACTCTTTTGTAAGAATTAAGGACTGGTTAACTATTTAAAGAATTAAACAGCCAGCATTCAAGGCCATATGTCAAGTATGTTTCCCACAAGCACATTGTAACAATTTAGATCAAATTTAGTGGAAACTTTGGTACTTTGTGCCTACCGAAACATCGTATGATGAAGTCATTGGACAAGCATATCAACTTTGTGCAAACCTAAAAGCTAAAATTATCTTCATCTCTTTTCCTTAATGTAGTGACCTTTTTTTTTTAAATTTTTTTACAACAACACAAGCTTATGCATATCAATCCTTACTCTGGATTTTTCATCCCGTTTAGCTGAACCAATTTCTCAAAACATGATTTGTCAAAAGCTTTTGTAAAGTGTTAGAAATATAAATAGTGTTGATTTGTATTTCTTTTATATAGTTTGTTCATGTATTGTAAATGTATAAGTGTGGAAGGGGGTAAAATAGAAATTGTCTTCCATGTATAAATACCCTTCCATTACATGTATGTTGTAACCTTTTGACATTCAATACAATCCAATCATCCTGTTAATGTACATTTCTCTCTCAACACACACACTAAAACACACACTAGTAACCGCCATTAACACACACTAAAACACACACAAAAGCTCTAATTCGTGATATAACATAAAGAGATCGACAAAGTTGTCATCAGTAGGAACTTTAACCAGTTTTATCAAATTCTTTTCAGGACAGTCTCTTATGAAATGATGTCTTATTTCAATATGTTTTGTTTTACTGTGCTTAATGGGATTGTTGGTTATGGACATGGTTGATTAGTTATCAAATAGGAGTGCGAGTGAAATTCAAACCGTAGTCTCGCAATTGTTGTTGCATCTATAAAACCTGAGAGCAGCAACTACCAGCTGCCACATACTCTGCCTCACAGGTAGAGATTGCAACCCCCAGAAGTTGATTTTCTGTTCTGATTGCAGCCTCCATAATCTGAATCAGTATATGCTTCCAACTCCAAGCTCCCATCCATTGGATACCATAATCCAAGCTTCGGTTGACCTTTCAAATAGCGAAGAATCCTCTTCGCTCCTGCCAAATGTGAAGCCTTGGGACTAGCATGAAACCTAGCACACACATATACTGCAAACATAATGTCAGGACGAGAAGCGGTTAGATACATAAGACAGACCGATCATGGTTCTATAGAGATTTGGATCGACATCCTCATCATTTGAGATTTTAGCACCCAATTTGTGATTTTGCTCTTTGGGAGTGCCAACAGATTTAGAATCCTCCATATTGAAACGTGGAAGCAGATCATATACGTACTTCGTCTGATGAATAAAAAATCCGTCCTTTTGATCAACCTGTAATCCCAAAAAGAAGTTTAATTCTCCCATTGCACTCATCTCAAACTTGCTCTTCATAACCTTCTCAAACTCATGACACAGATCTATATTTGATGATCCAAAAATAATATCATCCACATAAACCTGTACAAGAAGAAAATCCTTCTTCTTCCATTTAATGAACAGTGTACTATCGATCTGACCTCTTTCAAACCCATTGCTCAAAAGATGTGTTGACAGCGTCTCATACCAAGCTCGCGGTGCCTGATGAAGTCCATACAAGGCTTTATTCAAGCGAAACACCTTATCTGGATGATCTGGACCAGGAAAACCTGGTGGTTGTGAAACATACACCTCCTCATGAACTTCTCCATATAAGAATTCACTTTTCACATCCAACTGATATACTTTGAAGCCCTTATATCATGCAAAAGCTAGAAACAAAAGAATAGCTTCCAACCTTGCAACAGGTGCAAACAATTCATTATAATCAATCCCTTCTTGCTGGTCAAATCCCTGAACAACTAACCGAGCTTTGTTTCGGGTCACTACTCCGCGGTCATCTTTCTTTCATTTAAACACCCACTTTGTATTAAACGCATATTCACCTACTAGTAGATCAACTAAGTTCCAAACACCTAATTTTCGGAACTGAGACAACTCTTTTTGCATTGCTTCCACCCATGAATTGTCCTTCAACGCCATCTGAACATTCTTAGGCTGAACTTGTGAGATAAAGCAAGCATACAAACATGTATTTACTATCCTCAACACCTTGCCTTGTCAAAACACCGGCAAGTTATCTCTCATATTAGAACCAATCTCCTCCTCTGGTTCCCCAATTTCATCAGAATTATCGTCAGGCTCCTCAATAATTGGAGTCAGGCTTTCGAATTCTGGAAATACAGAACCACCAGAAGACGAACCAACTACATTTTCAGACTCATTTTCTCTTGTCACAGGAGTACTAGAACAAGGAGTGAAGTCAATATCTTCACCAGTTCTTAGAAATATGGGATCTAGCCCATATACATCTGCATTCACAGCACCGCTGAAAGTAGAAGTAAAAGGGGTAAATACAGAATCATAATCAAACCATTGTTTAGGTCCAGTGTGTTTATCACTTTTATAACTTGTTACTTCAAATATTAAAAGTTATTTGAACCTCGCGAACTGTTTTATTATAAGCTCGTTTATTTGGTGATCCAGCAATATAGCCCATAAAATAGCCCTCATCGCATTTTTCATCAAATTTAGGTTTGTCTCTAGTTTTAACAAAGTACACGGGACCCCGAATGGTTGAAATTCTGTAATGTCGGGTTTATGTTTATATAAAAGCTCATAACAAGTTTTACCAAAATGTTTTACCGTCAATACCCTGTTCAGCACATGATAAGCTGAATTCACTGCCTCTCCCCAAAATATAGCAGGAAGCCCATAATCTGCCAGCATAGTCCTTGCTGCTTCAGTTAACGTACGATTCTTTCTTTCAGCTACTCCATTTTGTTGTGGCTCATAAGGTGCACTATACTGATGTTGAATCCCCTTGCTTAAACAATAGATCTCCATAGTATTATTTTTAAATTTCGTGCCATTATCTCTTCTGATCTTCTTTACCCTCTTCCCGAATACATTCTCCACCTCAGTGAGAAAGTTCATCAAGATTCTTGCAGTTTTATCCTTTGTAGCCAGGAAAAACACCCAAGAAAAACGAGAGTAATCATTTGTAATCACTAAGAAATAAAACTTGCCACCAATACTTCTTACACTCACAGGACCAAATAGGTCCATGTGAAGAAGCTCAAATAGAGTGTCAATGGAGTTCAGTCGCTTTGGTTTGTGTGGTTTCTTGTGCTGCTTCCCTTTCAAACATGCCACACACTTATCCTCCGTACTAAACTTCTTCTTTGGAACACCGTGCACTAAGTCATGACTGATAATAAAGTTCATCTTTCTCAAGTGCAGTTGTGACATCTTTCTATGCCATAAATGTGAAACTAAATTAGTAGCCTTTGATAGTAAGCAAGTTGGCTGCTGGGATGAATCAACAACACTCATATCCATGATATATGTATCCTTCTTCCTTGGTGCACGCATTACTACCCAATCATCTGGAATAACTATCCCCGAATTCAGTACTAAAGCTTTTTTATCAGTAAAATGAACAGAATTACCCTTATCGTAGACCTGAGACACACTCATCAGATTGTGTTCAAGTTGCTCAACATAGTTGACCCTCTCCAAAGTAATTTTTCCATTAGTAACATCACCAATACCTGTAATGTTACCACCTTTACCACCAGGAAAACTAACATGACCACCTCTCATATTTACAAAATTGTATAGGACTTGTTTCACCCCCGTCATGTGCCTGGAACAACCACTACCCATATACCATTGATAAATAGCCTTCTTCAGCTGTTCCTGCATTATACAAGAAAATTAATTGTTAAGGGGAACCCAAGCCATAAAGGTCTTGGGTTTTCCATCCTCAATATAAGTAAACTCACAAAAACATCCTTTGCTCATGTAAGGAGCCACAGATGTTTCCGAAAAAGCCTTCTTAGATACTTGGGGTCTCACATTTTGAGACCCAGAACTGGATGGATTTTTAAGCCTGTAATCTTGATTGTAAACAGGTTTGTAGTCACTGAACTTATTATCATTTCGAAAATGCATGGGTGACTTAGATCTGTTACCAAAATCATTTGGCATTATAGGATTAGCAGTTTGAGAATGATTTGGAGTACGACTTCTCACAGGAGTACTAGTCCGACTAGGCGTAGAATGCCCATGTGAGGATGAATCACCTGAACTCATGTACTTAAAAGACATACTCATTTTTTTAAAAACAGGAGTTTGAACAGGAGTAGAAACAGTTGAAGGAATTCCCAGATTTATTTTTACCCTATCCCACAGAAATATTTTTCCCTCCCGAAGTTGCACATTCACTTTGACGAACAAAATCATCAAGAGTCTTTACCGGAGACCCTGATTGCCTTATCTTTTTGTTAGGACATTTACTAGCTAAATGACCTTTTTTATGACATTTAAAGCAAGATCGATTCTCGGTCTTTGTAGGCGGCTGGTCAACAACTTCATTTGAAGTTTGTGATGAGCTCTCTAAAGGAGTTTTATCATTAAAATTCATTGGAAAGTTTACTCCATCAGCAAAGTGAGCTTTTCTTGGAAATTAGCAGGTTCCACAGATTTAACAACATCAGTTGACTCACTTGAATGAATAATCTCAGTCGACTTAACAGTCATATCAGGCTTAGATCCATCAGTCTTAGCTCCATGAGACACAGATGTCTCTTTGAGCCCAGTGATCTCAACTATCTTGGACGAGGCTTCAGACCGATCATTTATTTTAGGTCTTTCTTCAATAGCTTCAGTTTTTCAAAAATGAATAGTTCCCAGTCATTGGATGGGGAACTTTACCCAAACCATTCTTACCCGCCTTTGGTGTTGGAGAAAAGTTGTCAACAGTAGCTTGAGCACTCCTAAACGAGCCGAGTTTTTGGTTTAAATCAACTATCTTAGAATTTGCACTTGCTAATTCCTTTTGTAAATCAGTGAGTTCTTTAGCTTTGTTTTCAAAAGTCTTATGAGCTAAGTCGATTATCTGAGCTTGCTCATTCACTTTTAAATTTAATATCTTTTTCTCTTTCTCATCAGCTTTTAACTTTGCTTTAAAATCAAAAATTCTGTCTTTAAGCAAAGCATTTTCTTCCTTTAAACTATTAAAAATTTGATGAGTTGTAGAAAACTCACTATTTGATTTTTCTAAAGCCTCAGTCCGCTTAGATAGTTTTAGTTATAAAGCACAAATATCAGCTACAAAATTAAAGTTTAAGTGTACCTGTTGATGATATGGAGCTTCAAGGCCAGTTACATATGCAATAGCTTCCTCTAGCTCCAAGCTTTCAGCAATCTATAATTGATACAAATCAGAATCAGAGTGTTTCCCAGTATCTTGATCATCAACTGGTGCCACTTCCTTTAACTTTGGCATATCTTTAAATTCATCCTGCTTCTCAGAACTGTCAGAGGTTTGCTTAGTCACTTTCTCAGTATCAACCTCATCTACAATCGCAGCCATGAAGGCTTGATGTTCTTGAGAGGTTTCATCGTTAGCACCCCAATTGTAACATCCATCCAGTTGCTGAACCACAAGCGCCCTTGAACTAGATCCAGACCCCTGATATCTAGCACTCTGAGTAGATGTATTTTTATTCTGAAAGTTCTGACGGTTATTATTATTATTATTAGTCTGATTAACTTTAGGTCTTTGACATTCACGAGCAAAATGACCTAACCCTTGATAGTTGTAACACTTAACCCTGGACTTATTAAAAGCAACATGTCCATTAGTCAAGTCTCTGCCAGTTATCTTCATAAACTTTTTAGCTCTTCTTGCCACCATAGCTAGTTGTCACTTCAATTCAATTTCCTCAAGATCATCCGGGTCAATCTGATCATAATCATCATCAGCCACAGTTGGATCATTTAAGTTCCCAGACAGAAGACCTTCATATGATTTCACTAACCCAACTAGCAAACTAAAATATTCTTCAGCAGAATTCAAGATCGTAGGCATATTAGCCACAGAAGCAGAATTAGAAGAACCTCGAACATGTGTTGGTTTAGTTTGCAACTTGTCCACATAAGAAACTACATAGCATCAATTACCATCTGAATCTAACACAATGTTCTTGTTCTCAACATTTCCAGAGAAGAATGCGGTTGTTCCACTAACAGTTCCTATTGAACTAGGTTTTTGAGCACGATAAATTTTAGGATTTTGAACAACAGTTGAATTAGTGTCTCTCTTTTTCATGCCAAGATCAAACGCTCTAAGATTAGCAATTACTTCATCTAGAGTCCAAGTTGCATAGTTAGAATCCTTTGCGATCATAACGGTATACAAATCCCAACGGGATGGCAGAGCATCCAAAAGTTTCTCCTTTTTCTCAGCTTCAGAAGGAGAAATCCCAAAGTACTTCATTTCAGCCATCAAGTAATAAAAATGATTAACAGTCTCATCAATCGCCTCATTAGCCATATACTTGAATACCAAAAATTGAGCCTTGAGCAAATCAATCTTCCCCTTCTTAACCTGAGTATCCCCTTCGAACCTACTTTCCAGAGCATCTCATAATGACTTGGATGTGGTATATTGTTCAAAAGTATGGAGGATTTCGTGAGACAATCCCATGGTTATACTAGCATAGGCTCTTTGTTCAGCTTCATACATTCTACGCGCTTCATCTCCTAAAGCTGAAAAGGCAGTGGTTTGTTTGGAATCTCCAAAAGTCACAGTCGGAGCAATATACCCTTCCTTTACGCAAATTTGCCAGCCCAACATACAATAGAGTCTGTGTCATCACCCGCACTTACTAGTTAAATTTCTGACACTTCTCTTGCATGAACCAGTGAAGCAACCAGTGTGTCACCACTGGAAGCTGAGGTTCCAAATTCTACGGCCAGTGATACTGCACCAGTTGATGTTTTTAGTGCAGTTGAGGCAACCATAGTGGCAACCATCCCTCGTAATGACGGAATTACTGAACTTGGTACTGATTTTGTGTCATTTGACTAGGATCAGGGCATATCTGACCAAGCTCAGGTTTTATCCTTTGGTATTTGGTATGAAGATGAGCCATCTAAAGCTCATCCTAATGATGACTTTGAGTTTGATGAGGAACTACTTGGGTAGAATCTATCTATGGATTCTGAGCCCACCCCAAGCCTTTTCAACGCCCCTCCTCCAGATCAAAACCCCATTCCACCTCCTCCACCACTAGAACAACCATATATTCCACCTCCTCCCTCTCATCAACATCCAATATTCCCTGCCCAATCGAAGCCCTTCTATGTCTTTACTCCTCAAGTGAGTCCTCGATTGGATCTTTCCCAATCTTTTTGCCAACAACATTCTTTCATCTTAGGACCAAGGGTATCTGAACAAGTTCCAGATGAGTCCACTGAAACACAAACCAAAGAAACATTTGATGCTCTCTTGGACAAAACTCTGGGCACCCTTGTTACCACTTCTTTTATTACAACAAATTCTGCACAACCGCCACTTGATAATGTGGAGTCCAGATTAGAGAAACAAAATGCCGAAGTCCAAAACCTTCTCAAAAGGGTGGAGGACTTACATAAAACTTTACTAGACAACACCGGATCGCTGTCCGATATTAAATCTTCATAGGTCATAGTAGGTACTAAAATGGCCAAGGTGGTCGGAAATGAAGATCTGGTGTCGTAGAAGCTAATTGAATTGGTGGGTGCATGCAATGGCATCTCCAATGCAATAAAAGAGGCCTTCCAACTGACAAAGAGGGAGGTTCAATCTTCTATTGCTATGAACGTCACCTCCTTTGTTGAAAAATTAAAGATTGGTGTACAATCAGTTGGTAAGGAGGTTAATAAGCTTGTAGGGAGACCAAGTGTGAATGAAGTTGAACTTGGGTCTGCCCTAAGCCAAAATGTGGTGGAATAAATGAAGAATGAATTGTTAAAGGAAATTTCTGAGTCTGTAATGAAGACAATTACTGTAGAGGTCAGAAAGAAGATAAAAAGTGTGGTAATTGAGATCACACAACACATTTCCAAGACAGTCGACCAAGCATTTGAATCTGTCAACCAGAAAGTAGGGTCATTGAAGGAAGTTATGAAAGGTCAAACCTCCCAGTTAATTGAAATTCTGGCTTTACTGAAAAGGACTTCAGAAACTTCCACCCCCTACACTGGTGCCCCCCCTCCTAATGAAATACTAACTAAAATCAAGGGTGCCCAGAAATGCCAAGTATAACAGATTAGAAATCTGGCCAGGTCGATTAAACTTCTCTCCACTACACTCAAGAGATGTGGAGAAACAAAAGATTGAAGTCATCTTAGCAGCCTTCTAGTTGATCAATCTGGACAGTTTGACTGGAGACCAATTGATGCTCTCAAAGATGCCTCCAAGGGGGAAAAGAGTGTTGTAAAGAAAGTCCAATCTGAGGGGGGACTCAACAAAGCAACTGATACTGAGGCCAGTGTGCTAGACAAGGGAAAGGGAAAGTTTCAGTCTGAGAAACCTATCAAGAAGAAGAAGGGAAATACAGAGGTAGACGAGTTTGGCTTCCGAATCCCGGAACCTACTGCTGATGAAACCAAACTGAATTTTCTTCAGAGGATAGTAGGTGCCCAGTATAAGGCTGCACTCGCTGAAAGAGAAAGAGTAAGGGAACAACATGCAAAAATGGGCACTCTTGATCTGATTGATGCTCAATTACTCGTCATTTCACTGGAAAGATACAACAAGATTAAGAGTGATCCCAAAATTATCAAAGCCCTTGAAATGGTTGGAGATCTTGAGCTCAACAAGAATTATACTGAAAGGAAAAAAGAGCTAGATCATCTTTCTTTCAAAAAACCCATTGCAGACCTTATAAGAGAAATATTGGAAGTGCAAGCCAATACTTAAAAAAAGATAGATAATGATGTGAGGAAGGTGGAAATAGAACTGGAGAAGAGGACCAAACCTCCATCAAAGCCAAGGACACCAGTGACAAGGAAAACTGCTGGTGACTCTGACCTCTCCAAGTTTAAACAGATGGAAAGTTATCCAGAGAAAAGCTCAAGAAATGAAAGCTGCAAGAAGCCGGTATGATTATTTCATGCAACATAGAGATGATGTTGCAAAGATCACAAATGTCATAATCACTGGTGAAGATCAACTAAAGCTTTTCTCCATGGTCATTACCATAGAGGGGAGTGATCCGAAACACTTGTCATAGGTGTCTGTTTACAGATTTGGCTTCAATGAGCATAAGGAGATAGTCCCAATTCTGAAGGCTCAACCAAAGAAACAAAAGATTCATTCCTGGCTAATGAATGTCCAACAAAAGATAATAGCTAAAAAGGATCTAGAACAGAAGCTTGGACTTGGACAATCGAGCCAACAGACTCCAGAGAAAAGGAAGGCTACTAAAGGTGCTTCTGGATCAAGACCAACATAGAAGTAGCTGACCTTAGTTATCATTTGCTTGTATATATTTAACTTAGAATTTGTAACATACACTTCAGTATTTAATATTTTTATGTTGCATTATTTACATAAAGCATTTGATTAGATTAAGTCTATAAAACAACTACAAGAAAAATCTAAGGCACTCATGATCTATAAAATGTTCTTAGAAGATTTTAAAAGACTTAGTCTCTACAAGATTTTTACAAGTACTTAAAAATAGATATCAATTTGTAAGTCTTGAAAATATTACAAGACAAATAGGGGAATTTGTTAGTCTAGATTTACTGGTCTATGTGTGATTTGTATAGGGAATCTAGTTCTTAGGTTCAAATTATTGATGTTTCACTCTAGTCAAGATCTACTCAACTAGTCATTCTCACTAAAGTCGAAGACTAAAGTAAGAAGAAAGAAGATAGTCTTAGTGGCGGGATCCAGAGGACTATATTAAAAGATCGAAGCCTGAGGCCAACCAGTTCAAAGTATTTAACAAGTATTTTGCACTGTTCCCAAGACATCCACTTGACTCGTATACAACTTGATATACAAGTTGTGTGTAATTAATGCCTTATCTCTTACGCATAGATTACAGAGTCGGTTACATATATTTATGTGAATACGTCTAATCAAAGATTATTACACACATACATTATACACTTACATGGGTTTCCTTTAAATGCATTCACATTATGTCCCCATGTATTTTAAACCGTATAATCATACGTATTTGTCCTAGTCATTACTTGGACATTTGCCTATAAATATCAAGTGAAGTAATGCATTCTATAAGTCGTTGAAAACCATAGTTATTACCCTATACGACCAAAAGCTTTATCAAGTAAAATCTGCATTTACTTTTTTGTGTTCTATCATAATAAATACTTGGGTATTTATTAAAACACAAAGGTTGATCATATATCATTTGTTTCTTGCATAGGTTGTAAGAATACTTTGTTTACATTATTCTGTTTCCGCTACAACCTTTGTATTTTGTTTATACATCAATTAATAAAATACTTTTGAAAAATACATTTGTGTTATTTCTACTTTACTTTATTTACATTTTGTATTAGAGTAAATTTATTGTTTAAAGCTTAAAGATCTTTCAATAAATTGATTAAGTCAATTGTGCATTGTTTTATCTAAACTGGTTTACAAAACCTTATAGTTTTGATAAACAATCTTTAGTAAGTATTGACATAGAGGTGTCTACGTTTTTGGATCATCTTAAAAATGAGACTTACAAGTTGCACCATTAATCTTTTTATTGATATAACCGTCCACAGAATTCTTAAAATTTATTCACATATACATATTGTATTTTATTATTAGTTTATTACCATTAAACTTTCATATATTTATTAAAAATAGCGGTAAACTTTTAAAATTTGTTCAAATTAGATTATCAAACTTTGAATTTTTTGAATAATCATATATGTAAAATTTTTAAAAGTTCTAAAAGAGTGGAAGAGTGTGACATCCGTCAATTTTCCATATAATAAGTTTTTCCTAGTTATACTCGAATATGATTTTTATTGATAAGTTAAGGCAAGATAAGCTAAGTTAGGGCATGAATACGTGTTTAAGTGTATGTT
>JAOXNX010000001.1:5268825-5285385 GCA_028566075.1 Solidago caesia | reverse complement strand
CAACCTTTGTTTTTAGTGAAACTGATTCTTTTGATGGATGACCTTTTAATTATCTGTATTTCCTTCTAATCAATATTCACAATCATTTCCACCGTCTACGGACAACCATTGCCCCGGTAATACCGGATTCCGCTGTAGTTTGTTAATTTGAATTCCAAAACCAAAAACTGACTTATGGTCATTAAACGTTACTTTTCTGTAAATACTTAAACTAAGCAATTTTCTTAACAGACAGTCCCTGTGTTCGAACCTGGACTTACTTTTACCTATACTATATACGAACGAGTCCACTGCCCGAGCGTGTGTATTAGTCAGTAATTAGGTAGTCCTTGTTATAAATTTTTAAACTAGATTTTACACATCTGGGGGGTTTCGTTCCATGGAACCAAGAGACGTATGGGTATGGAAATATTCCAACCACACCGGGCTCGATGTTTGGTATGTATTTATTTTTTCATTATATCACTCGGTTTTGTTTTTTTTTTTCATATATAATTCGTTTTTTTTAATATATATAATTCGGTTATTTATAGATGGTAAAATCTTAGCGAACACCCCACCCATAACACAAGCGGATGTTGATATCGTACAAGAAATGCAACCGGAAGTCACCGTTGGGCCATCGGAGACACGAAAGAAGCGTGTTCATAGGAAGAAAAATGTCGGGGAACCGCGCACGAAAGTCACACAAATGCCTTGGACGAGTGAAAAAATGGCGTTATGTAAAGCTTGGGTTGACGTTACTGAAGATCCTATGGCGGGTATAGTTTTTTTATTAAAATTTTCTGCTTTTAATATATATATATATTCTGTTTTTAAATAATATATATTTTCTGTTTTTAATATATATATATATATATATATATTTTCTGTTTATATATATATATATATTATTCGGTTTTAATATATATATATATATATATATTCGGTTATATATATATATTTTCTTTTTTTAATATATATATTTACTGTTTTTAATATATATATATATATATATATATATTTTCTGTTTATATATATACTGGCCTAGTGCCCGCGCGTTGCGACGGTGGTGATAGAGGCGACAGTGTGGTGGTGGCGGCGGTGGTTGGTAGTGGTGGTGGCGCGACGAGTGGTGGCGGCGGTGTGGTTATTATCGTAAAGGTAATTGATGTAAAATGGGTAGTGTAGTTATTTTAGGAGTTGAGGAATCTATGTTATAAATTATTTCATTAAGGGTATTATAGGTATTTTAAATGGAGATGTTTAAATTAGTGAATAAAAGAATGAGGATTAATTAATTCATTAAGGGTAGAATGGATATTTCACATTGTGTAATTTTCAACAGGGGGTGAGATAATTTTTAATAGGGAGTATAGATATTCGGCTTTATATATATATATATATATATCTTCGGTTATATATATATATATATATATATATATATTATAATAATTGTTGTTGTTTGTTTTTTTGTAGCAAATTACCAACGAGACAAAACGTATTGGAGGTGTACTACCGACTTGTTTCATAAATTCATCGACAAATCGCCTTATCGGGAACAAGACGTGGTGGGTTCGAAATGGAGAAAAATGCGACCGATGATTCAAGCTTTCAACCAAATTTACACCCGTATGAGCCAAGCAAATCAATATCAAAGCGGCGTAAGCGATGCCGGAATACAAACCAATGCATTGGCGGAATATCAAGCCCTATATCCGGCTTTTCAGTATATGCAGGAGTGGTCGTTTTTAAGGAGAAGCTCGAAGTTTGCGCAGTTGATGGAGAGCGATGTCAGGAAGACTCGTGGTGAGTCCACGGCCAAAAAATCAAAAACGAGTTCATCAGGGGGTCCACAAAGCATTGGGTCGGATGTGAGGATAAAAATTGACCTAAACGAAACCGAAGAAGAGGGGGAAACGAATCGGTATATCCGACCGATTGGAAGAGACGCGGCTAAAAAGGCCGCGTACGGGGGTTCTAGTTCATCCAGCAAGGCTGTGTATTCGGATGAGTTTGAGAGGTTGGGGGAGCGGATTGATGGTTTGATGAACATCAGCAAGCAACGTGTGGAGTTGGGAAAAGAGCGGCTTCAGTTGAAAAAGGAAAAAGAACAGCGGGAAAAGGAAAGGGTCGAGCGGGAAAAACAGAAGGAGTTGCGGGACGATTTGAAGATTTTGCAAACCGACTACAGTCATCTTTCCGGGCTCGAGCGTCAGTTGGCCGAACAACTCAAAAAACGAATCATGGAGAAATATGGGTATAATAATTAGTTTTATGTATTAGTTTAGATTTAATAATAATTAGTTTTATGTATTAGTTTAGGTTTAATAATTAGTTTTATGTAATAGTTTGGGTTTTATTTTAAAAATGTAATGGATTTATGTATTTTAAGTTTTATGTATTTATTAGTTTTATGGATTTATGGTATTAGTTTTATGTATTTTTATAAATATATACATGTATTTGTATTTAAAAAAACAAATTATTGAAAGATGCTCCAAAAGGGATGCCTCACTCCCACAAAAAAAAAGGCATCCCTTTGAGGGAGGCACCGTCACATGACGGAAGACGCCCCCATGTGAGGTGCCTCATACCGAATAGTCTTAATATGATCTCGACCGCCTTTAGGCTTTAATGATTAAAAAAATAACACATAAAATTAATTAATAGTCGTATAAAATACAGATTACTTCCAACATTGGCCAGGAAAATGAATATCCATTCGGTTTCATATAACCGATGATGGAGATAATCACTTTTTTATTTATTTATTTATTAATTTCTTATTTATCTAAACAAGGATTATTAAAATACAATAATACCATTGTTTATTTTATTAACTAAAAAAAGATTTTCAAAGTTCTTGAAAGAAAAAAAGGTTCCCACACTAATTATATGGACTTCCCTATTGTTACACCAAGTTTATAATGGTTCATAAAATAAAAAATTCATTTGTATAAATATAAAAATAAAGATGTTTATGAAAGTTTATAAAGATGTTAGAGTGAAAAACAAATAATAAAAATGAATTATATATACTTCAAGTAGTTTATAGTAGTAAAAAACACAAGTTTATAAAACGTGATAGTTTATAAAATGTTTATAAGGCCGCTCCCTATCGTATTGCATGAGTTCGGCATGCTCTTCGTCGTGCTCGGCATGATAGGCAGGAGCCCGGCATGTTCCTCGGCGTGGCATAGCTCGGCGTATTCTTGAAATGCTTTAGACGAGATTTGTGGGGCCCATAGCATGTGTATGTGTGTAGTTTATATATTTTTTATTTGAGAATGGGGAGAGAGTGTGTATGTGTGTGTTGGTTTATAATTTTTTTAATTGGGAATGGAGAGAGATGGTGTATGTGTGTCTTGGTTTATAATTTTTCAATTGAGAATGAGGTGAGGATGAGGGTATGATAGAAAGGGGGTAGTTCTTGGGTGTGGTTTGGAGAGAGAAAATTGACGTGACAGTGGAGATGAGAGAAAGATGACGGCATGATAAGAAGAGACATAAAAAGTTTGATATGACATCATGTATTAATGGTATGAAATTTGGAGGTGCTCTAAGAATTATTTATGTGTATTTTTGCTACCAAACAAAGATCTAAGCGATTTAACTTATCATAAAATACAAAAGATTATAAATGTAGCTCATGAGCAAGAAACAAAAACGCCACATATGATGAAACCAACGAACCAAATCGAGCTAAACTTGTTTATAAATGTGTTTAACATATCATCCAAAACTTAAATTAGATTAACAACATAAAGATACCACATTAAACCAATACGGACCCACATGACATGACCACATTAGAAAGAACCACAAGATTCCCAACAAAATGAAAGCTACAATAACATTTGTTTGAGTTACTTCCAAAACTTGAAATTGACTCTCACCAATAAAATCTAAATGGGTAGGGATAAAGTTTTGAAGTATGTATTGTATAAAGTTTTGCTATAAATCAATATATAATATACCACAATTGTGGATTTCTAAATCCACCACCTTAGATGGTTTTAACATGGGAATTATAAATTTATCACATATATTAATTAATATACCATAATTGTACATTATGTTGTATAGTAGAATATAAAACTTATACATCGTGGTATCGATAAAGTTATAGTATAATATAAAACTTGTATGTTGTGGTATCAAGTTATGCAACCGCCACCTTATTAAAAAGGAGATGATATTGATACTATGAAGTTTGATACATTTACCAATACAATGCATTAGATACTTGTATAGTATATTATAAATTTTGTACAGTATGATAAGTTTATCAAAGTCAATGGTACCAATATCATTCCCCTTATTAAAATATGTCTAAGTTAACCGTTTTAATATCCAATTTATAATTTATAATGTCAAAGTCATTAACTAAATCTTCATTCTCATTATGAAACAAACACAAATTAAGGATGTTTGTTGGATGGGAATGGGGTTTGGGTTCATACATGCTCCACCATTTAACTTGAAAACCCAAACATATTTATCACAAATTACTTACACATAAATCGTATTAGTACAAACCATTAGCCAAATATATATATATATATATATATATATATATTAGACGGATGCCCGCACGACGCAGCGGCAATAGTGGTAACGGCGACGGTGTGGTGGTGGCGGCGATTGGTGGTGGTGGTGGCGGCGACGAGTAGTTTAGGTTATTGATGTAAAAGTAATTGATGTAAAAGGGAGTAATGTAGTTATTTTAAAAGTTGAGTGATAGATGATGTAAATTAATTTATTAAAGGTATTTCTGATAGACCAAGTTTATTAGTGGTTAGATGTGTTGATTGTATATGGGTATTTTTAGCATTTCAAAATCTAAATGGTTAAAAGGGGAGGGGGTAATCTGCTTTATAAGGGATTATAGATATATATGAACAAATAAGCTAAACTAGATGGAATGCGGGGGCAAAGGTGGCGGCGGCGAGTAGTGTAGGTAATTGATATAAAGATAACTGATGTCAAAGGGATAATGTAGTTATTTTAGGAGTTAATGGATAGATATTGTAAATTAATAAGGGTATTATAGATATATCAAGTGGAGATGTGTAAATAGTAAATATGGGTGAAGGGCATTTTAGGTAGATCGAATCATCTTTTGATAATTGGGGATGAGAGAAATGCTTTATATAGTACTAAACGGATGCCCGCACGATGCGGCGGCGGGGTGGTGGCGGCGCGGCGAGTAGTGTAGGCTATTGATATAAAGGTTATTGATGTAAAAGGGAGTAGTATAGTTATTGGATGCCCGCACGATGCGGCGGCTTGGTGGTGACGGCGCGATGAGTAGTGTAGGCTATTGATATAAAGGTTATTGATGTAAAAAAGGTAGTATAGTTATTTTAAGAGTTAAGCCCAAATGTTGTAAATTAATTTATACTAGCTAATCAACCCGGGTTCAACCCGGACCATTTAATTAAAATTTTAAAATCAAAAACTATGCATAAAAATGTAATGTAATATGTATTGTTGATACATTATAACTTAATATGAAGACAGTGAATCAATAAATACAATGATTTATAAAATAAGGATATCTATTGATACTAACAGTGTTATTATGTCCTCATAAGAAGTAACACCCTTAACCTTGTTAAGCAAAATTCTAAGATAGTAAAGGTCTCTGGTTTTAGGAGGCACATAATGATTTTTTGCAATAGCATAACTCTTTTGTCTGGGAGTCCATTTATTTGCAGATACATTCTAAACAAATTTGTAGGCATCTAGACATACGTTAGTTCTTGAGCTTCAGGATAACTTAGGCAAGCTCGAGTCGGTTCGTTTACAGCCCTACTAAAACCATAAAGCTATACAAATAAAAAAAAAGAAGCAAAAAATTTAAACCAGATACAACTTACATTCAAGACATCCCACAATATCCATGATTAATTCATCAGAAAATAGTTTGTTAAAAATTTGTAGGCTGTTGAGCAGAACTGCAAAAGATATTATAATCAGCCCTTTAGTAAACCATCTCAAACTTGGTCTTCAATATTGATGACAAATTATGAGTTTGGGTATTAACTGATCCCTTTTGTAAATTGGGTGAAGGCCATCATAGTTCTCCAAATCTTCACACTCTGAATAAATCCATTAACTTTGGGGAAAACTATTGCTGCAAAACTATATTGCACAGGTTATAAATCCATCAAACTCTTGTGCGTACAATTAATCTTACATTGAAGAATGAAAATTACAAAGTATTAAAACTGGAATTAAAAAAAAAAAAAAAAAGAGGCTGGCATGCTATTGGTTTAATGGGTAGATATGAAAGCCTTAGTTATATATCTGGATTCTTCGTCTGAACCCAGTTACCACAAAAATAAGAAAAGTGAACTTCTATGAACATTTACTTAATCATATATTCATATGTCATATTGGAATTAGATACCATATCAAGTTTCATTTATCAACACTTCTCCATTTCAATGCTTCCTTTTATTAACACTATCTTATCCTCTCCTTGAATAGAGTAAATAAACAGTCTTATGCACAAATGGTAAATCTCACAGTTTGCTTGGTTCTTAATACAGCATAGCTTGTTGTAATTTAACTACTATTACCATGTAAGTTAGTCTATTTCAGGATAATCTTACAGAACACAGCCATAGTCTCTCCAAGTTAATTAACAAACATATATATTTCTCTAATTCTAGCAAGTAAAAAGAGACATTGAGAGTCACATACATCATGTAGAATGAGTCTGTCACACATAACTGATCAGTAATGCTCATGTCCACTACAACCTGCAATATAGGAACAACCATAGCCAACGATTAAAATAATTCCAGCAGACACTGTGCTTACAAAAACAGTTATTGCATCCTATTTAGAGGTAGGCAGATAGCAATATCGACCCATTTACTTATGAATGAGTCGGCTTGTATGTTTTATCCATAACGGGTAATGAGTAGAATATAAAGATTTAGCTAAAGAAATTATGGGTCAAGTCATCGAAAGTGTATGTTGATGCAAGTAACTATATCAACACAAACCAGTGTTGAGGGGGATTTTGCTTCCAGAAACAGAATCGTAAAGGCTAAGATGATTTTCAAAAAACATACAAAATAAAATACTTTGATTTTGTCCGAACCTTAAGTATTGAAGGAAGCGTTGAAAGCTCTACCTCAGGCAATTCCTTCAACTGACTGTTAGCACCATGATATGTTTCATCTGAGCAAGCAATATAATGGAATATCAACTTACGAAGCTTTGAGAGCTTATATCAATCAATAACATTTTGGATATACTTGTCAATCTTAATAAGTTCCATACGGTTTATCAGCAAAGTGGCAATCACCATAAATAAAAACAGTTCCAAAAAATTTATTAAGTTGTGGACTAAAAGGCAAGTTCACAAACTTGATTCTTCTTCTTCACACCCAATTAACATGCGATTTTGAACACCCAATCAATCACAAAATTTGGCAACAATAAAAAAAACAATGTTTCATGAGTAAACAATAATTGTTATTGGACAACATCATCATATTAATATGTGTGTTTTTATATTCATATATACATATAGATTAAGCAATGAAAATAAGGGAAATGAGAGACAAAGGACCATAATTAGTGTCTTTTTACCTTGAAATGTCACCAGTTAGAGAAGGGTCAGATAAGGTTCCTCCAGGACCTCCAGGACAACCACTGTGACCCTGAATGGCAGAATTTTTTCTTCAACCGTCTTAGAAATAAAATTCTCTCGGCTCGCTACAATTAAGGTGAATATAACGGTTTTTGATGAAATATATACATAAGATCAAACCTTATAACACTTTAAATAGAGCTAAAAATAACAGAGCTTCACCTTTATAAAAATATTTAACCTTTTTATGAAGCAAAAAAACAGTTTACTAACTTTGAGAATAATTTTAGACAACAAATGTTTCCATAAATAGAATTGCTAGTTCAATAAATAACCTGTGATGACTTCCAATGAGGTACATCAAATGATCTTGGAATCTATCTGAATTAATACAAACTCACCTGAACTTTAATCTCTAAACTAATATAGCTCATCGTAATAAAGCCCTTGAGGAAGAACCCTCTTTTGACCTTTTTCTTACTGGTGACAGTGGTTGTAAGAGAGCAACATAATTCACATTTAATTTACATTACTTCACTTTGTTACTTTATTTCTAGTTAAACTATTGCAGTAAGATAAATAAAGTGCTTTGCTTGTGTTAAAAATAGAACAATTACAAGTTAGAGGTTTAAGTATTCATCTACAGCACTAATAGTTTGAAGTTTGAACACAATCTGACAAGCTACTAAACGTATAACTGGGACATCATCCCATATAATGAGGCTTGTTTGTCTTATCAAGTCATCCAACATACTATTAGGAGTGATATTACAAAAGGTGTCTTCATTAAGGCTTACTGGTATAAGGCGTTTTGAAGCCTTTTGAAGCCCCAATCCGCCCTGCTACAGGAACCCCCGGGGCGTTTTGCCCCAAAATCTTTTTCCCCCGGCATGAATTTGCCACCCTCTTTCCAAAGGTTTGTGTGTGTGTGTATATATATATATGTATGTATAGTATATATATACTTGTCGCCCCTTGCCTCCTTACTCCATCATTTTTGGGGGCTTCTTCTCCTCTTACGCAAATGCCACGTGTCGCAAGACACCCTCCCCATCAAAACACCTTATACCCATTAGTCTTAACATTTAGAGGAAATGAGGAATAGCAAACATTGAATGAGATGTCCGTCCTCTGGACAACAACAGAGCTGCAATTCCACTGGAAGTGACGTTCAAAACAACTTTCTCCTTTGCTCTTAGTGCAGCAGATAGAGTTCTGCAAACAAATGTCTTACCGCTGCCACCGTAACCACAGAGGGAGTACACTGCACCATGTCCCTTTTGAACTGAGTTGATAATGGTTTTAATGTTTTATAAACATGTGTCTGTTCTTGTGTCAATGACCTCACCAATTTGTTGGGTTCAACTTTCAAACAGACTCTGGTACTATAGCTCATCGATAAGTAACCTGTTGGGTGGTGCTACCGTTAAACAACCCATCATTATTTGGTTTAGGCATGTCAATATGTTATCATTACACCTTAAGGATCTAAAACTGGCCATCAAATCTAAAACTCTGAGTAATCATCAAAAAACCCTAAAACTCCTAATCTAAAACTGGTCATCAAATCTATACTAATGTAGAGACAGCGTTACAAACTTCGATAAGAAATTTGACTGGACAGATATTGAAATCGAATTTTTTCAGATTATAAGAAGGTTGAGATGTTTTAAAGGAAAATCATTTATACAGCTGACTGCAATAAATGATTGATATATTACAAAAATGTCCTCCTGATTTTCATGATAACTGCATCAAAAAATGATGCAGTCAAGTGGTCAACTGCATCCAAGTTAATCCAAGCTAAGCCCATAATGGTTTTAATTATCCTTATTAACATATGTTTGACGGGGAAGATTTGCCAAAGAAGGAGATAGGCTGCCACCTGTCCATTTGTTTAAAAAATTTTATTAGGACTCTCTTTTATTAGAGAGAAAGATATCAGTGAAGATTTTAAAATCATATGGGGAAGGTTGGTATTTGCTTTATAATATATTGATTATTGATAAAACAGAAAATGTCCATGCAATCTAATCAAATCGAATCCAATCCATGGCCTTTTTAAACCCCTCCAAACGTGCCATTAAATCAGAGCCAATTCCTTTGGTAAATCTGCTAACAAAACAATCACTTTCCTAATCTATTAAGGAAGAACAAACCTTCAGAAATCACCAGAAAAGAGTATAAAAAAGGGGAGGAACAATGAACTATTGATTCCACCAGTTCAATCCCTAATCTAAGTTAAAAAGAAAACCATAAAAAGATAAAAGCAAAAACTAGCTACTTATATAGAAGAAAGATCTTCGTACACAGTCTTGATCCCTGGCCGCTCAGAAAGTGGCCGTATACACCTTAACGCGATCCCTAGAACATCTTTCACTCCCTTATCAGCAGCCGGCGTTCCCATTTCTGTTATCAAAACAGCATCAAAACAATCAGCACCATGTCCCTCTGCCACCTTCAACCGAACCCAATCGTTCAAATCAACCCCACCACCGTCTTCGCCTGACACCACATCACCCGCACACTTTCCAGTCAAAAGCTCCAGTAAAATAACTCCAAATGCATAAATGTCTGATTTGAAGGAAGGAAGTGGGCGTTTTGAAGCAGCCAGCTCAGGTGCACGATAACCTAGCACCCCAGCATCGAGAATCTGCTCTATAGTTCCTGCTTGGGTCATCAGACGGTGAAGACAGTAATCTGCTACACGGGCATTTAAATCCGCACCATCTAACAAAATGTTGGTTGCCTTTAGGTTTCCGTGTGGAATTGCGCGGTCAAAATGGAGGTAGTTTAGTCCACGAGCAATGTCAACTGCTATTTTCAGCCTCTGTGCCCATGTCAATGGCGGCCCTTTTCTTCCAGGTCGATCTGCAAATAATAAGTTATTAATAGTGTTACAATAACATTAACCTTCTAGTCAAAACCTGATCAACGAATTAAAAGCTCAAACTAAATTTAAAAGCATGAATCTTGGTTAAAAATTTGAAAGCCCAAATATTGATCAACAATGTAAAAGCTCGTTTCTTGATTGAAATTGAAAGAATGACGCTGAACAGTTAATAGCAAAGGCAGAGACAGTTTGGGGGCATTTTGGGTAGCATAGCAGTTGCCCCATAAAGTTTTCGATGTGTAATGTATATCATTTAGTAAAATAATAAAATTTCGAAATTTTGACCCCATATTCCCATAAGACAACCATAAAATGTTAACATGATAAAAACAATTAGTTTGCCCTTTGAAATGTTTTCCGACTCCGCCCTTGGGAAATAAGGTTTGAATATTGATCAATTTTTAAGTCAAATTTAGACAGAATTGTAACTTACAAGCAGCTTAAAGAGAAAAAATAGTACCGTAGAGGAAACTGGCAAGACTTCCAGGAGATATGTAATCCGAAAGAATCAGCTTCTCATGTTGTGTGGGTCCCCAATAGTATCCTCGTAACCCAACAACATTTGGATGTCGTATATTAGCAAACTTTTTTGCCTCTTTAGCAAAATCTTTTCTCTGTTTCGCAACCCCTTCTCTTAACCATTTGACAGTCAACAACAATCCGTTGTCTAGTGTGGCTCTATATGAAGTCCCATGGCTACTCCTTCCCAAAACTTCAGCCGGGGCCCGTGATAATTCTTCAGGTGAAAATGAGACGGTGTCATCAAGAAAATAAAGTTCACCTGCCAATCGATCGGGTGACCTCACATCAAGTCTTGAGAGATTCTCAACGGTAAAAGAGTCACCAGAATCAGGCGAGTAAGAGAAGCCACTGTTTTTAGATGGTGAATAACTTGTGACTGCCCCTCCACCATTCTTTTCCGGAGTAATTATCTCTGATGACGAACCTTTTCGAGAAGTAACAAAATCTCCAGTGGAAACACCCGTTCCACCACCACTTCCATGGGCAGTTTGATGATGGTGGACATCTTTCGTCCCAACTTCTTGTGGAAGAGGCCGTCGTGAAATCCGCATGTAATGAATAAAAATAGCCAGAAGAATTAAAATCACCACAGCGATAATACAAGAAACAATCACCAGCACTTTAAAAATGGTTTTCATAGGTTTCTTCTTGCTGGACGATCCACGGGTGTTTGGTCCTGGAGGAGGATTAGGAAATTGCAAGTCGGAATTCCCAGGAAAGAAAGATGATTCAGGAAATTTTCTCAAATTCTCAGGAACAACACCCGAGAGATCATTATAAGATGCATTAAAGCTCGTTAGATCGTTAGTCAAATTCTTTAGCAACGGACCTGTGAAATGGTTTTGAGAAATATCTAAAGAAACAAGACCTGTAAGTCCAGTCAAAGACAATGGTAAAGAACCCGAGAAATTGTTTCCAGATATATCAAGAAACTTAACTTCAGCCAACGAATAAAATACATCAGGAAAATCACCATCAAGCTGATTATCAGACACATCAAGAACCTGAATCTTGGATACATTAGATACAAATGAAGACGAAAACAAATTGATACTTCCCGACAGTCTATTACTTTCAAGATGAAGTTCTTGCAAAGTAGGCATAGATATTAAACCATTCGGGAATGGTCCATCAAACTTGTTGAACCCCATATCAAGAACCGAGAGTCGTGGAAACTGTGTGATTACTTTTGGGATTGTCGAATCAAGAGAATTATGAGAAATGTTCAAGTGGTTAAGGCGCAAGAACTGACCCGTTACCTCAGGGAACGTACCACTTAACCGATTCTGGCTGAGATCAAGAAACTCCAGGTTTCCCCATTTCACCAATTTGGTCAAATTTCCTGCAAAGTTGTTCTTTGACAAATCAAGAACAACACAGCCACCAGTGACCAATGGAAGATCACCCGTGAGCCCATTAGAAGATAGATTAAGAACATTAAGTGTTGTCGACATTATCATACTGATTGACCCTGCAAATATGATAAGAAAGTTAGGAAAAATGCACAATGCAAAACTACAAACAAGCGACTATTAGAAATTACAGAAAAAAAATACAGACCTGTGAGGTTATTGCCACTCAAGTCCAACTCGGTTAGAACCAACGAGTCACCTTTCAATAGATCATTAGGTATAAACCCCGAAAACTTGTTATTCGAAAGCTTAAGGATTTGAAGATCATAAGCAAAGTTGAAACTTGGAAGTTCACCAGAGAACTGATTGTAGCTCAAATCCAATACAATTAAGCTCCCAAACATCTGAGCCACTTCCCCACTAACTAATGATCCGGTTAACTGGTTCCGACTTAGATTTAAATACTTAACAGTTTCAGAAATCCCAGGCAAAAACTTGTTGTTTGGACTTGAAGTACTCGTAAGCAAATTCCCACTAAAATCAACATGAGTGGCAGTTGTTAAAAGCAGAAACTGAGCATCAAGATCCCCATCAAACATATTTCCATGCAAATCAATAACCTCAAGAACTCCCATATCCAGAAAACCTTTCGGCATTCTCTTCGTGAACCCATTAACAGACAGATTTAGATACACCAAATTGCTCAACTGGGTGAAAGACGGTGGAATGGGTCCAGAAAACAAGTTACGGCTCAAATCTAAAGACTGTATTGAGCTAAGCCCTGAAATCCAATCAGGAATGGAACCCGAAAAGCTGTTCCCAGCTAAAGACATATTCCTTAACCCAACAACTTTACCAATATCTTTCGGTAGACTTGAGTTAAACAAATTATCCGAAATATCAAGAAACTGAAGCATATCCCCTATCTTTGTTGGAAATTTCCCAGAAATGGAATTATTAGCAATCGAAAGCTTAACTAATTTAGTAAGATTAGCAAAAACATTCAAATCAACATCAGCCGATAACGACAAATGATCTAGAACTACACCAGCAACATTACCAGCATTACACATAATACCATTCCAAGAAGCAGGACAGCCATTAAAGTCAATAGATTCTTCATTCCAAGAACTAAGTACATACCCAGTTGGGTCATGTTTTATACCTTTTTTGAATTCAAGTAATGCTAATATATCTTGTGAAGGTAGCTGACCTAAAGTATTAGGTACTAATAACATCACCACTAGTATTACTAAAACCCTAAACATCATCTTTATCAAGAACAAGCTCAATTTAACAGCATTCACAAGCAAAATACCAACTGGGGTTTGCTAAATTTCACTGATTTTATATATATATATATGTGTATATATATATAAATATATATGAAAAGCCCACTTAAACTTAAAGATCCACAAAACCAACCAAAATGCTTAAAGGGTATGAGTATTGAGATACAAATAATTGGTGAAGAACTGAAAATCTTACCCTAATATTGGTTATGCAGTATGTACAACAAACATGTCAACACTGTTAGAAATGAAAAAGAAAAAGAAAAAAAGCCCACTTTTTTTTGTCACTTAGTTGAAAGAAAAGGTTGAAAGTTGAAAGATATGGTGCATTGTTAGTTGAAATGTTGCACGCCGGAGATGCTGACGGTGCGGCGGCGGAGCAACCGTGGCCGGTGTGTGTGTGTGTGTTATGAGTGAATGAGCAAGTGAGTGTGTGTGTGTGTGTGTTTGTGAGAGTGATTTTTAAAGTTGGAATTTTGTGAGTAAATGGGCTTTTTTGATGCTTTTTGGTTTCATTCATTCTATTCTATTGGGGGTAAAGAATTCATTTACTACAATTTATTTCCATTTTAATTTAATGTTTTTTTTTTTTTTAATTTAATGTCTTTTAAGAAAAAAATTTAAGACAATTACTCTATTTGTTAAGAAATTGTAAGACAAATACTCTATTAGCTAAGAACTTTAAGCGAATTAAAATTTAAAATCATATCCACGCAATGCAACGGGTTTAAAAAATATAACAGTGATAGAAGACATTGCGACAATATATTATCTTCATCATACGTATATACTTGAATTTACGTTCAACTATTTTATATTTTATTTTATAATATTTTAATTTTAACATATTTGGTAACAAATATTTGATATTAAAAACTAATCAAGTACTACATGAGTATTTTCAGGGTGAAATAATTAGTATCAAGTATAAAATAACATGGAAAAAGTTAATTAGTATAGATAATTTTAATGATATATTTTTGTATTGTAATTATAATCATTTAACAAACATAATTAAAATACGGTACAAATTCTGCGAATAATTCAAAAACATATTCATATCATAGTTGGAAAGCATAATTATTTTGTTTATAAGACATCTTAATTGGAGAAAAATGATTTATTACTTTATAGATACTTAAAAAAATAACTAGAATATCCAATTTAACAAAATAAATCAATGGAATTAAATTTCAAGAAAATGAGATGTAAACAGTTTTATTTTTATCTAGACAGTAAAAACTATTTTCAGAGGAGCTCCGACATTTTTACAGATAATAAGAATCGAACCCTTAACCATTTTTTCATGAAGTGAGATCAAACTCTCGACCTTTGTACCTAAAATTAAAAAGATATTCAACTAATACAACATTAATATCTAATTTAATAAATTACCTAAAATAAAAGGATACACCGTATTATTTTTACACAAAAGTACTACTAAAGTTTTAAAAAAAGTTGCTGAAAAGGAAGCACTTTCAATATTTTTACATAAAATAATAAGCTAAAATAATGGCATAAAATATTTAATTAAACAAAAAGCGGGAACTGAAAACACACTTTTTTATATAATTTGTCACTAATCAAAAGCTTTACGCGCCAAAAGAAAATTTCCATCCTTTTACACACTATGGTTTAGAAATCTAGATCATTGTACATATTTAAATGCATAGTGTACAAGTTGTTTAAACTATAAGCTAATAGCAAACCAAAAAATGGAATCTTTTATGTTTTCTTGTCTTTGTCTATTTTTAAGGCCCTTCACTATGTTATTTCTTTTGCTCGTCGTTAGCCTCATCGTCTTCATCATGGTAGGCAACACCCCGTCATGAGGTGGTCGTCGTTATTGCTCGTCCAAAAAATGAAACCAAATGACGAGAAACTAGCACGTTTGTGTGTGTGTTTTTAATTATATTTTATTGGGGATGAGATGATGAAGGGGGTATGATAGGGAGGGAGTAGTTCTTGGGTGTGTCTTGGAGAAAGAAAGCTGATGTGGCAATCAAGACGAGGGGGTGACGAGTTCAGGATAGGAAGAGGCCTAATAGTTACTAGCCAACGAGTAACATACAGACATTCAAGCAATCAATATACAGACTCCGATTTATGATTCACGTTTTCTCATTACCACCCTTAAGAGTAATCTCTTAGAGATACCACTTTAAAGATGAAACTCATTGAAAAAACTCGAACCCAAGATCTTTCCAAAAGAAAAACCCCTCCTCAAACTGTGACCAATCCTTTCTTCTTTTTAACCGGGTATCCGATTTGTTTTGCGAGCCGACTAATCATAGGACGACCATTCATTTTGCGGGTAGTTCGGAGCATCACAAGTTAACCTCTGCATTCACAACAGGTATATTTTTTCATAGATTAAAACTTAGGCATATACCAACACCAGATTTCTCGCCGATTTTCTTAAAAAACTATTGGCAAGGCTATTTTCTCAGCCATTTTCTTAAGAAAAAGCAACACAATTTTCCGATGAGAAAATCCGAAAAAATAGGGGGTTGGGATTGAGGTGGGGTCATGTGTAAGTTTCAACTAATTAAAAAAAAGAGTTTGTTTTTTTTAATAATAAAATACTTAAAAAAAATGTATGGTTGATAGTAATATTTTTTTGAATATGAAATAAATAAAAAAAGATTAAAAAAAATGATATGGGTTGAATAAAAGTATCTTTAAATATTTTAATATTTTCATCCTTAAAAATTAAGTTATTAACACTAGGCCAGTGCTTTCGTGATTTAACCAATGTTTTAAAAACCGGACCGGACCGGCCGGTTCGACCGGTCGGACCGGTTCGCGGTTAGGGGACCGGTTTTTAAAACCCGGTTTTTTAGGGGTCCGGGTCGATTTTAAGAACCGGCCGGTTTTCCCGGTTTTGACCGGTTTTCCCGGTTCGAC